>CM031949.1:5180114-5530114 GCA_018749465.1 Paracanthobrama guichenoti | reverse complement strand
ATAAGTCGATTTCAATGTTATGCCATGTAACAGCAACAGATTGCAAAAAAATATAGACTAAAATAATTTATAACAACAACAATCATACTAACAATAATAATAATTATTATTTGCTATTGTAATATATTGATTTAAATTTTATGCTATGTAAATAATAGTAAGAATGATACGTATTAGTTGATTTTGTAATCTGTCGACTTAAATTTTATGCCATGTAAATAAAAAGAACCACAATAATAAAATTATTGTTCTTATTATGACAAGCTTTCCTGCAGCTCAAGCAATAAGAGCGTGGCGCTAGCAACGCCAAAGTCATGGGTTCGATTCCCAGGGAAAGGAAGAACTGACAAAAATGTGTACCTTGAATGCAATGCAAGTCGCTTTGGATAAAATTTAAAGCAACAGATTACAAAAAAAAAAGCAACAACAAAAAAACGCTAGACTAAAATTAGCTTGAATCTGATGTTCAGATGAACTCAAAACAATAGGGCGGCGTTTATTCAGGACAAATCTAATTTCACAGAGAATGACGAGTCGAGAACTGTGCTGCAACTTCAAGAGGAGCAAAAAATAGGACAGACGTAACAAACGGACCAAGAAGAGATAAACTAAAAAGAAAAGAAAAAAAGAGGGGGAGACTTTTTTTTTAAAGAAACTAATGCCATCTGCCATGCCAGGATGTTTCTTGCCAGTGTGTGAGGACAGCATAGTATGTCCATTTAATAGCAAACAGACGTGTGTGTGATCAGCACGTTATATTTAGCAAGGTTACATCAGTGGCACCGAGACAAAACAGACCGGCCAAACCACGGGAGTGTGTCACGGGAACCAGGCCTCTTGGACAGCAGCGGAAGGACAACACACACACACACAGGACGCAAGCTGCTCTGCGCATAACCCCTACCAAAAACAGCCAAATGTCGACAACAGCAGATGTGCGAATACCTTCTTTGGGAAACAGTGAAGACAATATTTTCTTCTTCTATCATACACAGCCCTCATCACATTCACACCGCTGTATCTTTGCAATTTAGAATGGTGTGTGTGTGTGTGTGTGTGGCGATGGCCACATAATAGGATACAGCAGACAGGAAGACGGGATATGACCAGGGTGTGACGCCCTGTGATCTCTCCCACACACACACACACACACCCACTCATTGTGCTCACTGGCCATTGCACTAACATACTGCTATTACACTAGATTCCAAGAGATATGTGCATTTTTGGGCACTTTAATTTTGTGGTTCCGATTACTTGGCTCTGGCCTTATAATCAGGGAGGGGCAGAGCTCAGTCTCCCGTTCTCACACGACAGCTAAATATAGCAACGTTCCCACGAGTACAGCACAATCCTGAACACACACATACACAGAACTGTCAGATGTGCAGTGGCAGAAATGAGCGGTATGTGAGTGTGAGAACAGACAGTGGCCTTTAGACCAACACTCAGCTCCCACTTTGTGGGCTCCACACTGAGTCAGCATTGGGTGCACGAGCTGTCACAGCTGCCACACATACATGGTTCATTCAGAGGGTTAACGCTCACCTCTGCCTACAAGTGCCCACATCTACCCCACATACACGCATGAATTACACTGAGTCCAAGCCAATTGATTTTGAAAGTGAATGCCCCACACAAATAGTAACTGTAACCGCCCTCTGAGCACATGGGAGGAACAATGTATAAAAATCAGTATTGCTCACTGCAGGGCCGTGATCATCATAGACATTGAGCGGGACAAGCCTCCAATGCATCGTTTTGTTTGTTGTTAGGATGACAAAAACTTTTAAAAGTTACATTTTTGGGCTGCTCTGCCTCAGCAGTCTAACAGCACTCATCAATGATTGAGATGGCCAATCAAATCAAAGAAGGCGGATCTTACTGTTCACAGAAGACAAGTGCAAATTCCAACGCGGCGCTTTAGTTTTAACCATACACTATAAAACAATGGATGTAGTGTCTGAGATGTCACTCGTAGGTTTCTGAAGAGCATCTGAAGTTCAAAGTGGGCGGAGCCGGCCGTTGCCATCTTGGGAGCGCGTCACTCCATGATAACCGCCAAAGAGGCAGGGCATGGGTGGACAGCAGCAGGCAATCCACCTGTCACTCAAGTGGCTATGCAGAAATTTAAGGCTTAATATAATTTAAACGGATGAGTTATAAGAAAATTCACCCCCCTCACAGTTGTCACGACGGGCAAAATTAGCTATATAGACCAAAACCAGGCTGTAAACATATTTTCTTCTGTTGTAAACTTGGGCATTTTACCATGGGATTCTAGTGGCCAGTCGATGAATTTCAGTTTAAGTCACTTCCGTTTTCGAATTGAAGAGAGACCGCGGGAGGTTGCCGCTTGGTTTTAACAGTGAAAGGGTGCGTGGAAATATGTAAGTAGTTAAACAATTAATATTTGACAACTGTTATACAATATAACATTTCAATGATCGGCAGTAGTGTCCAGTGATCCAAACATATTTTAATTAATTTACATGTCATGTAATGTAACAAGACGAGATTTTTTTTGTGTGCATTTTCTACATTTTAGACATATGATTAAAATAAAATGTTATTTGCAAATAGTTGAAATGGATGACTTTTAGATGAACTGCAATTACACCTAGAACTTCTTTTGCCTTAAGTCCCTTTTAATCCTTTAATTCTTTCCCCGCCATTGATGAAATGTTCCGGCTTTCCGTGTTTTCACTGTTATATGGTAGGGGGCGCTATTAGGCATCTTCTGAAAGAGTAGATCATTTCCAGATCAAAACACAGGAAAAAAAGAGCAGAAACAAGCTATAAAGCATTGCTCATGCCGCTTTTGACAAGTTTTGATAAAAAGACTGCATAATAAAATGTTTGTTGTTTGTTTGTCACCACAAAATGTAAACTATATTATCGCCCAGCTCTGATCTGCTTGTCTGTAAGACATTAAGATATTATAAACATTAACATTGTGATTTTCTGTAAAGCTTCATTGATTCAACGTGTATTGTAAAGAGCTATAGAAATACATTTAACGATTTTATAATTTTCTAACTGTCACAGAAAATGAAAAACCTATATTTTTATTGTCATATTGCACATATTATAGTATATTGCAAAGAAAACTTTAGATTTAATGAGAAATATATATATATATATATATATATATATATATATATATATATATATATATATATATATATACACACACACATAAGTGCTGTCAAATTGATTAATCGTGAAATATTTACACACATATATATATATACACTGTATATATACTTATATAATTTATATTATATATAAATATAATTTTTTCCCCTTAACTATATACATGCATGTGTGTGTATGTATACATAATTATACACAGTACACACACATATATTATGTAAACGCAAACTTTTATTTTGGATGCGATTTATAGCAATGTGTATAAATGTGTCCATTTTTTTTAATTGAATTTCCCGACTAGGGCAACAGAAAAAAATCCTTACTGTCGAGTCCCTACTGTAATTTACATTGGGACTGTTTTATTTTCGACTTTCACCTGTTCTCCACCCTCTCTCTCGGTTTCTACCCAGGACTGTAGCTTGAGGGGAAACATTTTAAAGCCCCACTCAAACCCTTTCTCTCTCTAGTATGAAAATAACAGCAATTTTCGTTCAGCTAAAGTGGCTTTATTTGTTTATTGATGGCTATAAAACAGAAGTGGTTAGGCTGCTTGACTTATGACCTTAATGTCAAAAGGTCGCACCCCTGCAGGTAGACAGCTGCTGAGTTTAACATAGCCCTGCAGCAACAACTGCAAAAAGACAACACAATCACGCAATGAAACCGATTGCACATAAAAATCCAAAAATTGCACAACTGCCTTAGCAAGCACAGCTAATACTAAGAAAGCAACTGTCAGGATGAAAATTAAAACAGCAATCCGGTTTATAGCTGGCTTTAAAAATAACCTGACTGATCACCAAGATAGTGATATTGAGACAGACAGAGATGAAAAAAAAAAACAGATATCTTTTCTGGAACCAAACCCTGATAGCAAATCTCATAGCTAGTATCAAACGCTTCATTTTAAATGTCACTCTGAACCCTGAAAGCTCAAAGGTCACAGTGAGGGGGAGTTTACAGGATTTAGACGAGAAAATGCCAGAGCCTATCTCTACTACCAAAAGTCAGAGGAATAATCTACTCTCTGAAGGTGAAGAGAGGATTCAGAGGATGAGGACAGACCAAACAAACACGAGAAAACGCAAGTCCATGAGGGACAGTGTGACACCCAGACTCAAAGTGTTCTTGAGACAGATGAGAGGAACGGTGCTCAGAGAGCGTGAAAGTGAGAGACAAGCTGAGAGTGAGAGAGACAGAATGAAAGAGAAAGAGAGAGAAAAACAGTCCCCATACCTGCTGGGAAATCCAGCACAGTAGATAGTTTCTAGCTGGTTAACCAATGTCCATGCTCCACAAACCAGCTACCTATCCTAAGGCCAATTGTTTTTAGTTTGTTTGCCAATCGTTTTCAATTTTATTTTATTGGTCGCAGAGAGTTGAAGAATGTACGATTTTGGGCAAAACACAGCGCTCATAACTAGCTACGTTTCCATCCAAATCTATCTTATGCGCATAATTGGAATATGCATAAAACATTTGTGAATAAAGGACCTTTTCCATCCAGTGAGTCAGAGAGAACAAAATCATCACTTCCTGATAAACTGGCGCTAAATATCACTAAGAAAAAAAAAGTAGGTGAAGCCATTGTATATAATAATATAATAATTTTCATACGAAATTTCTTGCGTCTCAGACCAACCCTCTGTGGACAGCTTGACAATAGAATTTTTTATTTACTTGCCAGACTGATATACTAATATATATATATATAGGGACGGTAATAGATGAGCACTAGTCTCAGCCTCAGACGTCACGCCCATGAACCGTTGGCTGAAGGTCTGATGCATATGGCACACTTTTCTGCAAACACTTCAGGAGTTTTGAAGTCATCATCTGATTGGTTGAATTCTACAGGTTGTCCGTGAGACATGTGTGTTGCGTTCTTTAACGGTCCGCTTGGAAACAAATGCCGTCGCGCCCAACGCCGTGAAAGAAGAACACCGTTCACATACACCAAGTATGTGAAGTTTGCGGCTCCATTGTTGCAGTAAATTTACACAACTTTCTTGAATTAATCATTTATATAGATGCATGCCGGTCTGTTATCGTAGGGACATCGACTTTAAATTTCCATGCACCTAAACATGATGCGGAACAAAATGAACTGTGATTGGTTGCTTTACATGTCGGTCAGATGTTCTTGACCAATGAAATCTGTGATGAAGTCTAGACCTTCTGCCGTCAGTCTGAAGGTCTGGCTACGCGAGACTAGATGAGCGCCAGCCAATGAGATTGCCGTTTGCGCATTATTTCCTCCCACTACCGGCATATCTTCTGCTTGTTCTTAAAAGCTGAATAATTCCAAATGAACTCCATTATTTTGACAGGAAAATACAACAGAGAATATGGTTTACATTTAGCACGTAGATTCTCTGTGGTATGTAAGACTCTCTCTCTGTGTGTGAGAAACCGCGCTCTCAGCAAAACAACGGTGAGTCATGCGCTTTCACACTAGAGTTTATGTTATGTCAAATACAGAATTAAATGAAATAGTACAAATCACTTGACGGAGAGCATATTATATTATACCTATGCTAAAGGTTACACTGGCAAGTAAAATCTAAGAATTTATTAGCCAATGGCTATCGATAGACACCAAGCCATGGGTTTCAAAGAAACTTAAGCGAGAACTTTAACTTCTTAAAATAAGAAGAAAATAGCATATTATAATAATGATGTTTTAGCTAAAAGGGATATTCAAAGGGAAATTAAAAGACAAATTAAGGTGGACAAGGCACTATACAAGCAAAAAAATGAAGCTAAAATGTTACAAGGAAACTCTAAACAGGCATGGGAAGGTATCTGGACGATGATTAGTATACTACATAAGAGTAAAGGAAATCATAACACAAAAATGACAGCTATAGAGAGAATAAACGGAGACTTTGAATTAGCAAATAGGTTAAACCAGTTCTTTTCACGTTTGAGGGTATTCGTGAGGATGAGGATAGTAATAATAATAATAATAATAATAATAATAATGAGAGAACTTTCTTGACATCGACTGATAATAATTTTCTCATCAAAGAGGTTAATGTCAAGAAACCGTTTCAGAGATGTAACAGATACAAGAGCCCAGGACCTGATAACATCTGTGGACGAGTGTTAAATTACTGTGCTGAGCAATTAGCCAAAGTTTTCACTTTGTTGTTTCAAACATCTTTAGACCAGCATGTAATACCAACTATATGGAAAACTTCATCTATCATACCCATTCCAAAAAATAATAAACCAGCAGAGCTTAGTGACTATCGGCCAATTGCATTAACATCTTTGGTGTTTAAAACCGTTCAAAGGCTTTTTAAAAGTGTCAATAACATAACATTTAGTGGATCCTTTACAATTTGCATATCAGCCAAATAATGGTGTGGATGATGCAATTCTAACATTGTTGCACATTATCTACTCACATCTTGAAGGTTCCAAAAATCACGTGAAAATCCTATTTGCTGACTTTTCTTCAGCTTTTAATAATATTCTGTTAATAATATTAATAACTAATAATATTTAATAATAAAATCTGACTAGCCACAGAGTTTTCCTTAGATGGGGGGGCTTATTCTGTGGCTGCAGGACTTTTTAAGTGTGTGTGGGGGGCTCACTGTCTGAGAAACTATTACTACTAAAGTTGGATCCCCTCAAGGCTGTGTCCTCTCACCCTTACGGTTTATTTTGTATACAAACAACTGTACAAGTACACATCCAGGGAGATACGTAATTAAATTTGCTGATGATACAGCATTAGTTAGTCTCCTTCAGGGGGATGAGGAAAATCATGGACCAGTTTTAAATGAATTTATTTCCTGGTGTGACACGTCAAACCTTAAGCTAAATATTTCAAAAACTAAGGAGATGAGTATCGATTTTAGAAAAGAGTCCTTGATGAGTGTGACTACTATTAAAGGGGACCCGATTCAGAGTGTTAATGAGCATAAATACCTTGGGGTTGTTCTTGATCAGAAGTTGAGGTGGGATAAATGGACACTGGGAGTGGGAGGTGGTGTAGTTTTTACTGTTTTATGTATTTTGTTTGTTCGTTTTCTTTTGTTTTTTGTGTATACGCATGTTGAAACAATTGCAACAAAATTTCCCCAAGGGGACAATAAAGTTAACAACAACAACATTATTTAGTCACCAAGAATGAAGATTTAGTCACATATGCAAATTATTTACTTGCATTGTAGAGGGTTGCAGACAAAACGCAATAAATGTGTGATCTTGCTATCAGAGGCGGATGCTGCTGTTTGGGAACGCAATCGTGCAAGACAGTTCTGGGAGGTAACCATACCGAACCACTTTGACGACAGACTTTGCTCAAGCATTTCAGAACAACCAAAACAGCATTTCAGACGCTTACCCAGCCGTCCACAGTGGAGGAGGGACGAGACAGATACCGCCACATCCTCCCGCTTGTACAATGGCAACAGACGACAACAAGCATAATAATGGAGCAAAATAATGGAAAACAAGAGCCAGAGCAAATACTTCACATTGTTTGTGAAACAAACTATCTGTGAAATGAGACGCTAGTAACACATTCTGTATCGTAGCAAACAAAGCGTCTCAACTAAAAAAAACGCTACGCTGCCAAAACGCTCTCTAGCGCCCATAGCTAGGTGTTTGCAGCAGAGCGCCTGGTGTTTTCTGCTGGATAAAATTTCTATGGTGGGCCTTATATTTTCTCAAACATCTTCACTACATAATATTATGATTTTTTTTCTTCTCTTCAATACAAACGCATTAGCATTTTTTACTGCATATTTGTCAACTACCCGTGTACACCAGCTGGGGCATGTGAACACACTCACAAACACAATGACCTACTGAACACACACTCATCACTCATCGCGGCCAGCACAATTTAAACTTGTGTGACTCAACACAACTTGCCCGTTCTGTACACCTCCAACTGTTAATGCGATTGCGCTAACTCCACGCAGAGGCATTGGCTTTCAATGAACCTACTGTTGCAAACAATGAAATTTCACACATTCTGTAATGTGTGTAAAGGTGAAAAGGAGACAAGGCAATACAAAACGTTTACTCTACAGTGCCACTCATCCAGAACCAAAGAAAACACACAGACCCACTACAGAGACACACTAAACCCGTTCTTCCATTGTATTAATGATCTCCAGAAGATGCCTATAGGAACGTTTCTATCATGTAGGAAATTTCTGTTGGTGAGATAACAAAATCCTTTCTTCTCACAAAACCTTTTGCATTTTTATATTCTCATCAAGTCATTATTTAATGCATTAACCTGTTTTCCTCAAGTATAGTGTTGGCTGCTCAGATTTATACTATCCTAATGTAGGCAAAGCCTGACCTACAGACACACAATATTCAACTAAAACAAGATTTCCCCCACATGCATTCACAATTACCCCTGAGCTACTAGTCAACATGTTTTTAGTAAAACAGTAACTATGTCTGAACAGCTTTTCCACCGGACAGCTAAAGGCTGTGACACAGTTTCATCAACCTTGTGTTACAGAGCACTGAGGTTATATCACTTTACTTACCTAACCAAACTCCTCACCACACCTGCTCCCTGTGACCGACACTCAAAGACCTGACAAAGACCTGCAAGCGTGCTTTTATGGGTCTTGCAGCGTGGAAGTCTGAGTGTGTCGTATGTTCGTGTGTGAGCTTGTTTTGCGTGAATTCAAGGTACTGTATTTGGCTGTTATAATGGTTAGTCACTATATGACTCAGAGCTGCTCCTCATGTTGGGACAATAGACCACATACTCCTATGTATACACACAAAACACACAGACTACAACATTCACGTGAGCACAAGGCATGCAGTTAATTTTTGAAGAAAATTTGCCTGTGCCAAAGGCAAATGAATGTTGTGGGTAGTTGCCAAGGCGGTTTTTAGAAGTTTCTAGGATGTTCAGTATTCTGGGTTGTTGATAGGCATTTATTTACTGATCAAAAGAATCTATACCAAATGATCTATGATATTCTGCAGCCAATCGCAACAAACCCTTAAAAAAAGTTACGAAAATCCTTTGAAATCGGACCCTGATATCTAAAGTTTATGGACATCCCTCAATGCAAGTCTGTAGAGGACCATTTCTTGGTCTACCAGATAAACACTAAGTCAACTTGCGTTAAAAACCACACATCTTTGCTTAAGCTCATTTGAGATATCATTCACGTCTGTCTGTAGATCTAGAGTATTTAGGGTGTGTTCACACTTGGCATGTTTGGTTTGAATAAGTGTGGACGCTGCCATCCAAACCCTGGTGCGCACCAAACAAGCAGACCGAGACTAGGCTTGCTGCGATAGTTGGTGTTGCCGATGTTACCAGTGTTCGGGTGAAACACCGGTTACATCACTTGCCCCAGTAATAAAATCATTTACTTCAGTAAGAGAACAGACACTACAATTAAAAACTGAATGTGTGGGCCGAACGAGAGTCGCAGCACAAACGCAGCAGGAGTCAGATCTCATTGACAGACAAGATGATCGCAGAAGATTTGATTTCAAGGCGAAATGTAAAAGCGCCTATTTAAGTGAGTTTGTCATTGTACTGTTTTGTTGTTGTGTTTTTCTTTAAGAATAATAGGCTAATGAACCCACAATTCAAGCAACCCGCCCCTGAATTGGTGCTAATTCTAAAGTGAAAGTAAAATGAGCACGGCCGCACTGTCATTCATTCACGGCCGCACAGTGCACATGCATTTACGGCCACACTGTCATTCACGGTTTGTGTCCACTGGTGCGTTTTCAGTTCATGCCTATGGAAGCTTAACTTTCATAGGAATTCATTGAAAACACTCGCTTTGCTCCACACCGCTCCGTTATGAATGCCCAAGCGGCCGTGCGCATTTTACTTTCAGTTTAAAATTAGCGATTTGAAAAGCCCCTGCCAGTGATACCAGTTTTATTGGTGTTGTCACAAGTCGATTAACCGATGGGAAAATGTACTCACTGTCACATCCCTAACCAAGACCCATCTTTTCAGCGCCAAAAACGAACTCTGACCTAAAAAGGACTGAATGCTCAAGCACACCTGTTTTTTCTCATCATAGTCATGATATTGCCTATTACAGTTCGTTACAGGCATCAGAACCACATCTCCTTGCAGCAGATCTTGGTGTGTGTGTGTGTGTGTGTGTGACGGAGGGATTCCTGCCGCTGCTTTGACTCCTTAACGCACTTTATAAGCTCTTCATGCATTCTCAGCTGGTCAAAATACCATCATATGTAGCTACGTACATACAACGAGCGCATTTAGCCCAGCACACAGCATTGATTTGAATGTTCAACCAATCACGTTGTGAACATATCCCTATGCCTTTAGGTTCGGTATCTTTAGGTTCGTTGTAAAAACAATGTGAACACTAAGCTGACCAGAACCAAACTACAAGTGAACCAAACACACCCTCAAACAGTAAAGCAAGACATCAGCAAAACATATCTTGAATGCAACGTAGGTCGTCTTGGAAAAAGGTTGTTTGCCAAATGCGAAAATGTAAGCGCAAATGGTGTGGAACAAGTTCAAAGTATCAAAGTTTAATATGGTTAGGGGTTTGATTGTATCCTAAATCTGTTGGAAGGACAGAAGGACTCTAGAAGGAACCACATTTTCTTCCACTGTGTTAAAATGCCAATAAACATGACTTTGACTAACTACAGTATTAACAAATGTAATAGTAACTGCCTAAGCAAAGCAAGCATCCCTACATATGGAAACTATTGCACAGCGTCACCATCACATCAATCAGCAGATACTTTAACATTATTCAAGGTATTTTCTTTCAGCATCTACGTTCCCTGGGATTCAAACCCACAACCTCGCCATTGCCAGTGTCCTGTTGAACCAGAAAGTTACAGAAAGTCTTACATAGACATAGAGATACCAGGTTAAATCATGATCCTGTTTACCTCTGTCCATTTAATTTGTTTTGGTCTATCAGGTTTCTGCCCACTAGTCTGCGTGCAGCTGTGTGGTTGTGATTGCGATCAGTCGTGTGTGTGGGTGTGCAGGGAGGTGGACGGGGTGCAGAAACCACAATGAAGATTTGGTTTAGTGAACTTTTGCAATATATAGCATGAAAAGGTCAGATTCAGCCATGTATGGTTTGCGAAAATTACCCACATGCAAGCCTGTACCCACACACTCGCCATTGTCTAAACAGTAACCAACAAAGCCAAGCAGGGATCCCTAGCGCTAAACACAGACTCTCTTAAGAGTGCATGTGAACTCTCTCATGAATATTTCAAACGTCTTTGAACATCTGTCAGTCATTCATGAGGGTGTGGTGCATTTCTGTTGGTCTCTTTCAACCACACACACACAGCTGACCACATAACAGTAGCTTGAGTAAGAGAAACAGACAGCAGCCCACAACAAAACAGCCATTTTCTGTTTTTCCCTTACAAAGTTCAATAAATGACTTTCCATCCACATCCACAGACAGCCAGACTAGACAAAACTGTCTTGCACACACACACACACACACACACACACACACACACACACACACACACACACACACACACACACACACACACACACACACCAACAAGAACATCAGTCAGTCAGGTAAAAACATGCTGAGGTGATCAACAAACAGGCTCACACATGTTTCTGCACCATCTCCATTACAAACTCACAGAAATAAATCATAAACCCTGAGGGATCAACTTCTTGTGTAAATCAGTCTCACAGTTATAGTTACAGATCTGAAGTGAACAAGACTTTTCCTTACTGACATCAGTTCCTGCAGAGCCCGGCCAATGCAGACGACTAACACAGACAGACTGTCATTATACGCCACACCAAACACAGCAAATATAGTCTTCAGCGTTTAACAGTGACTAGCCTTTCTACTGTGTCAAAAACATCATTGGAGCTGTGTATGCATTTTTAACCTGTAAAAGCTGTTTTACCATGTCTCAAAGGAGTACAAAGGCAGAGATTAGGTCTGAATGTTTCTGTAAATCAGTATTTGTTCATAACATAGTTTAAACAGATCGTTTTTTTGATTGTACAGTTACACAGGCATAAAAGGCACACACCTTAAAGGGATAGTTCACCCAAAAATGAGGAGCATGTCAACATTTAATCGTCATTATTAAATGTTGTTATAAAGCTGTATGATAAAGCATGCATGTACTTTATATTCTATATGTCTGTGTGAGTGTGTGGGCTTAGAGGCGTGTTGTATAATCTTTCTTTTCTGGAATAGAAAAGAACACCATTAACTTTCATTGTATGAAAAAAAAAAACTACATATCAGATTTTTTCACAAGTTAAACAGGTTTTAGTCTCAGACGTGACGCCCATGGACCGTTGTCTGAACGCCTGAGGCACACAAAATAGGAAACACTACAGGATTTTCAAAGTCGTCATCTGATTGGTTGAATTCTACAGGATTTCCGGGGGACGTGTGTCACGTTCTTTAATGTCTGCCTGGAAAAAAAGATGCTATGAAGCCAGACCCCCTCATGGAAGAAGAAAGCAGTCGTGTTTACAACTGTGACAATGAGTGCTTATCAGGATCAACTAAACGCTTAATTGTGAAGTATGTAAAGTTTGTGGCATAGACTCTTTTAAAACACATCCAAGAACTCTCTGTTATTGTAGGGACATCGATGTTACGCCTCTAAACATGATGTGGAACAAAACAAACTGTGGTTGGTTGCTTTATGTCAGTCAGACTTGCCCTTGGCCAATGAAAACCTGCGATGGGGTCCAGATCTTCTGTAGGATGTAGTACGCCTGGATTACATTCACACTACACACATTCACACAATATAGAACATACTTTTTTAGCGGTTGCAGGTAAGTACTTATTCAAAATAAGTACCTACTCAAGAGAGTATGTGATTTCGGACGCAGCCCACATTTACATTCAGTACTCTGGATGCATTCTCATTTGGTGTTTAATACTGGTTGGCAAAATGGTAAGCGTTGGCAAAATGTGTTTTTAACTGTGAATTTTTCACTGTCCATGGAGCGGACCTGTTTACATTTCACTGCCGGTTGTATATTCTGTATATAACTGTGAATGTGACAAATAAAACTCTTGAATCTTGAATCTTGTTACATTAGTGCCATCAGATGTGCTGGAGTTTGGATAACCAAAAGGTCAATGTTATCATGGTCTGTAGGTATACAATGTGTTGCCATTATCTGCCTCGATTAAGATTACATTTAAATAATGTTTTATGTATGAAAAACAACAAATTACATGATTTAAGACTGTGCTTGCATGCATGTACTTTATATTCTATATGTCTGTGTGAGTGTGTGGGCTTAGAGGTGTGTTGCATTCATCAGTAAGTCCATATGTTTATAAAATTCACATTTACACAAAAACGTTACTTCAATCGCTCAAACTCACATGTGACCCACACATGGTGTCTCTGAACCACCACAAGACCACACAACAAGCAAAGAACAACATAACACACACACACATACTCACACTTACACTTGTACTTAGGCAACACTTCATATAGCAACATGTACTCAAATTAAACTAATTTGTGTTTGTAAAAACACGTGGACATGCCCAAAGTCAAAAACGCACTGTCAACAAATCTAAAACATGCCACTAATTTAAAGCATGATGAAGTATGAGATAATTTCTGCAAAAGAGGAAGAGAAATCAAATTGAGAAAATGACAGACAGAAATTCAGTGAGGTGTGGGGATTTTGAGGGGTATTCTGGGAGTTTCATTCTGAAAAATGAAGAAACTATGTTTAATATCATGTGAGAGCACACATTACATAATTGGGTCAGTTGACAATGCTCACGATCAAGGCTCTTCCCCTTTAATGAGATCTCTAGATAGGGTTAGACACCAGTTATCAATGAAAATTGTCCAAAATAGACAAGCATTTACTACTCCAGGTATTTACCTATTTTTTCACCCTAACCATATGAAAACAAATTTTTTTGAAAATAGGCTTATTTTCCAACTCCCCTAGAGTTAAACAGTTGAGTTTTACAGTTTTCGAATCCATTCAGGCAATCTCCAGGTCTGGTGGTAGCACTTTTAGCATAGCTTAGCATAATTCATTGATTCTGATTAGACCGTTAGCATCTTGCTCAAAAATGACCAAACAGTTTCTATGTTTTTCCCATTTAAAACTTGACTCTTCTGTAGTACTAAGACCAACGGAAAATAAAAAGTTGCGATTTTCTAGGCCAATATGGCTAGGAACTATCCTCTCATTCCTGCGTAATAATCAAGGAACTTTGCTGCTGTACCATGTTTGCTACTGTATGCAGCGTCTGAGAATAGTCCGCAGCTAGGTAACTTCCAACGTGACCGGCACTAAGGCTGAATCCGAAATCGCCCCCCTATACCCTCAAATAGGGCATTATTTGAGGGGACAGCCATTTGTAGTGGTGTCCGAAACCATACGTCCGAAACGGGCGTTATTGAGTACACTCATTTAATCCTAAATTGCACCGCAATAACAAGTGTACAGCCGATGTACACACAGCGGCTGTCCGAATTCACTCACTCATTTTCATTCAAGCCTTCAAGTGAACTGTATTAGTGGACTAACGTAGGGAATAGTGAATGAGGGTTTAGGGGGTGATTTTGGATTCAGCCTAAGTTTGTGTAGTTGCAGCCGCAAATTAGGTAGTGGCTTTACCTGTGCGATTAGCCATGGTTCTGTGCGTTGTAAAGGTTTGAATCTGCTCTCCTCCCTTCTGCCCCAGTCTGTTCAGCCACACGTTCTTGCCTTTCACGTTCCAAAAGCTCATCTTCAGTGTATTCCGGTTCAAATAGATACGGTTCAGGATCTGCACCAAAGTAAATATCTTTTGTCTCTCATTTTGAAAATGTCTCTCACAAACGTCTCCATGGTTACAAGGTTACAAGCAGGTTGACACGTTGGTTATGTTGACGGAAGTTAGCCTATTTTCAGACACTGCGTAATATCATTGCGCCGCTGCACCCATGGTACGGCAGCAAAGTTCCTTGATTATTACGCAGGAATGAGAGGATGGTCTAGAATCGGTCTAGAAAATCACAACTTTTAATTTTCCCTCGGTCTTAGTATACAATGTAACTACAGAAGTGTCAAGTTTTAAATAGGAAAAATATCGAAACTCTTTGGACCTTTTTGAGCGAGATGCTAACGGTCTAATCAGAATCAATGAATTACGCTAAGCTATGCTAAAAGTGCTACCGCCAGACCCGGAGATCGGCTGAATGGATTCGAAAACTGTAAAACTCAACTGTTTAACTCTAGGGGAGTTGGAAAATGTGCCTATTTTCAAAAAAGTGGCGTGTTCCTTTAAATTAATCAGGGTTTTAAACAAATCACTTGAACAAATGAGTTAATGACAATAAAATGTTGAAAATATCAGCACTCTTGGAATGCTCACTGCTCAGCCAATCAAATTTGAGGACTGGAACTAAATGTTTAGAAAGGCAAAAAATGCTTTGTGTTCAGTTGGTGTGTATTACTGTTTGTGAGCATGCAGGTGTATTTATGTGTGTGTGTGTGTGTGTGTGTGTGTGTGTACAGCGTTGATGAGGCAGAACTCAATCTGTTCCACACCTGTCCGTCTCTCCTTGGGGGAGGAGCCTGAGGCTGCACACACACACACACACGCATGCACGCACGCACGCACGCACACACACACACACACACACACACACACACACACACAACCATACAAAAGCCTTTTGTGCTCCCTCTCGTCTTCCACACATGTACATGCATACACAGAAATATGTGATGCATGTGTGTGCATGTGTGTGATCATGGCTGATGACAAACACACAGAAAAAGACAAACTAAATATATTTTACATATGCACGTTTGACAGATGTCGTCATACCAAAGAGGTGTGTATATATACAGTAAGTGCAAATATATAAGGAGAGATGATGTATAGAGAGCGAGCGAGAGAAAAAGCGAGCGTTTAGTGTGAGGGAGGGGGAGGTGGGTTACTCTGGGACGGCAGAACCCTGTGACATGACACAGATGCACTGATGCTGAAGAGAGCGAGCGAGAGGAGGGGGATGGGAGGAGAGGAGAGGAGGAGGGGTGTGAAATCACACTGCTGTTCTATTTATTCTCAACCAGAGCACACGAATGCTCACACACACACTTACATACACACACAGCAGGGGACGCCACTATGGCTGCAAGCAAATGGCTCCACATAAACATTCAATGAAAGCAACGTCCACAGTTGCCTGTGATACTGCTGCTAAAAACAAATGGGATCAGCTCTACACACTCCTCGTATCTCGCACCTGCCGCACTGAAGGTGGTAACACGTCCACGCCGGCTCACACACACACAGAATGATTCAGAGAGTTTTCAGCATATAAACCTCAACTACCAAAATCGCCTCTCTTTTCTCTTTCTTTCTCTTTCTCAGTCTTATCCATGATGCCACCTCACAGCTAAGAGCTTCTAAGTGTCTCTATAAACAGATTATTGTGATCTTAGAACAACGAATCACATTACAACATCAGCTTACGCCATAAAACAGAGCCCTGTTTCCAAATCATGGGGTGCATTCAGGCACTTATCAGGGCTCAACAAAAAGGACGGACTGATGACCAGTGTGAGAATGTTTCAGGCCAGTCCTGTGTTATTTGCCAATTATTATTTTGTCAAAATAGTGGGAATGAGTAGATAGTCTTGGAAGCAGCAAACCAATCCGCTTCAAGTTGGCATGCAATGAAAATTTGCAAATATATGTCATTGATCTTATTGTGAACGATTCATCCACGTGTGTTTAATTAGTTTTGACCTTTTAATGTGTTCCTTACAAGGTCATTTGGACCCTGAAATAAAAAAAGAATGACAGAATGAAGTTATAGGCCAAAGTTATGTTATTTAACACTAGCAATCGAATAGGATATTGAATAAATGTAAAAAATAAAACACTACATAGACTTCACCGTATCACTTAAATATACATTGATTTTTAATTAAAGATACTGATATGAATCAGTCAAGAGTGATTTTCTCTTTGTCTTTTGTTGTTTGTTGTTCAGCGGCAGGTTTATTAGGCTACTGTCACTTTAAGACTGAATGCACAGATCTAATATAGGCAACAGTACAGTATTTTCTCCCAACTGTTTACATTCACATACGTGACTGTTTTTATGCAAACCTTGTGTGTATTTAACAGTTTAAACACAATACTCAGTACTCACACACTGTGTGACAGGATTTTAGTGTGTGTGCGATTTGCATATTCAGTTTTAAAAGCGTATGCAAATAATAAACTTGCGATATAGCGAAGAACTGCAATATTATGTGAGCGTCACAGTTACTAAACATGTGATGTATGTCGCATTACAATGTTTCGGGATGGGGGCGCCAGAACTGCAACTGTAGCAAATTATTATGACTTCTCTTCAGAGGCAGATCGTGAAGACATTTTAATCGTTCAAAAATTGGGATATCGCACACCCATAAATCCTCTCCCATTGCCTCATGGGATAGTGAAGTGTCCATCGAATATGCATGTGTGTAAAGTTTCTGGCCTAAAACTTTTTATGCAGGTGAACTGGAAACAAAGGGGGCAAGAGATATAGACAAATGGACAATTTATTATGTGACTGAAAGACAAATTTAACTTCATCTACAAAACCAATACTCATGAAACATTCATAAACACACACACACACCCTTTAAGCCAGCTGAATAAGCGCTCCAGACGTCTCACACTACAAGAGCAGTGAGAAATCAATTACAACATCAACAATGGCTTTGACTGCAACAAGACACACATGGGGTCGTCTATACAGGCTACCTCATCTAGAGGAAATGGATCAGGTTGCTGGAGTGTGAAATGCAGGAGAGGCAGAGCAAACACACATACACACAAATCACAGTCCAGAGAAAGGCACTAAATCTCGTACAGACCTGCAGAGAATCTCGCCGTTGTGCAGCCTGAACGGCTCCAGTTCTTATCGTACACCCCACACACACACACACACACACACACACACACCAATGTGGCGCCTTGCACTACACGAACACAACCACACACACACACCTTAGCATACAGACCTTACACAACAGGTTAGAGTACAGTTAAAATCTCTCTCTCACAAAAATACACACCTTACACAAGAGGTCAAAGCTCACTGGAAAACTGGGTTAGAAGGACGGCGCGCACTTAATGGTATTATAGAGGATAGAAAGAGAGCGAGAACAGGGAGGAAAGTGTGATGACAGAACAATGAAGAAATGGGCACAGAAAGCAAGCTCAAATACACACTTTTGACCCTGAGATGACCTTTCTCTCTCTCCATATCGCTATGATCTCGGCCATCGATTGGCCGGGTGCCATTTCACCCATTGATGTTGTAACTCTATCGCTCAGTCACATGACTCCATTTAAGTAATGCGAAACGCCCATCGATCACTCCCAGGGGTCACAGAAGGGTCATGCCCCATAATGCACTTTGCAGAAAGCTACATTTTGGGGTGTTTGATTATTTCATTGAGCACATGGTTTCCACTGAAACAGGTGTGTGATGTTCCAAAATAGGGCTGCACGATATTGGGAAAAACTGACATTGCGGTATTTAGTTTTTCTATTGCGATATGAAAACAATTTCACCAGATGACATGAATAGCTCTATTTGGAAAGAATGAATCATTCTAGAATGATTGAGGTGATATTGTAGTGAAGTGCATCTGCATAGAAAATAAACAAACTACAAGCATAGATAAATACAATAGAACAAAGATACAAATGAAATAACCAGTGCTTTAGCCTATGTTTTTCAAAGTATTCAAATGTAAAATAACACTGTCTGTATAAATTAAATATAATTAATCTTTGTTAAAGCTACAAAAAGTGATTTTCTCTTTGTATTTTGTTGTTCGATTAACATTAATGACACAGACGGCAGCAGGAATATTAGGTTGCTGTCACTTTAAGACAATGCACGGATCCAATATAATGATACGCATCCGTTTTCTGTCTTAGCTGTATATTTTCACTTAAGACATAAGCGACTATATTTACGAGGATACTCGCAGAGATGGGCATTTTGACAATTTTACATGTACGTGTCCGTTCAAGCACAAACATACGAGAAAGAGAATGGAATTTGATGTTTTCACATGATGGACTTTTCACAAGTTTCAGTTCTTAACAGGTAGCCCTCACTGAAAAATGACTGAACCAAAATCCTGCTCCTCATGCATACTAAACATTAAACATGAAAATGATTGTGGAAGTGATGAGGTACGTATTCTTTGATTTCGAGACCACCCTGGGTTAAACTTCATGTCACTCGTGTTTAGCTAAATGATTTACGTGTGGTTTTTGAGTTACTTCCCTTATAAACACTCCATACACTCCATACTTCCCTTATAAACACTCCATACACTCCATACACTCCATACAATCCGCGCGGCAGTGAACGTAATATGAATGAATACAGATCGTCCTGCTATGCTCTCAGACGAGCAGTTAAAGCCGCAAAACTCCGTTATAAAGACCGAGTGGAGTCTCATTTCCAACTCAACGACTCGCGCGCATGTGGCAAGGTCTGAGGTCCATCTGCTCCTTTTGGATCTAAATCCTCTGCAGAGGTGAACGCTGATCCGTTGCTCGTGAACGAGTTAAACTCTTTCTATGCTCGCTTTGACTGTAACCGCTGCAACGCGACTCCGCCAAGTGGCGCGTTGGAAAATTACTCAGAGCAGCAACAATCACGTGATCTCTGTCTCGGAGGATGAAGTTCGGAGAGCACTCAAGCGTGTGGACGTCAGGAAAGCTGCTGGGCCGGATGGTATTTCAGGTCGTGTTCTGCGGTCCTGTGCTGATCAGCTCACCGGGTTGTTTACATCTATCTTTAATGAGTCCTCGCTACATCTGTGGTCCCCACCTCCTTCAAAAAAAATCCACCATCATCCCTGTCCCTAAGAACAGTAAACCCTCTTGCCTAAATGACTATCGTCCAGTGGCTCTCACGTCTATAGTCATGAAGGTCTTTGAGAGACTCATTAAAAACACCATTTGCGCCTTCATTCCTGACACTTTGGACCCTCTTCAGTTTGCCTATCGTCCCAATAGATCGACTGAAGATGCCATCTCTCATGTCCTCCACTCCTCCCTCACTCACATCGACAGCAAAAGTGGGAACTACGTAAGACTGCTATTTATTGACTATAGCTCAGCCTTTAACACCATAGTTCCCACCAAGCTAACCTCCAAACTCCTGGATCTCGGCCTGAATCCTTCTCTCTGCCACTGGATTGAGGACTTCCTCACTGGCAGGCCTCAGGTGGTGAGAATAGGCCAGTCCACCTCCACCTCCATCACCCTGAGTGTGGGAGCTCCACAGGGCTGTGTCCTGAGCCCCCTGCTCTACTCTCTCTACACGCATGACTGTTTGTCCACACACAGCTCCACCTCTATCATCAAATTTGCTGATGATACTGTTGTCCTGGGCCTCATTTCCAACAACAATGAGACGGCATACTTGGACGAGGTGGAGCATCTAACATCATGGTGCCAGGACAACTGTCTCTCTCTGAATGTTGGCAAGACCAAAGAAATGATTGTGGACTTCAGGAAGAGACAGCAACGGACATACTCCCCCTCATGATCAGCGGGTCACCAGTAGAGAGAGTGAGCAGCTTCAAGTACCTGGGAGTAAACATCTCCGAGGACCTGACCTGGACTGCTCACATTCAGACACAGGTGAAAAAGCCAGGCAAAGACTGTACCACCTGCGCCAGCTGAGGAAATTCAGGGTTTCACCAGCTATCCTGAAAACTTTCTATTTAGGGGCGATAGAAAGTGTTTTAACTCAGTGCATCACAGCGTGGTATGGGAACAGCACCAGTCATGACCGCAAAGCCCTGCAAAGAGTAGTGCGCTTATCCGAAAATATCTCAGGGTCAGCTCTCCCGTCTCTGCAGGACGTCTACACCAAACGCTGCAAAGGTAGAGCTACCAAGATCATCAAGGACTCTAATCACCCTGCAAACCCTCATTTCACGCTGCTGCCATCTGGTAGCGCTTCCGAGCCTGATGGCCAAAACTGAGAGAGACTCAGGAGGAGCTTCTTCCCCAGGCCATCAGACTCCTGAACTCAGTCACTTAACATCACGTGACTTCACGTCAGGATAAACATCGATACACTGACATTGCACTGCACTTTCTGTTCTCGTTGTTACTGTGTAACAACCTGTTATAAACCTGTTTGCACATTATACTCTTTATACATTTGTTAACCACATATTTATAAGTCTACAGTTTACTCACTGCAAAGTCTACTTCAATTATTTGATTCCACTTTATCCTTATTTGTTACCTTTTTTCTCTTGACTTGATTATTTATAATTCTACAGATATAGACATATATATATATATATATATATATATAGATAGTACTTTTTTTTATATCCTATTTCTATTATAATTTATTCCTTGTGTTTTTAACTGTGAATTTGCACTGTCCATGGAGCGGACCTGTTTACATTTCACTGCCGGTTGTATATTCTGTATATAACTGTGTATGTGACAAATAAAACTCTTGAATCTTGAATCTTGAATCTTACACACTGAATGATAATATTGAATTAATCCCTGGATTTATAAATCGCCTGGATCCCTGCTTTGCATTTTTCTGAAAAAAAAAAAAAAAAAGCACTGTAGCATTGATGCTAGAGACCAAAGATGCTGTTAAATATAAATAAACTCGATATTCCAAGAAAAACATCTTTGGTTGTTTACTCAAGGGAGTGTATGCATGTGCATGTCAGTACCACCTCATTCCCAGGGGACTCAAGACAAAAGAGGCGTAGAAACACAGGTGTGTGTGTGTGTGTGTGTGTGTGTGTGTGTGTGTGTTTGGAGTGATCGAGTTGCACGCTAACGATAATAAGGAATTTATGAGAGAGTGTGTGTGTTTGAGAGAGAAAATGCCTGACTCTGAGACAGAAGGGAGACAGATATACTCTTCACATCTATCCTCCCATCTCTGTGACTTCAACAAAATTTACCAAACAAAACAAATAACAAATCTCACCAAGACACCACTTGAACTGTCAGCACTTCCACCCCAACACAACTCACAGAAGCAGCAACTGCCATGACAAAAAGAATTTGCAGTGCTAAAGTATTATTAAAACACATACAACAGTTTTAGACTTGATTCTATTCTAGGGATGGATGGATGGATGGATGGATGAGGTTATTTTATGAAGTTCCAGTGTACTGACTAGTATTATAAGTATTATATTTGTGTGTGTAAATAGTTCATATCACGTGGTGTTTGTGTTTTCTCTCTCACTAAAACACATATAACTTGTATAGATGGCTGGAGATCATTTCCCCGTCCCATGATGTTTGTACATCTCCTTTTCTCAAACCAACCAGCTGGGTGTCTATACCTTAACCACCTCCCCCTCTCCTCCTTAAACCAAAGAGCAAAACACCAGCCAAGCAACATTTCCCCTCCCCCATCCCTCTCTCTCTCTCTCTCTCCGTCTCCTTTTCTTCTCCAGGCAGCCCACTCAATCATTCCTACCTCCCTTCCCTTCTCTCTCTCTCTCTCTCTCTCCCCATTCCAATGAATGCACAATCCCCCGTTCAGCCAGGCCTGTCCTGGGGGGTGGGGTTCAGGGGACACACACACCCTCACCACATCTGCAGAAGAACAAACGCCCATCACAGGGAGTGATAAAGAGAGAGCTTATAATAGAGTCAAAGCCAACATGATCAGCACATAAATCTGGGGGGGAAAACGACCTAAACCAGTCTAAAATGATTTGATGGTCTGGTTTTAGAGTCATTTTGGACACTTCAGCTGGTCAGGCTGGGAAGTCAAAGCTAAATTGGCTAAACTCCAGTTGGTACAGCCTAAGAGACCCACTAAAACCAGGTAAGACCAGCAAACCACCGTAAGCTGTTTTTTCACCCGGGTACCAAATACAAGAGCACGGTTTCAGCTAAAATACCAAATTAGTTATGTTACTACTCTAAACAATAAAATAATATTTGGAAACTTTCAGAAAAACTGCCTTTTTTGTCTTATTTTTTTCTGTTTTGATGACAGTGGTGGCAAATGCCAAGTTAGCTAGGACTAACAGCAGTATTTTGACATAAACTACTTCAGAGATACACAAACAGCCCAGTCATTACCAGTGCTGACAATTAGATTAGCAGCTAATGAATAGATTAGCACGCTGCTAATCACCATGGCATTATGGGTAATAACAGTCCTCACACCACTAACACTAACAGAGTTAGATTGTGCTCGGCTTAAACAGCAGCTACTGGAGCTCAAACACGAATGTAGGCTAAAAGCAAAAGCGGCCTGAGGGCGACACGCACGCGCTGATGAAGACAGGCACCGGCGACACTACGCCAAATGTGTTTCAGGCGCAATTTGCTCTTGTGCTGATAGACGGGGTGAGGAAAGAGATATGAGAGAATGAGAAAGGGAGAGAGGATGTTCTTCCGGTGGAGAACCATTGAGGAATGGAGAAACCGAATACTGACAGATGAAGACTTGAGATTGTTTTACAGATCTCCTGATGACAATGATGAAGTGTGCTCTTCCGGCAATGTTTTGTGTTTCTTTATCTTAGTGAAGAGCTTTAATTAGGGGCGGAGCCAACAGATACACACCCAGCAACGCACACACATATTCGCACAATGACTCTTGATTGATCGAAACACTTCAGGATGCCGGTAATGGATGTGGGTTGTGTGAGACGGACACACAGCCAGGAGGAAGCGGAGGTTCACACACTCACGCTGCTGGGGTTTTACTCTAGTTCTCAACTAACACATAATCCATAACCAATCACCACTTCCCTATGTCCACAACAGACAACACACACCTGCAAAACAATTACACAAACTTAACAAAGAGTCACTAACAGAACAGAAATCTTGTCAGGAATAATCAGCTATACATCCTGCTTCTCAATATGGATATGAGGGAAGGAGACACTGGAAATAGAACAGGCATTTCTGTTTTATCTCTTCTTTTTTATGCAGTAGAGTGAGTGTGTGTGACAGGCAGAACATAAACAGAGCGAGCCGGACTGAGTACATACAACAAGCTTCCTTTGTGCAGCATTCCGACTGAAAAAAGCAGCGCAACTTTCTCTAGCGTGTGTTTTTATTCTGCTGAGCTGTCCAAATGCAGCCCGGATACTTTAACGAGTTCAGTTTAAATGCCCTGCTGGAAGCACAAAGAAACAGAGCAGCCAGCGGTGGATAGAGGGAGCTGCATGTCTTACCGTGTTCCCAACGTTATTCCCTGTGTCTCTGAGGTTATTCCACACTGAGAGCTGCTCGTTCGGTCTGTTCGGTAAATTCTCGGCTCTTATTTTCCCTTTAACCAGCTGCAGGCTTGACTACCTGCCCCCCTCACACACACACACACACACACACACACACACGCACACACGCACACACGCACACACACGCACACACATGCACACACACACCGGCAGCAGGGCTTGCAAACAAAAACACACCATGCAAAAGCTGACACAGTCAAGAGGATGCAGAATTCCAGCTATAAACAAAACAGATTTTCTTCTTTTTTTTAGCCAAATAAAAAAAAATAAAAGAGTGTGTCTCCCTTGTTCTCCTTCTCTCTGCTTTCCTCCCTCAATCCTTCTCCTCTCTCTCACTCACACACACTCTTTCTCTCTGCTTTTTTCCACTCAGTAGTCAAACAAAGAGAGGAAAGGAGCTGGTCTCTCACACACATACATACACACACACACACACATACACACAGTGCTTAAGCCCAACCCCCGCTATAGGCCAGCCTGCCTCTCTTCGTTTTTTTCGCATCTCTTGCTCTAAACAGCCCCTCCCCCCCATCCCCTGTCACCTCTCTCTCTTAGCCTCGTTCTCACCCTCCCTCCCTCCCTCCTTCCCTGTGTGTCAGATAGAAGGGATCGGAGAGCGGAAGGGATCCATTTACTATATTTCATTTTCTCATTCCCTTCCAATATTTCAGTGAGTGCATCAAGAATCAGCACCAGAATGTGGAACAGATTTCTGTAGATGCCCGCCATTCAAAAAGTTATACAAGTATATGCATGTTCATTTATAAAATATTTTAGCTAACCACTAAGTGTGAAACATACATACATTTCTGTCAAAACGTCCTGAATGGACTATATCAATATATATCAAAGACGCCAGTGGGTCAGTCTTTATTGGTAGGTTGAAATTAGCAACATCTGGCAGATACTTCTTTCATTTGACCGATTAGTTGCGCAAACTAGGCTTGTTGTAGTAGGAGTCCTGCATGCAGGTGAAACACTAATATTTGATGTAATAGGTGGAATAATATTAATATTGTCATTTGCGGTGCGGGTCGGGAATCAATAGGCACGGGTGAAGGACTGCGAGTCCAATAACCAAGACTATTTTGACTCAATTCGGTACTGATAGGTTGTCGTGCAGCGGATCACAAAAGTCACGGTTCGGATCATTTACGGTTCACGGCTTAATGATCCGAAGTCATTAAGTCACGGCTCAAACATCAGTGAACAGTCAGTAATAAAATAATACACAAATTACAAGCATGGATTAATACTATATAACAAGGTTACAAAGTCTAAAGGCCTGTACACACCGGGACGATTATCGCATGTGCTTATCGCCAGCGTTTTTCGGCTTGTCTGTGTGCTCACACCAAAGCGATTTTCACTAGCGATGCGCCAAATTCAGTAGATGGCACTCCCGGCACACAAGGTGTCACACAGAAAAAGAAGAGAGACAGTATTTACGAGCAGCATTAGCAGCTCATCTTCTTTGTCTACTTATTTCCTCTTCGTCGTATTAACGTGTGCTCGGCAAGACCGTTTTGTGCTTGAGCACCACCAAGTCGTGTTTTACTGTAACTTCAGCAGCTCCAGGCACGTGAACAAAAGCGCCGGATTCATTGGCCGGACAGTTAACACGCCGCGTCAAAAACAAAAAAAAAACGAACCCAAGGTTTTAAAAAAAAATTACGCTTTTACACCTGCCGTTTTGCACGTCGGTGTGCACACTCACATTGGCGCCCTTTGTTTAGTCACAAGGCATTAAACGTCGGCGATAAATGCGCGCGGAAATCGTCCCGTGTGAACAGGCCTTAAGAGAAGCATTCAGGTACATAAATCTAATAATTAGGCCTAAATGTAAAATAACACTACTGTGTTCACTGCAGAAATTAAATATAGATTAATCTTTGTTAAAGCTATATTTTGATGTTTTATTAACATTAATGAGCAGGAATTTTAGGCTGCTGTTACTTTAAGACCGAATGCATTGACCAAATATACTGACACACATCTGGTTTTACGTTCACTTAACACACAACCGAGAGAATACTTGCTGAGACAGGTAATTTGACAATTTTGTGTGTCAGTTCAAGCTCAAGGAAACGTGCCTCTTCCGCATTTAAAATCGCTTGAATGTGTAAATTGGTGAACACGTGCAAATAATAAACTTTCACTCAATGATGGTTAAACTTAGACTTAAACTATGAAATAACATGCGTGCCGAATCGTGGGGCCTGGTCAGTATTGAGAGGCAGCTGCTTTCAAACATTCCAGAGTTTTTTTGCGATCACGCTCTGTAGTAGAGGTCAGCAGTCCTGCGGCTCTCAATGCGTTTTCTTGCGGTGCAGGAGTAAATGTCCAAATCAAAGATGGTAGCGGTCGGTAACTCTGGTGTACATTGGACGGCAGCAGGCGGTCTGACAATAGCCAGGCCACTCCCAACATCCTTTGACAACAGTGTATCCGCGTTTGAACTTGAAGTGAACAAAACTTTCTGCAATGGTGGTGTTCACACAGTTCCCACATGGCATATGTTCTTTACATCCCAGCCATGAGAGCACCTTCAGAGAGAATATTCAGCCTTTGTGGTCGGATTTTGGAGGAGAGACGTTCGGCAATGAAAATATCAGTCAGCGACATTCTGTTCTTGCATGGACAGTGAATTTTAAGCGGGAGGGTGCGGAATAGAACCTTGCGGGAAAGGACGGGAGCGGGACCACAAAAACAGTCCCGTGTAGACCTCTACTCTGTGGTCTAAAGACCATCAAATGTTTCTTTTTACAACGTGATTTGCAGCGTTGAGCATAGTAGCCAATCACACTGCAAATGAAGTGATTGACAGCTTCAGTCATTATAAAGGGAGCACTTTTTGCTCACTTTCTGAACATAATCTATTCACAATTTGAATAAGTTTTATTTTTCATGCTGCTAAGAGACCAACGCCCACATATACACTGCAGAGTTTCAAGAGAGAAAAACTAATTTAGTGAATCCTCTAAAATATCCCAGATATTATAAAGGCTCACATTTGGCTATATGTTCTTTTAATTTATGGAGACCTCTAAGCGTCTGTGTGATATATGCTCATTTGTTCAAAATAGCCTGTATAGGCAGATTGTTGCATGATGTAGTTTTATATCGTTTACGCGACGGATGAGCGTTCTCATCTTTTTTTCTGTTCATTATTACCATATTGGGCTGTGTGTCTTTTTCTTAAATGCATCAACTCAGAATGCATAATGTTGGTTTGACTGCTTGTGTTACATGAGAAAATAAATATTTTTTCCTGATGTAGTAGATTTACTGCAGGTGCAGTTCACGCTTTACGACAACCAGAGTGTGCGATTCCCAAAGGCAACTATGGGAGTTAGTTCCATCATTATCAATAGAGTTAAATGGAGCTTGCGACCAAAGTTGGCTAAAAATGCTTATGGGAAACGCACCCCAGATTGGGTCGGGTATGGAATGAAATAAGTGCTGCTGATGGATTATGGGTCGGGTGTTCTGTTAAGTAACGGGTGTGGGTTTACCAAACAGGACCCGTGCAGGACTCTGACCAGTGTTATACCACGTTCGGCCGTACACGATTACATTACGTGGCCACTGTGGCACTGCCGCCAAGGCTGCATTTATTTGATGAAAAATCTGTAACATTGTAAAATATTATTACAATTTAAAATAACGGTTTTCTATTTTGATATATATTTATTCATGTGATCACAGCTGAATTTTCAGCATCATTACTCCAGTCTTCAGTGTCACATGATCCTTCAGAAATCATTCTGATATGATGATTTGATGCTCAAGAAACATTTATGATTATTATCAATATTGAAAACAGTTGTGCTCCTTGCTAACCCCAAACTTTTGAATGGTAGTGTACGCCTGTATTGCCCATCATGCTCTCTCAATATAAAGGCATCAACTACATTAGTCAGCGAGAATGTCAGAAATGATCAATTTAGTGCTAATTTAAAAAATCCATTATAGATCAGAATTTTTGTGATTGGATGACTAAATCCAACTGAAAACAAAAAGCTAGAGGTGTTTATGTATGTACCAGTGAAATGTGTGTGAATGTCTGAGATACGCATTTGTGTGTGCATGTGTGATCAATGCATGGGTGAGAGAATAAAGAAACAGCTGTTTTGTGCTGTAACTTTTTTCCTTTTGTCACCTTGAATCAGCCTCAAGTACACACACTCACACCCTTGAATGAGGACAGCAGAGGATATCCACGTGTAGCCGAAAATGTTCCACTGCGAGACCCAAAAAAGTAGGCTGGATGGAAAACATGGTATACACACAACAATGGAGGGATAAACACAACTTAGTGCAAAGAAGTCATGCTTACATTGTTCAGCAATAAAGTAGAAACACACAAGCATAAAAAGCTGTTCCCTGATACACTGATGCTGTTTCAAGCTATTTTTAGCATTCTTTCATGAATTCCATTCCCATGATCCAATAAAGATGAAAGTTATTCTAAAAATCTTCCTGAGAGAGGAAGGGAGGTTGAAAGATAATTGAGAAGCCAAATAAAGCCACATATACTATCGTCCTCAGTGCCGCTGGCCTAAGCATTACATAATTTCCATTGTATTGATTTATTACTGGAGAAATGTGGCCGTGTGCCAACGAGAAGTGAAATATTTGACTCTCGGCCAACAGACAAAAGAGAAGAGAGTGTTGTAAATGTATGTCAGGGAATGCTAGTGTTATCAAAGTTCTTTGTAGAGTTATGTAAGGGGGAAAAAAACATGTCACACAAATGACAAATAACCCTACGTCAGCATGTCAGATCTAATATAGATTGCACCGCTCTATTATTTTCTAAAATCATTAAAAAAATTATCTTTTTTAAATTGCCATGTAAACCCTTAAAGGGATAGTTCACCCAAAAATTAAAAATCTGTCATTAATTACTCACACTCATTTCGTTCCAAACTAAAGTTTATTAGACTTTCGTTCATCTTCAGAACACAAATGAAGATGTTTTTGATGAAATCTGAGAGCTTTCTGTCCCTCCATTGACAGCTACGCAACTACCTCTTTGACGCTCCAAAAAGTCCACAAAGAGATCGTAAAACTAATACACATGAATTGAGTGGTTCATTCCAAGTTTTCTGAAGAGACATGTGATGAACAGATTTAATTTAGTCTTTTATTCACATATTAACATTGATCACTGAACATAAACAGAAGCTCAAACAAACCTGCTTGACGAACAAGAACAAAACTGATTGGTTCTTGTGAAGCTCAAACGTGATGCGTAACACGAGAATGAACCTCATTGGTTCTTGCGGAAGCTCAAACGTGCTGCGTAACACGAGAATGAACCTCATTGGTTCTTGCGGAAGCTCAAACGTGCTGCGTAACACGAGAATGAACCTCATTGGTTCTTGCTGAATCCCAAACGTGATGCGTAACACGAGAATGAACCTCATTGGCTCTTGCGGAAGCTCAAACGTGATGCGTAACATGAGAATGAACCTCATTGGTTCTTGCAGAAGCTCAAATGTGCTGCGTAACACGCGAATGAACCTCACTGGTTCTTGCAGAAGCTTAAATGTGATGCGTAACACGAGAATGAACCTCATCGGTTCTTGCTGAAGCTCAAATGTGATGCGTAACATGAGAATGAACCTCATCGGTTCTTGCTGAAGCTCAAACGTGATGCGTAACACGAGAATGAACCTCATTGGTTCTTGCTGAAGCTTAAATGTGATGCGTAACACGAGAATGAACCTCATCGGTTCTTGCTGAAGCTCAAATGTGATGCGTAACATGAGAATGAACCTCATCGGTTCTTGCTGAAGCTCAAATGTGATGCGTAACATGAGAATGAACCTCATTGGTTCTTGCTGAAGCTCAAACGTGATGCGAACACGAGAATGAACCTCATTGGTTCTTGCTGAAGCTTAAATGTGATGCGTAACACGAGAATGAACCTCATCGGTTCTTGCTGAAGCTCAAATGTGATGCGTAACATGAGAATGAACCTCATCGGTTCTTGCTGAAGCTCAAATGTGATGCGTAACATGAGAATGAACCTCATTGGTTCTTGCTGAAGCTCAAACGTGATGCGTAACACGAGAATGAACCTCATTGGTTCTTGCTGAAGCTCAAACGTGATGCGTAACACGAGAATGAACCTCATTGGTTCTTGCGGAAGCTCAAATGTGATGCGTAACACGAGAATGAACCTCATCGGTTCTTGCTGAAGCTCAAATGTGCTGTTTATGTGTGAATAAAAGCTTTAAATTCAGTCTGTTCATCATATAAAGTAATCGTGTCTCTTCAGAAAATTTGGACTAAACCGCTCAATTGATATATGGATTAGTTTTACGATCTCTTCATGAACGTTTTGAAGCGTCAAAGTGATAGTTGAGTAGCTGTCAATGAAGGGACAGAAAGCTCTCAGATTTCATCAAAAAGATCTTCATCAACTAACTTCAAAGTATAATGAAACATTTTTTTCGGATAAAAGCTGAATTTCCTAACAAACAAATAAACACAAAAAATACATAGTTTCCCTTCCCTTCTTTGTCCTGTACTTTCTTTTCTTGCTGAGAGATGTTAGAGAGGGAGTGGAGAGAGCAAGTGTTGACAGAGAGAAAGGAAACTGTGATAGGAGGAAAGGAAAGTGAGAATCACGCTCTTCAGCTCACAGCACAAATCGTTTCCTCTTTTCTACATTTCCAACCTCTCATTCCTCTTCTTTGTATAAAATACACAACAAGGAGATGCTGATTAATTGGCAATTAACATCTAATGAGCCACAGCTGTGTGCAATTACCAATCAGCACATTCCTAACAATGCATCCCACAATGCACCATTCCTGTCTTTTCACTTTGCTTCAAATGAAGTTAACTTTCTTTAGGAAAACTGTCAATCAATTCATGTGAACACTGTTAACCTATTAGAATCATTATGAGCTGATTAGTAACATCAGTACAGCCACTAATACACTCAGGGCCCTATGATTTCTGTGATTCGGAAAACACAAACAGAATCGCAGAGTAGAGTCACGAAAATGGAATTTACAGTATAGCATGGAATGTCATGGGATTTGTCAAATGGATGAAAAGTAGGGCTGTACAATTAACCAATCATGATATAGACTAGTGTTTGTGAATATTATAGCATAAAAAGACTGCTATTGAAATCTGAAGTTTGCATGTATCCATGTGAATGAGCAGCGCAGCTTCGTCTACTACACACACTCACACACACTGAAGCACGTGTCACACGTCACGCTTGTGGTGTTTTCAGCGTCTGACGTCACACTATATGAGAACATGAACACTCCAGAGCTGCTCTGAGATTCACTTGACCAGCATTTCACCATTTCATTTGATAAGCGTAACTTTCATCATATCATACACACACAGAAACTCAAAGGTCTTTACGACAACTCGTCAAAATAAAAGTTTGGTTTAACTTGAAGAAGCTGTGACAAAAGTATATTATTATTGTAATAGTAAACAGTAGTCACTGTATTTTTGCCTTGGTGAGCCAAAGGCGGGTTCTTTCTTTCTTTCTTTCTTAAATTAAAAAAAATCTTTGATAGATAAGATTTCAGTCAGACTAAAGCAATAATTTGCCCTTTTAAAATGTCATGTAAACACTTTAGTTTGACTGAAATCATACTAGTCAAATTTTTAAAGTCGGACTAATACATTTGCATATAGAATCCCTGCATTATGTGCTTGCTCTGAAAGACAAAAGTTAACACGCAATTATTCCAAAATATAATAACACACAAACAATAATTCCTTTGCAGAAAATTTTGTTCCAAACTAGATAACTGTATGTGAGTTTCACAAAGATCTGAAATGCCAGTATGTGTGTGAGAGACGGTCACGTGACTCTCACACTGCCTTTTTCATTAAAAACTGATACCTCAACCCATCTGTTCAAAATGAGGACTAGGGTGAGACAGAGAGAGAGAGAGAGAGAGAGAGAGAAAGAGAGAGAGAGAGAGAGACAGAGAAAAAAGGGTGTTATGAAGAAAACTCTATTATGACTTCCTCTTATCCATTCTTGCTTTTATCTAATTCTCTCTCTCCATGAGAAATCGTTTCCTCTGAGGAAATAAATTAGTATTTGTGTTGTCTGTCTGGCCTCAGCATGAAATTATAGGTCCATTTCCACCTCCATCCGACTGTCAACTATCAGAAGAGTGCATCAATAATCTATTAATGCATGCCAGCAAAATGCACACACAGACACAGAGTGACACACACGCATTCAGACTGTGAATGTGAGGTGAAGGTTAAGTGCTATTAAATGTACTAGTTTGCCACAGTCAGCCGGCCCTGATGAACATACTGTACACACACCAACACTGATGGGATGTGTGTCTGTGCACACTTTACTTATACACGTGACTACAAAAATAGTAATTTTACACAGCACTACGCCTGTTTACATCTGACATTAACATCCATGTCAGGTGGATCCAATCACAAATGGTCAACTGAGACAGATCGCTGTCTGCACCAGGTATTAACATGCATCTCCTGTGATCATGTGACTTGTGATAATATTTCACCTACATAACTTAGTACGTCAGGTTGTCACTGCATGTTCTGTGAAATCTTCAGTGATTTTTATTTTGATCAAATCATTGGTTTCTTTAAAAGATGTTTAACACTGTAAAACCTTTGTTTTTGTGAATTAATAACATGATAAGCAAGCAGTCAGCCCTTTGATGATTCTATATCTCCAAATGGTGTGTGATCCTCAAATCTCTATTTTAAATACAGTTCAAATAGTTGGGCTGGTCTTTTTTTCCCCTCATAAACCATTACTATTTGTTACCCTTTTCATCTGTCTGTGGGTTTTGCTAATATTAATCCAAAGAAAAGTATTAAAAAGAGCATGTGACAATATTGTAACTCCATTGGCTCCTCAAACTGTCAGTCAAACCTCATAACTCCACCCATCCTCTGTCGTGAATGAAGTGCTGCATGCAGTTTGAAGCGTCTCTGCTTGTTTGCAGTGTAATGGTAAATAAAGAACTGCTTGTTTGAATAACTACAGCGTTTTCTTTACCCAAAAAGCACTATATAAAGGCACTATGTTTTATGTATTTGAGGAGCGGAGAAGAGTGTTTTAGTCTGGTATTTGTCGTCGAGTCATAGCCAATATGGTCTTAAATTAACTGTGCGAAGCATTTCATCTTTTATAACATGAGACTTTGGCCAAATGACAGAAAAAAATGAGTGCTCACATAGCTACAATAAACTTTATAACCTGTAAGTTGATGAAAACATAATGCGATGCACTTATAGCTCAGATGCTTCTAATGACGGACAAAACACATACACTATATTGCCAAAAGTATTGGGACACCCCTCCAAATCATTGAATCACTTCCATGGCCACAGGTGTATAAAATCAAGCACTAGGCATGCAGTTGCTTCTACAAACATTTGTGAAAGAATGGGTTGCTCTCAGGAGCTCAGTGAATTCAGCATTGTACCGTGATGGGTTGCCACCTGTGCAAAAAGTCAATTCGTGAAATTTCTTCAGTACTAAATATTCTAATCATCTGTTAGCGGTATTATAACAAAGTGGAAGCAATAGGGAACTACAGCATCTCAGCCACGAAGTGGTAGGCCACGTAAAATCATGGAGCGGGGTCAGCGCATGCTGAGGTGCACAGTGCGCAGAAGTTGCCAAACTTTCTGCAGAGTCAATAGCTACAGATCTCCAAACTTTGTGTGGCCTTCAGATTAGCTCAAGAACAGTGCGTAGAGAGCTTCATGGAATGGGTTTCCATGGCCGAGCAGCTCATCCAAGCCTTACATCACCAAGTGCAATGCAAAGCGTCGGTTGCAGTGGTGTAAAGCATGCCGCCACTGGACTCTAGAGCAGTGGAGACATGTTCTCTGGAGTGACCAATCACGCTTCTCTGTCTGGCAATCCGATGGACGAGTCTGGGTTTGGCGGTTGCCAGGAGAACGGTACTTGCCTGACTGCATTGCACCAAGTGTAAAGTTTGGTGAAGGGGAGATTATGGTGTGGGGTTGTTTTTCAGGGGTTGAGCTTGGCCCCTTAGTTCCAGTGAAAGGAACTCTTAATGCTTCAGCATACCAAGACATTTTGGACAATTTCATGCTCCCAACTTTGTGGAAACAGTTTGGGGATGTCCCCTTCCTGTTCTAACATGACTGCGTACCAGTGCACAAAACAAGGTCCATAAAGTCATGGGTGAGTGAGTTTGGTGTGGAGGAACTTGACTGGCCTGCACAGAGTCCTGACCTCAACCCGATAGAAAACCTTTGGGATGAATTAGAGCAAAGACTGCAAGCCAGGCCTTCTCGTCCAACATCAGTGCCTGACCTCACAAATGCCTTCCCAGAAGAGTTGAAGCTGTTACAGCGGCAAACGGCAAAGCGGCAAACTCCACATTAAACCCTACAGTTCATATACATGTAAAGGCAGGCGTCCCAAAACTTTTGGCAATATAGTGTATATACATAAATTCACACTCCATAAAATCTTTTTTTTTTTCATTTCCTGAAAAGAATTTTTGGAGACACGGTTTCTTCCCAACAGCAACTAAATGTTTCTTGAGCAGCAAATCATCATATCAGAATTATTAAGTAATGATGCTGAAAATTCAGCTTTGATCACAAGAGTAAATTACATTTTACATTAAACCAAAATAGAAAATAAATTGTAAAACTATTACTGCTTTTACTCTTTTACTCTAATCCATAATCACCAAAAAACCTGCAATTTACTGCTGTCCATATATGATTTGTAGTACCCAAGACTGATGTTAGTTCCAGGTGTAAATGGGCCTACTTTTTTCCACAAAAACATATACAACACAGAGATATAAACACCTGGTGGCTATGATTATACATTCAAATTAAACTCTTCAGTTCTTCAGATTAAATCCTACAACTGAGAAATATAGCATTTCCCCAATCTGTTAGAGAAGGAACGAGAGTGAAAAGAAAGAAATAGTACAAGAAACAGTTTATTTGTAACCCTGAAAAACAGGAGCCAAAGTGCTTCCTGTTTAGACTAGTGGGAGTAAAAAGGGGGCAGGGCTGGCATCATGTTATTATGACATCATAGTGCGAAAAATCCCAAGATTATAGTATTAAAGCAATGCAGAGCGTTAATCTGTAGAATAACCAGATCTGCAATTTCTCAACTCAAAGTCAACTAACTTCATACGAGAAACAGATGGACAGAACAGAAAAACAGAGCCACGTGAGTTTTGTTGGGTTTGCAGTTTAGCCCTGGACATGTTCAGAGGGAGATTCGGAATTTGGAATTCGCTTGCTCTATTTTCCAACCCCCCTCTGCCTGGAGCTTAAAGAATGTACCTCCACACAGCTGGCTAAACACACGCTCTCGTACGGGAATAAAAACACATGCATGGAAATATACCTTATAAAAATCAAAACATATACTGGGAGACGACTTGCATGCACACCTAAGCATGTGCTATGGTTGCACACACAAGTGCATACATGCAAGCAAATGTTGCAAAGTAAAACTTTTGCTCACGTGTGTGCTGTGCACGTGACAAATACGAAAAGAAAAAAAAAACTATTTCCCATCTCATTTGCATATTGCGAGACAGGCTCATTGGGAATATCCCCCTTTCGGTTCTGCAGGGAGTTGGTTTGCTCTCCATGTGGAATGTGCAGCAGGAGTAGCGTGCATTTCATGACAGGGTGGAGCGATCCACAGTGGGGGGAGGTTATCCAGCAGGGGGTGCAGGAGGAGGTGAGCGGGTTTAAGGGATATTTTTAGTAATGCTGGTAACACAGGCATGAACACAAACTATAAGCGGCAAGAGGAATCATATAGCTTGTATATACACACTCAAACAGGATCACATTCACTGTCTAGTTCACGTGGCGTTTAAGATAAATAAACAGGCAACAGCAATAAACATCAGCAGAAACTTCAGCAGAAACCATGATGACAACTCGCAAATCCACACACATTTTGCACAAGGCATTGACACACCTACTTAATCAGATGTGCAAACACAAATGCATGCACAAGCACACAGCATATAGGGAAACTTTAGGCCAGACTTTGATGGCCAGATTTACTAACAGCTTGAGCCAGCGCATACCCTCTTTTGGCATTAAAAAACTACTGTCAGGATTTACTAAAGACACGCAGTGATAAATTAGCGCTGAAAAGACATGGACAGGGTTATTTTTTGCGGCTGACCTTATTGCAAATGCAGGAGTTTCCCTTTCAGGCGCAAAATTCATGGAAGGACAGTATTTAAATGAATCACGCAAGGTTTAAAAAGCATGTCTTAAACCAGATGCTAATGGGTAGATTGCATTGGTTATTGATCCGGCTGTGTCTGTGTTCATTCATTTGTGTGTCGTCAGTAGATCACGCGCTGAACTGTCCACTCCCATTGGCACTTTTATGGGATTGCACTCTCACGCTAATTTGCCCTGTTTAGTAAATCTGGCCCTATAACTTTGTTCAAAGGACTCAGTTTAACCCAGGGGTCTTAAAATCAAGTTACCTGGGGGCCACTAGCCATGTGGAGTTCTCCATTAGGAACCAGTTAAATAATTATATTTTTGTCATGACAACTCTCAGAGAGATTGGCTAATCTCCTCCATATCGCTTTAAAATAAAGCATTCTGTGTAGAATTCAAACAGGTCTGATAAGTTTTATGGTCTGCGCCATATACAATCAGCTCTATGCTATCGTGTCTCTGGACCGGAGCTGCGGCAGTTCACGAGACTCTAACGTGACTTTTCATTCGCCCCAATGGAAAGCATATTTACACATATTTACAATCTGATTCATCCCCTATCCCCTATATAGTGCACTACATGCCATTCACCATGTAGAAAACAGTAATTGTGTGAACAAGTGACCAATTTTAGCCACAGCTTCAATGTCTATTCATAATGTAGGGGGCGGGGCTTCAGATTTTAGAAAGAATTTGATTGGACAGAAAATCTGATGAGAAGCTGAAGTGCAGTGATGTCATCAAAATCATTGATCCATTTTGGTGGAAGTGAGAGACTGTAAGTTTTGAATGCTTATATCTTCTAAATGTGAATTTTGCACACTAACTTACAGATAACAGTAATATTCATACTAAAAGCCAAAAAACTTAATTTTGATTTCATGGGGACTTTAAGTAATAAGTTTATTTGAGTTTGAAATGAGGCATTAAGATCAGTTTTAATATCTCAAGCAAACTCTACGGGGAACAAATGCTTCTAGCTATGCAAGCTTGATTTCAAATGTAACTGCATTCCAAAATGTGTCTGAATGCAAATCATAACACGACGCAAGTATGCATATGTTTTTAGCTAACAACCTGAATAACAACACAAATGAAACCGTGTGGAAATTAATATTGCCATTAGTAAATGCACATCCAGATCTAAGATAAATCCTGCATAGTCCCAACTGAATAAATCATCTGTAAGTGTGTTTATCCATATACAACACTGCTCAGATCAAATAAAAGAGCAAGCATTCAAGCACATATGTGCCTCTGTCCCCACGGGTCCCTGTTTTGCTATGGCAAAGATCAGAGACACAGATTTATTCTGACCTCACATAGACGGAAAAGCAGGAAGAAGGGAAAAAAAGTCCTTTAAAAAATCTGCTCCATATTTCCACCACATCTTGACCCACCGGGATCCCGAACATCAAAGACTGTGTGTGTGTGGTTGAGCTCGGGCTCGTGCACGCGGATGTATGTTTACTCAGCAAACACTTCAGTTCGGTTGCTAGGACACCTGCTCAGGACACATGCTGAAGCATGACAGGGCAGGATGAACTTTGACCTTTATGAAGGTGACCTGTCGACCCTGCAGTAGCGCTGCTTTTTTATGTGGTCAACTCTCCCATCTGATCTTTCACCTTTACCCTCTGGCCCAGAGCCAAAGCTTGCAGAGTTAGTTTAAAAGTGTGTCTGTGTAGGATGGAGCATGTGTATGTGTGAGTGAATGTGAGTTATTTGAGAATGTAAAGATGTAAATGCTTAAAAGTTCACATGCAAACAGGTGTGCACAATAAAATAAACACGCGTTGGGTTTTCATGTTTTATGGGGACGTTCTATAGACATAATGATTTTTATACTGTACAATCTGTATATTTTATCCCCTAACCCTAAACACAACCCTCATAATGTGTTTTCCTCACAAGGACACATATCACAAAAAGGACAAAGATTTGGCAGCAGCTGTTATTAAACTAAAGTCTATTTACAATAAGTGAATATAGCATATTTTCTTGGCGATAGATACTATTATTTACACTAAGTGCTATTTACGCTGTTTAAATAGCAATAGATTATATTTACACTATGTAAAGATAGCAGTAAATCGTAATTAGATGCTATTTATACTTATAAATAGTGGCAAATACTATTTTGCACCTCAGTGTTAATCGACGTACAATAAAGCCCTCCCTACACCGACCCCTACCCCTAACCAATAAACACTTTGGGCCCTATCATACACCCGGTGCAAGTGTTTTTTGCTTGTTTCAGCCCGGCACAGTTATCATTTTCACATCCAGCGCCACGTTGTTTAAACAGCAAAAGCACTTGCACCGATCTGTTCACCCATGGGTGTGCTGGTCTGAAAACAAGGTGTGTTCAGGCGCATTGTTGGTGCGTTGCTAATTTGAGGCAACTGAAAATGACTGATTGACCAAAAAAAACCTGGTCTAAAGTCAATAGCGCAGTATTTTTTGTTATTTAAAGGGCGCGTTAGTAATATGTGCCTATAGGCGGGTGCACAATGCGTGTATACTCTGCTTATTACACACACAGGGACACGCAGCAGCACACAAACATTTTTAACATTCATTCCTCTCTGGAGAAGGATTCCTCTCTTCAGTCTTTTCATCATGGTGCAAGTGCAACTGGCTTTTAAAGGGAATGGGAGATGAGACTCTGATTGGTTTATTGCACATTATGCCCAAAACACACCCATGACTCATTAAGAGACTACGGGCAACCCTTTTAGACCATGCGCCTGGCACGCCGGCAGTTTTTTCCATCGTTAAACTAGCAAAAGTGGATTCGGACATGCCCTAAGTGCACCTGTGCCATGCACTTCAGACCATGAGCACAGATCTTTAAAATAGAGCCCTTTGTTATTAAACACACGTTAAACACTTTACTTCCACTTTTCAAATATTTTCTTAATTTTTATTGAAAATAAATGCGTTTCCAATCTGATGTGATGGGAAAAGGAAGTAGTTCAACAAAAGGCGGATTCGAACTCGGGTCGATTTGCATCAAAACCTAAAACCACGTGCCTTTACCCCTACACTACTGCTACTGTTGATGATCCAGCATCTTTCATAATTTTGTCTGGCCCAACCAGATGTCAGTGGGCGGCGTTAGTGTAAATAGCCCCTGCCAACAAGAAGGGCTATTTGCACTTACTGTAAATAGACACTCTGCGAAGATTTCTGGTATTGCCATCTTTGCCAACCTAGGGTTTACCAGGACAAATTTATCTCCAATATATGGTTAAGTAGGCACACAAACACAGACACGCATATAAACATGCAAATAAAAGATGCAACTAATATGCTCTTGCATTCAACAATTTGTCATGAGTACTTCTGCCCATCTTTTCCATGCCCTGTGTATGTGACAAATAATAGACTTTGACAGATTTACACACACATTTATTGCTTGTAGAGTATGTATGTATGTGTGACCTTGGCCCTGTTTACACCTGGTATTAACATTCGTCTCATGTGATCCAGTCACAAGTGGTAAATGGAGACACATTGCTGTTTATCTCTGCTACTAACATGTATCTACAATGTGACCAATGGTCAAGGATTTCAAACAGGGTTTTCTGATTTCATGACTATATACGGTAACTTACTGTATCAGTTGACGTTAATGCATGTCAATAAGGCACAAAATATGTTTTGAATCCTTTTTACACCTATGCTTAGCTCTGACCACTTGTGATCGGCTCACACTAGAAGAATACCAGCTTTAAACAGAGGATTTAAGGAGGTTGGTTAAAAAACATTACAATAATAAACAACACCATGTTTTGCTCTGAACACATTCAGTGTTCAGAGTCTTTCTCCTGAAATCAAGGTCTGAATGTGAGCCCAGAAATCCCACAGACCTAATAAACTGGTGTCGGATCTGTCCTAAAGACCCTATTAAGTGCTCACTATCAGCTGAGTCAGCTACAGGGCGCTCACACTTAGACAAAACACACACACACAGAGGTGAACAGGCACGTGCATCTGGATTCTCTTAGCTCACATACAAAAGAGCTAGTATGTGAAATGCTCTGAATGTGCAATTTGTGTGTATGTGTGTGTGTGTTGGGATGTTCAGTGAGTGCTTTGATAGCTGCTGGAAGTTGGGAAAGGAAAGGCAACAAGTCCAAAGAGAATGAGGGACAGGGAAAGAGAGAGAGGAAGGGAAGAAGGGTCAAATACACAAACACAAACCACATGCAGCTGGTCTGTATATGCCTCGGCACGTGAGTATCGCAGACTTTCCTTATGGGTTCAGGGAGTTTTCGTGTGCACGGATGCATATTTATGGCTGCTGTTTACAAATGTGTGCAAGGTTGTGTGTTCAACTCCCTCGCTTCTGTCTTCACTGCACACACACAGGTTTTGGACCATAGAAAGAGAGTGAGTCACCTTTTGGGTTCAAAGGCCTGCCAAAAATATAAAAATAGAGCGGAAGAGAGACACAACCACAAAAACACCGACCAGAGACTGAGTCACTTCAGGCCACATCCATCAAACTACTGAAAAACACTGTGGTGTCTCTGTCCCAGCCCACTTATTAGACAGAGACATATGTGTCCCCTCCCACTGTGGGCACCTATGGTTGAGGGGGCGTCGGCCTGTCTAATCTCCACCCCTGTCCCGCTCCTGTCTGACTCCAGGGAGAGAATGTGAGAGAGACAGACAGGCTCTGAAGTTTTGGAAGTTTTTCTTTCTCTTGGCTTTTATCTTAACCTTTAAATCCCCATTTCAGACACTTAAACATGCGTATGACGCTGCTAAACGATCACAGTGCACAAACTCTACTTAAAAAGACCTGAAAAATTAAACTTGTCATTATTTACTCACCCTTATGACGTACCAAATCCGAATAACGTTCTTTCTTCTGTGGAACACAAAAAAGGAAAACTTTATTAATATCAAGAAGGACTGATTCATTACAATAGCAGTACATCATGACTCACTTTAACACTTAATAAAGCACCCAAAAGAGTCCATGCAGCATTTTCCAAACACATTCACATATTCACACAAGAATTTCACGTGTTTCAGAAGTTCCACAAAATATTCCACAGAAGTGCAGCACAATTGAATCTAACAAATAAAAAGACTACATTTACATGTATGCATTTGGCAGATGCTTTTATCCAAAGTGAATTGCATTGCATTAAAGGCATACACTTGATCAGTTCATGCATTCAAACCCATGACCTTGGCAGCACCATGCTCTACTGTTTGGGCTATAGAAATGCCATTTGCTAAAAGTAATGAAGGATACTATAGTGTATAATGTAGTGAATGGTGCAGGTGTGATTTGTCAAATAGACTTCATGGTCAAAATGCTCGTCTTGTCAAGGCATTAAAACAGTTGGTTTGCCTTGAATGAAGAAAAAAAAGAGACAATGACGGTCTTAATATTTATCAATTAACTTGAATTATTACTTGAAAACTAGATTAAAACTATGCTACAAATTATACTACTACCTATACTACTGTTCCAGAGTTTAGGTGCTAAACCACCAGCAGTTGATTTTGATATTCTAGGGATTATCAACTGGCCGAAATGTTGAGATCGCAATAGACATGAAGGACTATAATGCGTTAAGAGTTCGCTCAAGTACTGGGGAGCTAAACCATTTAGTGCTTTGTAAGTAATTAGCAAGATTTCAAAATGTATGCAATGTTTAATAGGGAGCCAGTGCAGTGTTGACAGAACCGGGCTAATATGGTCATACTTCCTGGTTCTAGTAAGAACTTGAGCTGCTGTGTTTTGGACCAGCTGGAGTTTCTTTATTAAGCGAGCAGGGCAACCACCCAGTAGAGCATTACAATAATCTAGTCTTGAGGTCATGAACACATTAAGGTTGAACCTCTGTAGTCACATGGACTATTTTATCAATGTCTTTACTACCTTTCTAGGTCTTGAAAGTTGCAATTCCGTTGCAGTCTATGGAGGGATCAGAGAGCTCTCAGATTTCATTAAAAATATCTTAATTTGTGTTTCCGAAGATGAACGAAGGTCTTACGGGTTTGGAATGACATGAGGGTGAGGAATTAATAACAGAATTTTCATTTTTGGGTGAACTAACCCTATAAGCTATATTAATTAAAAATACTTTAAAGCAAGATTAGGGCTGGGTTAAAATATAGACTTCTCGATTTAAATCGATTCTTATTTGGATGAACCAATATTGATTTGTAAATCAAGAATCAATCTTTTAGCTGTTTTCAGTTGATAAATGAACAAAACTTTATAGCACCTCCCATCCAATAAATAGCAGTTATGCTTTTACTTTTGATATGAAACAATGTCGAAACAATGAATGACGTCAATCCTCGCCGTTCCTTTAATTCCTAAGTTAAACTCCCCATGCTTGGTCTCGAAATCTTTGTCTCGCAATTTGTAGGCCGGCTAGGTGTGTTGTGTGGTACTATGATGCATCAAACTCTTTCTGTTAGGCCAAAACCCCAAAGTCTGCATACCAAAACCCCCAAGTCTGCTTATCTAAGAGAGCCATAAACATGTTAATGAGGCGAGACTCAAAGACAAAGGAAAATTTCCCGCTTCTGAGTTCCTTCGCTCTGATTGGCTGTTCCGACAAAAGAGGCGTGCCCCGTCATGGCCCTTTAAGGAGGTCTACAAACGCTTCTTCGCTCTCTTCTCCTTGCTCTCTTCTTTTTGCCATCTCTTCTTTTGCCATCTCTTCCTTTTGCCACCTCTTCTTCTTGCCCTCTTCGCCTTCTTCGCCATCTTCCAACGGATCTCATCACACAAAGGAACCAAAGTTGAATTTCCCACAGACTCCAAGGACACACCCTGCAAGATTGAAACACGGACCGGATCGCGGAATTTCCACACACGCACGAACTCGCGATCAAGGAAACATATGCAAGTATCCCTTAAGCTGTCGTTATAAAGTCTTGAGCTTATACCAATAAGTTGGACTGATTTCTTGCTTGTGCTCATAGGTTGTGTCTGTAATAACACAGTTTCCTTGTCTCTCTCTCTCTCTCACACTCTCTCCCTCTCTCTCACACTCTCCCTCTCTCTCCTTCCTTCTTTCAGTTAATTTGTGTATGTTTGTTTATTGTTTGTTGATTTATTAAAATATATATATTCACACGTGATTGTGCTTGAGTTGCTCATACATAGGTCACTTTTACGGTGAACCGACCCTGTTACAAATTAAAAGAAAGATATTTCTCCTGGCCAGAGAAACGTTGTTTAAGAGTTATTAAAAGGGAGGTATTTGGTGGACAATTATCCGTCCTTTGAACTCAATTCTAGAATCAAAGAAATTTCTAAAAGTTGAATCAAGCCCTAGATATTAATAATTGTTATAATCCGTTATAATCAACTGTTAATATCCAAATTCCCCTCTGTGCGGATCTGTGCATGTTTGATCGTAACACGATTAAACGCATGCATAAATCCCGCACCATTTCCCCTGGGGCTCGATATCGCTACAATTGAGACATTTTAGTGGACAGGGTATTGGTTTCAGTACAAGAAGTTATGATAAAATATTAATCTCTCACACAATATTATTTTATTTTATTTTAAATGACAAAAGCATTGCAATTAAGATATACATCATTAAATGCAAAAAGTCTGGCTGTGCTTAATGGGTACGTTTGTACCCTTTAAGCACACCCCTGTTCCCATTAAGCTCACAACATGTTTTTTGGGGGAAATTCTTGTTTATTTTAAACAACATTTATAAAGATATTAAGATAATTTATTATAAAGATAAGATTAACTTAAAGTGACAACCATCAGTTAACATTTAAAGTCTGTTTATGAAGTATTCACACAGGCGTTCAATGTGGATGAGCTTAAAGGGAGCACACTGAGCTTTATTGGAACAACACTTTTTAAATTTTTTTTTATTAATAAATATTATTAAATTAAATTTAAAAGGACAAATTTGCTAAATAAATAATCTAGGCCATGTATTAAGTTCATACATATTTCAATATAAACAGCTATTATTGAAAATATCTATTATACTTTTTCTTATTGATATCACACTGAAGCCGTGATGTTCATAGTAATGCACCCTTTAAGCTCACCTTACAATAATATGAAGTTTTTAACTATTACAGCAGTGTAAAACCACAGAACATCAATAAACTGTAAATTTATAATATAATAGATTTAAAACTACAAGCCAGTAATGCCTGTGAAGTGATATATTAGTGTAGCACACAGTCTTATACAGGTAATACACTTGACTTGATTATTTATAATTCTACAGATATATATATATATATATATATATAGTACTTTTTTTTATCCTATTCCTATTATAATTTCCCTCTTGTGTTTTTAACTGTGTATTTGCACTGTCCATGGAGCGGACCTGTTTACATTTCACTGCCGGTTGTATATTCTGTATATAACTGTGTATGTGACAAATAAAACTCTTGAATCTTGAATCTAGTAAGCTAACAATGTTCTGTAGCATCTGCGCTATGTTGCTAAAACTTCTTTGGGATCTAACTGTAATTATTCCCTACATCCAGGTTCCAGGTTATAATATGCAAAAGTCTAAACATTAATCTCTTAATTTTGCAGTAAGAAGTTATAGTTATCGAAAATAAAGGCTTAAACATCTAAAAAATGCACATTTAAGGGACTCCTCTTCTGGTGAAAGTTTTCAGACAGCTTTCAAAATGGCCGCCAGACAGTGTGAACACATGGATACCCATATCTCAGTGTGCAATGGGCTGATTAGCTTGAAATTACAGGAGGTATATAGTAACAAACACATCATTTGGTTAAGACATCAGACATAATTTTTTTCTTTTTATAATCTGAGCTCAAAGATAGTAGTGTGCTTAATGGGTACTTAAGCTTAATAGGTACGTTTACCCTAATGTATATTCAAATAAATATGTCATGTTTTATAAGAGTCACAATGTAAATGTTTAAATTTCAAAACAAGTAGAAACGTTATTATTATAAAAACTCGAAATCAATGGCTTGCTGCTTAATTTCAAAACACACACACAATTGCAGATATTGTGTAGTAAAAGTCATCATGTTACATGCAGATAAACATGAGTGTTTTCTAAATACATGTTGAGTGTGTCGTGTGTGTGTGTGTGTGTGTAGTTATGTGCTGTTGTGTTGAATGCGGATGGGGGGTTTCACTGCCGTGGGGGAAGGGAGAACGTCTGGACGCAGAGGTCATGAGGGTTCAGGGTGTCTTAAAGTTTTTGTATGCAGACAGACAGACTCACACACGTGCGCACACATACACACACACACTCTTCACACTCACTCAGACGTGTATGGTCATGTTACTGCCCCGATTACGCTATGCATGTAAACACCTTTACCACAGTTCTGCTTGCTTATTCATTTTTGATAGCTAAGAGAATTTTGTTGTACATGTAAACACTGATACTACAGATAATGATGGCAGAATTTATCATTATCAATGTTGAGCTGCTTCATTTATGGAAACCATGATACATTCTATGATTAATATAAAGTTTGTTTATATAAAGAACAGCTTTTATTTAAACGGAGTGTCTATTTACACCAAGTTCAAATAGCGCGCCTTGTTGGCAAGTGCTATTCACACTAGCTCCACCTAACAATGCCTGGTTAGCCCAAACAAGATAAAAAAACGCGTGTTTTTCAATGTCTTCAGTGGCGTAGTCAGTAGAGCGTAAGGCTCGTGGAACAAGCTTTTGCCGAGCTCGCTCTTTTCCCTTTTCCCATCACATCTCACATCGAAAAGGCATTTACTTTCAATAAAAATTAAGAAAATGTTCTAAAAGTGGAAATTAAGTGCCTAGCGAAATGTTTAAAAATAATACAATTATTTATTGGGTAAGGTTAGGGGTAGGTGTAGGGAGGGCGTTTATTGACCCATTAAGGGAGCATCCATTTAATAATTTAAATAAATATGATTATTTACACTCTATGTTATTAATGCATCCAGTTAATGTACAACAACACTGAGGTGTAAATAGTATGTATCTGTAATATGTGCAAGTAGTAATTTATACTTTATTTTGTACTTTTACATGGTGTAAATAGAATATATCACTACTTTCCCTTAGTAAATAACATCTACAACTATTTTCACTTAGTGTAAATATCTATCGCTAAGAAAACGTTATTTTCACTTAGTGTAAATAGAATCTAGTAGTTATTTACACTTAGTGCACATAGGCGCTGCCTTATTTGAAAACAGATCTTTTAATAAATGCTGCTACAGGTCACATAAAGAATGTAAAATATTAAATTCTTTAAAAAGAATCTTACTGACCTCAAACTTTTGAACAGTACTGTAAATAGTAAAAAGGGAATGTAAACTGCTGAAATGTTTCAAATAATTCGGCACAGATGTGTATATACATATAAACACACAGAAGAATCTTAAGGTGCATTTCTTGCGATGGGTCTCCATAAAAGGTTTTTTTTTTTTTTTTTTTTTTTTTTTTGTATAGACGCATATACATGTGTTCGTTACAAATGTGCATGTGTGTTTCTGTGGTTTGGACTCGTTATAGGTAATGATCCATCTGAGTGAGAAGAACCTAATTAAAACACTATGGAAGACCACACATGACCAGAACCACCCTTAGCTCCCAGACGCCACTTCTCTCTCTCTCTCTCTCTCTCTCTCTCTCTGGGGCTCGCTGTGGGTGGTGCACGGGGCGGTACTGGAGCTCAGATGCTGGTACCACTCAGACGGGCATACAGTGAGGGCAAAGAATTCATTAACCAAAATATTTGAGAGTTTGATGTGAGGCCACACACAGTGCAAGACACACACACTGCCACACAGCGGCCACTGCAGCTTGCGGAGGGTTGTGCGAGCAGGAGATAGAGCAGGCCATCAAAGTGAAATGATATCAGAGTGAGAGCGTGAGGCACAGATAAAGCTTGTGCAGTGCCAGCGTTTGGGGGGTTAAGAGAGCTGGATGGAGACCAGCTTTGTCCTTTCAGACCTCGGGGGACTCTGACATAGGCAGAGCAGGCTGCATCTCTGGCCCAAGGCCAGGCCACACGCAGGGGCCGTGCGTGCAGGAAAACCCCCGGCTAAAAGGGGATCACCAGGCCACGCAAGGCAGACATGCTGCCCCGCAGCACTGGCACAATACAATAGCATGCAGTTCAAATGGTTAATAGAGGAATGTATCTTGATATTGTTCAGCCATTAATGATATTAAATATCTTGAACAATCTTATGTTTTTGCTTGGAAATGGCTTGTATCAGAAGAGTTTAGCATGGTAATGGATATGACAATGTTAATGTATTTGGCTGCTGGAGAGCAAGTAGAAGACTTCCTACTGCCAATACACACGACACGCTGCTGTGAGCATGTAAGACACGATGCTGCTGCACAATAGTATATATGAATTTACCCCTAGCTGATCTATACAGGTGGAGCTGTATTAATTACCGAACCCAAAAGACATATTAAGATATTTTTGATGAAATCCAAAAGCTTGCTGACATAGACAGCAACGGAATTGCAACTTTCAAGGCCCAGAAAGGTGGTAGACATCGTTAAAATAGTCCATGTGACTCCAGTGGTTCAGCCTTAATGTTATTAAGTGACGAAAATACTTTTCGTGCGCAAACAAACAAAAATAATGACTTTATTCAACAATATCTTCTCTTCCCTGTCAGTCTCTTACACTGTTTTCACCTCATGGCTGTTGACATGCAGAGATCACATGACCAGGCAAATACTATTCGCTTACATCTCCAGCAAAGCTATCACAAATAAATTATGAATATTCAATGTATCCTACTATGAACATTTCACATAAACACAAACACAAACAGAGAAACAACACACATTCACACAGACATCTGCTTGCTAAAAGCTGGCAATTAATTAATCCTGAAGACAACTGCTCACTGTCCAAGCCCAAGCTGAAGTGGCCTCCTGATTGTTACTATGCTCTCCAATGAAAAGCAGTGTGGCGTTGCATGGTACAGTCAGTGATAATAAAACCATGGCACTGAATGATTACCACATGCACCGTGGCATTTACATGGTGCTCCAAAACATTTCAAAGAATACATTTATGCATTTGGCAGACGCTTCCCCCACAGAGCGACTTACAGTGAATTTAAAGGGATAGTTCACCTAAAAAATGAGAAATCTGTCATTAATTACTCACCATCATGTCATTCCAAACCTGTAAGACTTTCCTTCATCTTCAGAGCTCAAATGAAGATCTTTTTGAGCTTTCTGTCCCTCCATTGACAGCTACGCAACTACCATTTTGACGCTTTTGATTTTTGCCACGATTGCTTTATATGATGAACAGAGTGAATTTAGGCTCTTATAAACATTCATTGACGCACACAACAGTTGTAGTAAATGTGTTACGCAGCATGTTTGAGCTTCTGCAAGAACCAATGAGGTTCATTCTCATGTTACGCATCATGTTTGAGCTTCAGCAAGAACCAATGAGGTTAATTCTCGTGTTACGCATCACGTTTGAGCTTCTGCAAGAACCAATGAGGTTCATTCTCATGTTACGCATCACGTTTGAGCTTCAGCAAGAACCAATGAGGTTAATTCTCGTGTTACGCATCACGTTTGAGCTTCTGCAAGAACCAATGAGGTTCATTCTCATGTTACGCATCACGTTTGAGCTTCAGCAAGAACCAATGAGGTTAATTCTCGTGTTACGCATCACGTTTGAGCTTCTGCAAGAACCAATGAGGTTCATTCTCATGTTACGCATCACGTTTGAGCTTTAGCAAGAACCAATGAGGTTCATTCTCGTGTTACGCATCACGTTTGAGCTTTAGCAAGAACCAATGAGGTTCATTCTCGTGTTACGCATCACGTTTGAGCTTCAGCAAGAACCAATGAGGTTCATTCTCGCGTGTTCGCATCACGTTTGAGCTTCAGCAAGAACCGATGAGGTTCATTCTCGTGTTACGCATCACGTTTGAGCTTCAGCAAGAACCGATGAGGTTCATTCTCGTGTTACGCATCACGCTTTGAGCTTCAGCAAGAACCGATGAGGTTCATTCGTCACGCTTGAGCTTCAGCAAGAACCGATGAGGTTCATTCTCGTGTTACGCATCACGTTTGAGCTTCAGCAAGAACCGATGAGGTTCATTCTCGTGTTACATCACGCTTGAGCTTCAGCAAGAACCGATGAGGTTCATTCTGCGTGTTCATCATCGCGTTTGAGCTTCAGCAAGAACCGATGAGGTTCATTCTCGTGTTACGCATCACGTTTGAGCTTCAGCAAGAACCGATGAGGTTCATTCTCGTGTTACGCATCACGTTTGAGCTTCAGCAAGAACCGATGAGGTTCATTCTCGTGTTCGCATCACGCTTGAGCTTCAGCAAGAACCGATGAGGTTCATTCTCGTGTTACGCATCACGTTTGAGCTTCAGCAAGAACCGATGAGGTTCATTCTCGTGTTACGCATCACGTTTGAGCTTCAGCAAGAACCGATGAGGTTCATTCTCGTGTTACGCATCACGTTTGAGCTTCAGCAAGAACCGATGAGGTTCATTCTCGTGTTACGCATCACATTTGAGCTTCAGCAAGAACCGATGAGGTTCAGTCTCGTGTTACGCATCACGTTTGAGCTTCAGCAAGAACCAATGAGGTTCAGTCTCGTGTTACGCATCACGTTTGAGCTTCAGCAAGAACCAATGAGGTTCATTCTCGTGTTACGCATCACGTTTGAGCTTCAGCAAGAACCAATGAGGTTCATTCTCGTGTTACGCATCACGTTTGAGCTTCAGCAAGAACCAATGAGGTTCATTCTCGTGTTACGCATCACGTTTGAGCTTCAGCAAGAACCAATGAGGTTCATTCTCATGTTACGCATCACGTTTGAGCTTTAGCAAGAACCAATGAGGTTCATTCTCGTGTTACGCATCACGTTTGAGCTTCAGCAAGAACCAATGAGGTTCATTCTCATGTTACGCATCACGTTTGAGCTTTAGCAAGAACCAATGAGGTTAATTCTCGTGTTAAGAAGCACGTTTAAGTTTCCGCAATAGGAAAAATCTTGTGTCAAGTTAGTTTGGGTTGAGCTTCTGTTTGTATTCGCTAATCAATGTTAATATGTGAATAAAAGCCTAAATTCACCCTGTTCATCATATAACACTATTCTAGGCACTTTAACCCAAGATACTCTTGTAAAAGTGTCAAAAAATCCCAAAATACTACTTATAATACAATAAATAACAGTGAATAATAAATAAGAATCTCCAGTATGTCATTTTTGACTTATAAGCGGAAGTCAAAAGCTTTAAACGATAAGTGGACAGTTAGTTCAGTGCCTGAAGACAGATTCCTCTCAATTGAAACACTGTTTGTCCGCCTGTCCCTCTATTTTTGTATTTTTCTCTCTCTCGCCACCACAATATCTTTGAGCCGGCGGGTCTAACAGCCAGTAGCCATTTTTTCCTTTGACAGAAACCGCCCATAATTCCATAGGCACCATTTCCATGATGGCAGTGCCAAGAGTGTCTGTGTACTTTTGCTTGGAATTACATCATCGCATTGCATGTTACTGCTCTGGGATTTTTGAACAAATGAGTGTTTATGAGTCCATGCGTGTGTGTGCAAGGATTAATGCTTTGTGCCTGGGCAAGTGACCTCTGTATTGAATAGACAAACCAAAGAGATCAAGTTACCCCATTTCCCCCCTTTTCTCCTGCTCTGTCTCTCTGTCTCTGTCGGGTGTAGAGTTTCTCCAGGCTCCAGACAGAGGCACTAATAGGGCCTTTACCCCCAGACACCAACAACACAGGGGACTGAGAGACAGACAGGGAGAGAGAGAGAGAGAGAGAGAGAGAGAGAGAGAGAGAGCGCAAGACGGTGGGCGTGTGCGTGAGATGGAAGGAAAGTGTGTAATTGATGGCACACCTGCATGCTATCAGTAAAAATGAGAGCCATGAGTGTGTTAAAAGAAGAGAAACAAGAGATGGAGACGCGTGTGTGTGTGTGTGTGTGTGTGTGTGTGTGTGTGTGTATATGTGTGTGTGTGTGTGTGTGTGTGCGCTGCATTTTTAACTAAAAAATGCATGTGAATTGTGCATGGGCCATGGGCAGCATGCTTGCATGTATTTTATCATGTTCCCTACAACCTACAAGAATAAGTTTGCTACTGCAGATACAAACTAACAATGATCCCACTTTCTGACAAACATTTCATTCTCTCCTACAAATGCCTTTTCAAGATGTTCTATACCTCATGGGGCGTCCCTTCATCCGTACCCCACCCCCAAATCCCTCATGACCCCTTAAGAGTCTCTGACAAAACAAACTCCTCCCACGTGACCCTTGTAGCCCTGTGTGCAGTTAATGAAGTTATTATTAATGACATCAGGATGGTAAGGAACTAAAAAACTAACTAAACTGTGTCTGAAATCAAATGCTTCCCTACTACATAGTATGCGAAAAACAGTACACTAACAGAGTAGTATGTCTGAATACATAGTATTTGAAAAGTACCCGGATGATCTACTACTTCTGGCGAGATTCTGATTCATTCGCTGGACACTTTACTATCCCATGAGGCTACAGGAGAGCAAATATGGAAGTGAAGTGACGCAACTGGCACTGGTAGGTCACGTGACAGTAGTAACCTGGCAGATGTACTATGTCCTAATTTCATTCGTACTATCCACATTCATACTATATAGAACATACTTTTTTTAACGGTTGCGAAGTAAGTTTCAATTCAAATGTATCATCTACTCAGACAGTATGTGATTTCGGACGCAGTGAATAACACCGTAAATCAAATGCAGTAATAACTATACAACAAATTAACAACAAGGCTCTCTATTGACATCTGTGGTTGAAGCATAATATTGCAACCATGCTCTGGCACTGACGTAAATAACGTATTCTATATACTATATATATATATATATATATATATATATATATATATATATATATATATATATATATATATATATATATGCAAGGAGGAATAGCAGAATAGCTCTGAATAGGGGTGTAACAGTAGCGACAAATACAGAGTTGTAGCTCATTAAGCACTTTTAACCACTAATAAACAGAATAAGCTCTGTGTTGTGTGACAGATCGCTGTATAGGCGTGGTGGCAGCACTAACGCCACCATCTTTTCCTCTTTAATGCTAATTATAGAATAAACATGAATGAACATTTGAAGGTATGATGAAAGATACAGTACAACTTACTGATCTCTTACTGAACTTACTGATCTCGTGTAATCGCTCAATCAGTGTTTCAGCAGCGGAAAGACATCAATAAAACAGCTTGTAAACAATATCACTACATTTTTACCTCAGGAAAGTCATTCAGTGTCCACATCTTGTTAGTTCACTAGAGAAATGAACTCTTTTGCTAAATATGTGCACTATATTAGCCTATATATATATATTCACTATAATTTACTTAACCTGTCTTGATTATTTAATATATTTAATGTATGTTTAAAAAAAACTGCCTTATATGCAAATGTACGCTTGCATGTAATTTTACAGCATTAGCAGAGATTTGCTATGAAATTTTAAAATTGAATTTATTTAAAGACAGACACAATTTCAGTAAACCACTGTTTAATAAAAAAGGGGAAAAAGCAATTTTATGTTTCTATTTTCTATTTCTATATACCCTAATCATTGTTAACAACATGTATTCTTATTTCACATAGCTCTTTGTCTGTGCCTTAAATTATTTTTATATTGATTAATAATACATTGTTAGCTAACTGTGTGCTTTGTATCTGTACATTTCTGAAATACATAACTTGGACACAGTCTCCTCTGAGAACAAACCACTTTAAATTGTAATGTAGACACATGCATTTTCTGTGAAGCTGCTTTGAAACGATATGTATTGTGAAAAGCGCTATACAAATAAATGTGAATTGAATTTAATGTTTAGTTTTCTCCCTCCTACTGTACCGAACCGTCAATTTTGTGTACCGTTACACCCCAAGCTCTGAATACAAATCATTACTGTAGAATTAAAAGGATAGTTCTGCATAGTTTGCAGGATTGAGCCAATCAAAAGCATATCTGTTGATTTCTTGAACGCAACAGCCAATCAGAGGTTATTACTGAACAAAAACTCTGCCGTTTAGAGCGGTGAGTGGATTCTGCACGCTCACAAATACTCTCATTATAACCAACAGTTATGAGATTCATTGTGCAGTCAGCTTCATTAATTAGAAATAGCATTTACACTAGTCATGATTGGATAGCTATAAGTAAAAATGCCCTAAAGGCCAAAGTATATTTCACTTTGTAATTTTTCAGCATTAAAAAAGCGTCAGCGTCAAGTGGCAAAACGTACATTTAAAGTTTTTTGCAGTATTTACATGGGTGTAACTCGTGGCGAGAGATTGCTCAAAACTGCGCATGCGTTGAACACCCTTGTACACGTACAAGTTAAAAGAAGTATATTTTGCAAGGCTGTGCGTTTGACTGTGGGCATTTGCTCACGTATGTGTAAACTTTTGGCTTAAGAAATAACCAATATAAACGAACCCAGCTACCAACAGAGTACAAGATCATTCCAAACACACACAGTAAATGTAAACAACACAGAGTAGAAAGAGAAAAGTTCATAGAATATGCCGTAGGTTATATTATGTCTGACTGTATAATTCAAGGGTTTATACTTCTATACGCCTCACGAACAGACTATGCACATATGCACACACAGGCAAAACACCCACCCACCCACACACACACACACACACACACACACAGAGAAGAAATACAGAGAGTAGGGGCTCCACACGGGGAGGTGGGTAGGTTAACACATTTCTAGATAAAACAGTTACAAAAGACTCTAACAGATTCCAGGCAGAGTCTGTGTGTGTGATTAATGGTTACATATATCCCAGGTAAGAGTGTGGGAGTGTATGAGACCTCTATAAGTGCTGCGGTCAGCAGCTACAGCATAATATCATAAATGAAACAGAGACACAGAGAGAGATACTTCTGTGTTTACATGTGAGAGTGAAGTTATCTGGTGACAGTTTGAAAGGAAGGAAAAGAAAGTGCTTTCATTGTGCACATTGTATATTTTACCCAGTGAGCCTCTCTCGCTCTTTAAACCACACCCCCACACACACACTCCACTCACTCACCTGGAAACAGCTGGCAGGTGTTCCAACACCAAAACACACACACACGGTATAGGTGGTTTACGGGGACTCTCCATAGGCGTAATGGTTTTTATACTGTACAAACCGTATATTCTATCCCCCTACACCAGGGGTGTCCAAACTTTTTTTTTAAAGGGGGCCAGATTCGATGTTGTGGACACGCCTGGTTCCTTTTATATATAATGTTGTGGCATATATATATATATATATATATATATATATATATATATATATATATATATATATATATGATATATAGTACTCTACTTAGATCACAGGTAAAAACCACACTGCAAAAATGCTTTTCTTACTTAGTATTTTTGTCGCTTTTTCCAGTCCAAATATCTAAAATTCTTAAATAAAGATGCTTCTACTAGATAAGTAAAATGATATACAATATATTTTTCTTGATTTCTGGGGAAAAAATCTAAATGAAGTTAGTTCTCAAATAAATAGTGCCAATGGGGTAAGAAAAAGAATCTTTTCTGTTTGGGACAGAAACAAGATTTCAAACAGAAACGAGATTATTTTTCTTACCCCATTGGCAGATAATTTTCCTTGTTTTAAGCAAACTCACTTCATTTTGATTTTATTTTTCAGAAAACAAGAAACATTATCTTATGTTATTTTACTTGTCTACTAAATGCATCTTGATTTAAGAATTAATAGATATTTAGACTAGAAACAAGACAAAAATACTAACTAAGAGCATTTTTGGCAGTGCACAAATGGCACCTTCACTACAAGGTAAAAAGTAAAAAAAATTTAATGGCTGTATGGTATTTGGTCTATAAACACATTTAATATAAATACAAATGCACAAAACAACAAAAAAGTTTATGACAAAAATAGGCTGTAATTTGTCCTTTATATCTCATTTAATACGTCTACATTAAAAAAATTTAATAAAATGAGATATTAACCTACATTTTTGACAAAATACCACGGTTACAGTTAGTGTTACCACAGTAAATCCATGATAAATATTGGTGAATTGTTGGTTGAAACTGGATCGGCTCAATGTTTCTCCTGATTTGCACGTTAGTGTTGTTGCAAGTCAGCGCAATTTCAACTGGCTTTAAACTAAGCTAAATCAAATTACAGAGAGATTTGCAGCTTGGACCGACCTCTACACCGAACTCAAACACTTCTCACAGGCTGTTTAGTGGCCGTGTGATCGAGACACTCAGCAAGTAAACAGATTTGTTCAGACTCAAAGTTTGCGAGTTGCGCTGCGCACAAGTAGCGCTGTTTCGCTCTGCTTTTGCCGCGTTAATGTTTCCCTGGCATAAGATCTAGTACTCCCACCTTGTGTTGACATTGTGAAACTGCATGATTTGTAAATTATGCGTGGCGGGCAAGTGGCAACCTCCCCCAGTCTCTCTTGAAGCCAATACGGAAGTGACTTAAACTGCACTTCATTGCCTGGCCACTAGGGACAGGCTCTAGAAGGGAGCAGAATCTCATTGAGCTCTGTGTTAAAATGCTCAACTTTACAGCACAAAAAAAACATGTTTACAGCCTGGTACAAATTGTGTTTTTGGTGTATATAGCTAATTTTGCCCTTCATGACAACTGTGAGGGGGGTGAATTTTTTTCTCATTCGTTTACGTTATATAAAGCCTTAAAGTTCTGCATAATTGAGGGTGTGGCTACTTTGAGTGACAGGTGGATTGCCGTTTGTCTGCTGTCTGTTAGTCATCACGTCACCTCAGCTCCAGCCACGTCCCGCCTCTTTGCCCATTTTCTGTTATCCGGGTGTGGCGCGCGATGACGTGCTGCCAAGATGGCAACGGCCAGCTTGACCCTACTTTACACTTCAGAACTGCTCTTCAGAATCCTATGGGTGACCTCACGGACACTACGTCCATATTTTTTTACAGTCTATGGTGGCGGGCCACATACAATACATTTTAATAGACAAGATACGGGAGGTCTGAAATTCATCCCCGGGCCGCATTTGGCCCGCGGGCTGGACTTTGTACACCCCTGCCCTACACTAACCCTACCTCTAAACCTACCCATCACAAAAAACTTTCTGCATTTTTACATTTTTAATAAAAATTCATTAATGTTTATTTTGCGTTTGAATTACAAGGATATCGGCTTGTCCTCATAATGTAGGGGGCGTGGCCTGAAAGGATTTTGTGTCCTCAGTGTAGGTCAAACCAGTGCACACACACCATTAGGGGGTGTGAATTGGCGCTGGTCTCACACTTCGCGATTATCATGTCAACGATTCGATTCAATTCAATATCACGATGCATCACAATGCGTTGCATCCTCACTTTTCAATATTACTGCACATGGCTACATTTTCGTCAGTGAATGCAAGCAGTCAGATAGTTATTTTATCTGCTCCAAGAAAGTACACTTCCTGAATGTAGCAAACATCAAACACAACTTAAGTCTGACACAGCAGACCACAGGACCATTTAGATCTAACAAACACTAGTAAATACTAAAAGCACATGAAACGGTCAAGTAGTGTACTTAAGTTACAATAACGCTCACACACACTCGCACGCACACACACGCATGTAGCCTCAATTAGATTGCAAAGTAATACAAAAATTGCAGTAGTTTACACCTCACGAGGAATAACAGTCAATTTTATTAAGGTTACTTTTCTTAAATGAGACCGACTCGATGATGTATGCAGCCTTTAAATGCGACCACCGGAGGATGGCCCCTGAATTGGGACACAGCTACTCACTCGCAGCCTAGCACGCACACAAGAGATTAAATAAAGAGCAAATTGAGATTCCCCAGAGTTCTCATGTGTCATCTCCAAAGTTTCAGAAGAGATCTAAACGTTACAAACTGTTCCCAGGTGCCAAAGTCTGCAATCAAAAGTCAAATATTTCTCAGCAAATTATTACAGAAACTTTAAATTATCTGAGCAATGGCATCCATATTAATTGTATAGCTCTATTCTTTTACTGAAAGTCAACAGTTGTCTCGTTTGTTTCAATTTTTAGGGATGCACAATCGGTTATAGGACTCATTTCCCCTATTTTACATTTACATCTCATGCTCACTTAAAAGTTCTAATCTAACCTAATTTAATAATTTGCACATTCAAATTTGCCATATCGTGATCATTTATGAATCACATGACATAAGGGTGAGTAAATGATGGTAGAATGGGTGAACTAACATCACCCAATGAAAACATCAGCAAGAGCTAAATCTACTGAGCAATGAAAGGGCAACTTCTGAGCTAAAAGCACTCTGGTTTCTGATGCTTTGTGTTGTGGCTGTTATAAAGCTGCAGTCTGTGTGTCATATATTCCTGATGGAACAGAAGCAGAGAGAGAAATCCAACAATTCGGAACTCAAGGACTCGGATGAACTCTCCACACAAGAGAGAGAGTGTCCTCCACAACCAACCTGGAAGAATTTCTTTCTGTCTTTCACACATACTGATGCAGAATGTGTCATACAAACAAGAAAGGTGAAGACAGAACATTCTCTCCACAATACTACACTTCAGCTACTGTTAAACAAAGAGCCAGACAAAGAGAGGCAGAATAAATCTCAGACGGTTTTATGGGGGGAAAAAATGAGTGGGGATGGGGAATCAGTCACCTGAGAAAAGGAGGGAATGTGAGAGCAGACAGATGAAAGAAACGTTACACACGTAGCCTGTCTTCTGTAATTCACATGCCTCCAGTCTATTTGCCCTCAACTGCAGGGACCCCATCCTTCACAGACCTTTATTACACACACACACACACACTCTCTCTTCTCCATTCCATCTTTTCCCCTTTCTGGCTGGCTTTAGACACTTATTTTCACTCCCTTCATCTCTCTCTCATTCTGTGAGACGCAATAAGACGCGTAAAGAAGTCAAATAACGGCCTGCCACAGGAGTTAGTGCACCAGCACTCACAGTCCCGGTGATGCAGACAGTGAGATCACATTAAGACTCGGTCACTTTTCTGGAGTTTGTAACATTGACACATTGAATTAAATAAAGCCCAGCATGAGCTCCAGAAAAATCTTTCTTTCTGTCCGACCATCCATCATTTATCTGTCTGTCCGTCCATCCATCGTTCTATCCATCTATCTATCTGTCCGTCCATCATCTGTCTATCTATCTGTCCATTCATCTATCCATCCATCCATCCATCATCTGTCTGTCTATCTATCTGTCCGTCTGTCCATCCCTCTATCCACCGATCTATCTGTCCGTTCGCTCGCCCGTCCATCCATCATCTATCTTTCCATCAATCCAATCCATCATCTATCTGTCTGTCCGTCAATCCATACATCCAACCATCTATCATCAATCTGTCCGTCCATCCATCCATCATCAATCTGTCTGTCTGTCCGTCCCTCAATCCATCCATCATCAATCTGTCTGTCCGTCCGTCCGTCCATCCATCATCAATCTGTCCGTCCATCCATCCATCATCAATCTGTCCGTCCGTCTGTCCATCCATCCATCATCAATCTGTCTGTCTGTCCGTCCATCCATCCATCCATCATCAATCTGTCCATCCATCCATCATCATCAATCTGTCTGTCCGTCCATCCATCATCAATCTGTCTGTCTGTCCGTCCATCCATCCATCCATCCATCCATCCATCCATCCATCATCAATCTGTCTGTCCATCCATCATCAATCTGTCCATCCATCCATCCATCCATCCATCCATCCATCCATCCATCCATCCATCCATCCATCCATCATCAATCTGTCTGTCCATCCATTCATCTATCATCAATCTGTCCGTCCATCCATCCATCATCAATCTGTCCATCCATCCATTTATCATCAATCTGTCCGTCCGTCTGTCCATCCATCCATCATCAATCTGTCCATCCATCCATCCATCCATCCATCCATCCATCCATCCATCCATCATCAATCTGTCTGTCTGTCCATCCATTCATCTATCATCAATCTGTCCGTCCGTCTGTCCATCCATCCATCATCAATCTGTCCAGCCATCCATCCATCCATCATCAATCTGTCGGTCTGTCCATCCATTCATCTATCATCAATCTGTCCGTCCATCCATCCATCATCAATCTGTCTGTCTGTCCGTCAATCCATCCATCCATCAATCCATCATCAATCTGTCTGTCCATCCGTCCATCCATCCATCCATCCATCCATCCATCCATCCATCCATCCATCCATCCATCCATCTGTCCGTCTGTCTGTCCATCCATCATCAATCTGTCCGTCCATCCATCATCTCTGTCCTTCCATCTGTCCGCCCCTCCACCCATCTATCTATCTATCTATCTATCTATCTATCTATCTATCTATCTATCTATCTATCTATCTATCTATCTATCTATCTATCTATCTATCCATCCATCCATCCATCCATCCATCCATCCATCTATCTATCTGTCTGTCTGTCTGTCTGTCTGTCTATTGTTCTCTCATTCTATCTATCCATCTATCTATCTATCCATCCATCTATCTCTATCTATCTATCTATCTATCTATCTATCTATCTATCTATCTATCTATCTATCTATCTATCTATCTATCTGTCTGTCTGTCTATTGTTCTCTCATTGTATCTATCTCTATCTATCTATCTATCTATCTATCTATCTATCTATCTATCTATCTATCTATCTATCTATCTATCTATCTATCTATCTATCTATCTATCTATCTAGTTTGTATAGCAGAGTACTACTCCTGAGTGCGGTCACTGAATGACAACTTCTCATGCTGTCTGTCAATCAAACTGTAGTTACAGTGAGAAATGAAAGTAGATTTATTCTCTTAAACTGTCACTTAGTTTCATCCACATGCACTGAGACACACACACACACACACACACACACACACACACACACACACACACACACACACACACACACACACACACACACACACACACCTGCACATCCTTCAGTCGCACAATTGATAATTGGCATCCTGTCTCACCTGTGGACCTCTTCTCTCTCTACTCTTCCTCTTCCTGTCGCATTCTCTCCGTCTCTCTCCTGCCATCTCATCTCATTTTTCTTTCCAGAGCAGTGAGTGAGTCTGGGAGGAGGAGCAGAGAGAGAGACAGAGAGAGAGAGAGAGAGAGAGAGAGAGAGGGAGCTGCATTATGTGTTTCTGCTCTTCAGGATAAAACAAGAAAGACTAAAAATAACAGAGAAAGTATTCATCTGTGTCTCTCTGTACACGTCAAGATTCTGTATGTTAGGACAGGCTCAAGTCTCTATGTGTGTGACTAGCTTTGACCAAAATAAGCTATGCTTCACAGCACTGGATATTTTTATCCTTGTACCATGCACTCATGCTATAGAGGATGTCTGTGCATGAGTGTTTTGTGTGGGTTTTCACACACATTATATATGACATTTCAAGGTTTTATGAAAGATATTCAATGTTTTTACGATTAAAAGGCAAGCAACAAGAGATCACAACTACACAGTCGCTTTAAGTCATGTCCACTTGTCGTCATCTTGGTAACAAGCTGTTCACATGCATATAGGTACCTCTCCTCTTTACCTCAATGGTCAAAAATCTCAAGACGATATTCAATTCAATGTGCATGCAAATTCTTCACCAAAAATGTGTTCTATTAGCTAAATAATAATTGAGTGTTGCAATTTGTGCCATATTTGTTAGCCTCTTCATTAAGAAGTGTACCTCTGCAAAAGTCCAGGAGCTCTGTGTGTGTTTGAGAAAAGTGCTGAGCTGTGTTATGTAACATGATCTGCATCGGTGTTACAGAGGAACTCGCTGACCCACAGTACAGTAATGCATACATTCAGTCCATAACTTATCTGCCTGCGGCACTTCATGCAACTAACCATAGGAACCAAAACTATTTTCAATCTTCAAACACTAATAATGTCCTTAAACTACACCGCTTCAAAAGTAGGTGTTCACTTTGTTTATAATAACTAGAAAACAAGAAAAGAGGGCGACACACACAGTAATAAGATACATGTATTAGAGCTGGGCTTGTGCCAGAGGAAGGGAGGGATGGGGTGTGGGGTGGAGTGGAGTGCTTTGATCTAATCTACTGTATCTCATCAACACACTCTCCACTTCAAGCTTTAACACTCCTCCTAGTGTTATTTTTTTTCAGATGCATCAACATACACACATAAGACTATGACAATGTTTGTGTATTTATGCAGTGCAATAGAGAAACTGGAAACTCACATTAGCAGAAATTGATTCCAATGGGGAAGCTCAAATTAGAGAGAGCGGCTAATATAGCTAAAGAACTATTAACGAATGCTTTTTGGGAAAACGTGAGCAATTAGAAACACTTTGATGCAACTGTTTTCCAGTTGCTGTGGTCTGATCTAATACAGTTTTAGTTAAGATGTGAAATGTGAAGATCTCAGACATGTGTTATAGTTAGGGATCCATATTGGTGGATAAGAAAACCCCACGTAATTTAAAAATACTACTGTTATTGTGTCACCAAATTTTTTTAAATATTTTTTCAGGTGAGAATGTACTTGTTTAAAGCTCAAATCTGTGGTTTATTTATAAAGAGAGCGCCTAATTGAAAATATGATCTGGCATTTTCGGAGTTGTGAGATCCAGTCGATCACCGGGTGCTCAGTGCTCGTTAACCCCAGCGAGAGCAGCCTTTCCTCGGCTAGTCCTTCTGGCATTTGCCACTGGCTCTGATGTCTCTGTAGTGGTGAAACATGAGATATAATTCATTGTGTGTGTATATCTATCGAGCGATCTTTGGTCTCAATCTATAATTTGTTCCCTGGCAAATCGTTTTGGCTGAGTTTCATATATTTAGGCTATTTAACTCTAAATTACCGTTGTAGTCTACTAGAGCTGACTTTGTATGTTTGACTGAATCGTTTGCTTTATTTCTTTTACTTATACTTTTACAATGGCTATTATTGATCATTAAAACTGACATTTAACAAAAAGAGACAGGGTTGTTTTATGTCATTGAATTTTATTTAGGGCTGCACAATTAATCGAATTTCTAATCCCGATTACGATTACGGATGCCACGATTATCTAATCGTTCAAAGCCGTGATTACAAAAAAATCCACTATTTTTCTGCATGCTTAAGAGGTGTGTTTAGAGCATGTTACATTGTGAGAGGCGAATCTCGACTACTTCCGAGTAGGGTCTAGTGTGTACTTCTTCTCACCGCTGTTTCCTGATGGTTTATAGAACAATTACTCAGAGTCACCCTCTGACGTTTCAAAGAATAGCACAACGGTGAGCGCGTCGAGTATAAACACCTGCCCAAACGGACGAGGCGCGCGCACACAGTCTGCGGAGGCTCGCACTGCGGAGCCAGACGAAAGCATAAACAAGGCTTAAAACCAGCACAATAGGAACTACCAGTGACGAAAGTGTACGCTTATTGGTAGAATGCATGTGAAATAGCACCCGTCATTTTTAAAAAGCTGTGCACACAGCCTATATGAAGTAACTAACATGGAAAACAGTGATAGCTGGACCTCTCAACCATTATGCTAAGGAGACAATCCAATGCAACTTTGAGGGGAGCGAAACATGATTATGTATTTCTGCTCAGCTAGTGACACTGGACATCAATCACACGGCAAACGTTAATACTTTTTCATATAATATCTACTTTGTATAACAGTTCTACCTAATAACATATTAGACAGGACAGTTAAGACTGTAGACTGTAAGCTAATGAAGACGGAGAATGTGAGTGCCTTGTGCTCTGGCGTTCTCTGCGCCGTCAAAATAAACGTTGCAACAATAAGCGTGGCTTACGTCACTTCAGAGTTCCTACTGGCAGTGCCAATGCAACCAGGAAAATGACCTTAGGGGAACATTTAGCTCTCGGGGAACCACCCTGGTGGCTAGTTCCTAGAACTAATTTCCATATTTTTATATAAAAATATGGCATTCAGTTGCTTCAGACAATGGTATAAAGCTATTCAAAACATCATTCAATGTAAACTGTGATAATCGTATTTAATAATCGCAATTACAATTTCAAGGGAATAATCGACAATTATGATGTCATAATCGTGCAGCCCTAATTTTATTATAATCATATGTATGCACACTTATTGTCTGAACCACATATTAATGTGTATTTTTTTATTTATTTAATTAATTAATTTTGTTTTAATGTAAACGAAAAGCGGCAGGGTTGTGTTTTATATCTCGTTTTAAATATACATAGAGTGAAGATAATCAACGTACACGTGCCTGAACCACATTTTTGTGGCTATTAATATGTTTAAGATTTAAAAAAAATAAAATAGAGAAGAGGCAGAGTGGTGTTTTATGACATATTTTGTTTTATTGTTGCCTAAAAAGTAGTCAGCGCGAGCTGAGTGACACTATCAAGAATGCTGCTTTGTTTCTCTGCAGTTGGTGAGAGCTCTCATTGGCTGCGTGTTTGTGTCTTGTTTTGTTTGAGAACATGGCTTGTAATTGTGTTCGCTGGCCATGTGCTCTTGTTTTTGTCATGTCTGGTGTGAGTGCATTCTATGGTTTCTATGTACCATGTGCTCTCCTTCTTGTTATCTGAGTATGGGTTCATTTGCTGATGTCCTTCCTCGTTACCTCCTTATTTGCTCCCTATTTAGGGTATGTGTACACGACAATGATGTACAAAAAAACAGACGAAAACTTTGTCAAAAAGATCCCTGTTCACACGGAACTGCGAAAATGACTAAAAAGGCTGTATTATGCATGCCAGGCCAGTAGTTGGAGATGTCACTTGGTCAAGAAACACCCCGCGAACACGTAACACACATGCATGAACATGTAATACGTAAGCGCATGACATCAACGTTTTTCACAAATTCACGCTTTTGTTGTTTGCATGGAGACGGTAAAGGTATCGTTTTCAAAACCTTGCATTTTCAGGCCCCCAAAACGGCATTACCATGTAAACAAACGGCCAAAACACATAAAAGGCTTTCCGCTGAAAATGGTGTCACGTAAACATACCCTCAATATCCTTGTGTTTTCAGTCCTGTGCCAGTTCTTTGTCGTATACACCCATAGTGTCAGCTCTGCTAAACCTCGTCCTGCCTTGCCTGCCCAGTCCTGCTGCCATTGTTTTCCCCTACAGGGTAGTTTTAGTTTGTTTTTGTTTTATTTTATTAAGTAAAAAGCTCATTGTTCCTTGAGTACTCACCTCACCCCTTCACCCCCAAACCAGACATAAGGAAGTGATTAACTAAGAAATTAAATTAAATAAAGTAATAAAAGTAAATGCATTATGAAGCTAAATAAATACGAATATTGGACGTAATCAAAAGTTCAGATTTGGAGAGAAAAATCCTCAATTGAAAAAAAAAAGGTTCATGTCAATCATCGGGGTTAATCTAGAGTATTTTAAAATTAAGAACAATATAGGTCAAAATAGGGGGGGCACTGGTTTGGGGTTAGTGCATAAAGGGGGTGACTGAGAGGAACTTTTGCTTGCGTGATACTCCGTACCATAGCTCTGTGCGCGCGCGCACACACACACACACACACACACACACACACACACAATAATATAGCACAATAGCTATACCATTATATATTCCCACGAGAACCAAAACACATGCACACACGTTTACAGAGACACACACAAATACCAAGCTAAAACAATTCTGCACATCACACACACACACACATTTATACACAGCATCAGTGCTCCACACACCAAAGAGCAACATGAAATATTTAGTGAATTTTTCAACATGTGCTCTATTCCCCTAGCACGTGTAGAAGTGCAAAAAAAAAAATAGAGAGACAGGAAGGAGGAAATGGGAGGGGGAGATGGAGTCAATGAGTGCAATGGGAGAGCGAGAGAGAGAGAGAGAGAGAGAGAGAGAGAGAGAGAGAGAGAGAGAGAGAGAGAGAGAGAGAGAGAGAGAGAGAGAGAGAAACCCAGCTGACTCTTTTCCAAGCAACTCCCCCTAGCAACAGCCCTCGCTCAGTCTGTGCCCTATTGGCCGGCTGACAGCCCGCATCACAATCCCATGCAGGACAATCAGCCAATGAGATGTCGTAATGGGCCTGAGCTGTAGAGAGAGCTAAGCTTTTTGGATTCCACGTTCGCCATGGCAACAGAAGCCTGGCCCTGACTTAAAGGTACCCTGAAAAAAAACATACACACAAACCAAAACATATGGCTACTTGTGAACACAGGGACTGTTGCTCCTTTAAGGCTGTCTGATCTACAGCAGACCTACACACAAATCACAGAAAACACAAACAGATACTGTCACAGCCCCAAAAACTATTTGGATAGGATACTTAAGCTGTACTTAACTTCATTGCACTGGACAATAAAATATCAATCTCAGTGGTATTTGCACAAATGATACTAGAGCTTTTCTCCAATCTAACTTCACTTTTCTGAGCAACTTTTTCTGATGACTTTTAACTAACTGGCCCCAACATGATTTCCATAGTCAATTCTCCTCAGGTTCACAGGTATCCTAGCAGAGTAACCACAGGTGCAGTTCACTTGCCATGAACATGATTTAAAAAAAAAAAAATATATATATATATATATATTTTTTTATTTTTTTTATTTTATTAATTATGAACAATACATACACCAATCATTTGAAATATATTAGGCTGCAGGTGAACATTTTGTCTTCAAAGTTGTTGTGAAAAATGGGCAAGTGTAAGGATTTGAGGGCCAAATTGTGATGGCTAGACGACTGGGTCAGAGCATCTCCAAAACTGCAGCTCTTGTGTGGTGTTCCCGGTCTGCAGTGGTCAGTATCTATCAAAAGTGCTCCAAGGAAGGAACAGTGGTGAACCGGCGACAGGGTCATGGGCGGCCAAGGCTCATTGATGCACGGGGGGAGCGAAGGCTGGCCCGTGTGGTCCAAACAAACAGAGCTACTGTAGCTCAAATTGGTCAAGAAGTTAATGCTGGTTCTGATAGAAAGGTGTCAGAATACACAGTGCATCACAGTTTGTTGTGTATGGGGCTGCATAGCCGCAGACCAGTCAGGGTGCCCATGCTGACCCCTGTCCACCATGAGCGTCAGAACTGGACCACGGAGCAATGGAAGAAGGTGGCCTGGTCTGATGAATCATGTTTTCTTTTACATCTCGTGGATGGCTGAGTACGTGTGCGTCGCTTACCTGGGGAACACATGGCACCAGGATGCACAATGGGAAGAAGGCAAGCCGGCGGAGGCCATGTGATGCTTTGGGCAATGTTCTGCTGGGAAACCTTGGGTCCTGCCATCCAGGTAGATGTTACTTTGACACGTACCACCTACCTAAGCATTGTTGCAGACCATGTACACCCTTTCATGGAATGGTATTCCCTGGTGGCTGTGGCTCTTTCAGCAGGATAATGCGCCCTGACACAAAGCAAACATGCTTCAGGAATGGTTTGAGGAACACAAATACTAAATACTATGGTAGTCAATGACTGCCGATATCTGCTTGGTTACAAACATTCTTCCAAATATCTCCCTTTGTGTTCAGCAGAAAAAAGAAATTCATACAGGTTTGGAACAACTTGAGGGTGAGTAAATGCTGACAGAATTTTAATTTTTTGGGTGAACTATCCCTTTAAAGCCTCTGCTGCTAACATCTTGGTGCCAGATACCACAGAACACCTTCAGGGGTCTAGTGGAGTCCATGCCTTGATGGATCAGGGCTGTTTTGGAAGAAAAAGAGGGAACAACAATATTAAGAAGGTGGTCATAATGTTATGTCTGATCGGTATATATACTGTATATGTACTGTAATTACAACAATTAACCTAATATTCTAAAATGTTTCAATATACTGATACAATATACAGCGGAATATATCAGAATAGTGGAATGTTTTTTAATCTCATAAGAACATGTGGATGCATTACAGCTCATAATGTCATCAACATGCTGAATTGTTGCATCATAAAGAATTTAATCATGTCATTCTCGACAACAACATCAAACTCCAAAACTAACTCCACCAATCCAGACTGCTCGCTGATCTCATCACATCCAATCATGGTGTGCATAAGCGCTCTAGAACACAGACAAAACAAACACATGAAATGTCTAAGACAAAGCAGGGAGGACCTTCACGGGAGAACAAAGACAGTGTGACAATATCTTTTAAAGGTTTTAAGGACCATAAGCCTGTTACAAACTCTTATCAGAAGAAACACGCAGAGGAACAGAATAACAGACAGAGCGAGAGAGAAAGGAGAACATGCAGTTACACGGAAACATCGTTCGTTTATGTGTGTACTCTTTGTTCTCATCCTGAAGAGTCTGTCTCAATATTTCTCCAGTTTTCTACAGTGAGAACAAAGCTACTGTAGAACAGCCATTCACAACGCAGTGCTCGTGCTTGTGCTCGCTGAAGTGATCCATCTGTCGCTATCCAACACACTGTTCACACAATGTGGAGAGGCGTGTGAGTCTGTGTTTCAATGGGGTACGGCCTTCAAAATTAACAACAGGTAATTAAAGTTATGCCATAACTGTCCTGTGAGCTTTGGGCTGCTGGCGGACTCCCATAACAACTGTCTAATTAAACCCAAACTTAATTACGTTCTCAATTTACAGTTACATCATGCACAGACTCAAACAAATTTTGTGGCCATTTCAGTAAAATTTGTCAGAATGACATATTAGATGTATATAGAGTATACACTTAATGAATGTTACTGTGAATTCATACACATACATTTAATCTTACATATCATTATAAATGAAGTGGTTTTAAAATGTGAGTGAGCATGTGTACGACAGAATGAGAGGCAGATTCATGAGTAGACCTTACTCTTTAAAGTTCCCTTATTATGCTTTTTTCGAATATTACCTTTCATGCAGTGTGAAATGAAATGTTGGCTGCCTGTGAATATAGGATAAGGACTCGTGCTGGAATTGATACACAATTTTTTTTTTTTTTTTTTTAATCACAACACACTAGGTCATCTGCCCAATCAGAGCAGAGTAGACCAATCACAACAGACTGGGCCATCTGACCAATCAGAGCAGAGTAGACCAATCACAACAGACTGGGCCATCTGACCAATCAGAGCAGAGCAGACCAATCCCAACAGACTGAGTTGTCTGACTAATCAGAGCAGAGTAGACCAATCACAACACACTGGGTCATCTGCCCAATCAGAGCAGAGTAGACCAATCACAACAGACTGGGCCATCTGACCAATCAGAGCAGAGCAGACCAATCCCAACAGACTGAGTTGTCTGACCAATCAGAGCAGAGTAGACCAATCACAACAGACTGGGCCATCTGTCCAATCAGAGCAGAGCAGACCAATCCCAACAGACTGAGTTGTCTGACCAATCAGAGCAGAGTAGACCAATCCCAACAGACTGGGCCATCTGTCCAATCAGAGCAGAGCAGACCAATCCCAACAGACTGAGTTGTCTGACCAATCAGAGCAGAGTAGACCAATCACAACAGACCAATCACAAAAGACTGGGCTATCTGACCAATCAGAGCAGAGTAGACCAATCACAACAGACTGAGCCATCTGACCAATCAGAGTAGAGTAGACCAATCACAACAGACTGGACCATCTGACCAATCAGAGCAGACCAATCACAACAGACTGGACCATCTGACCAATCAGAGCAGACCAATCACAATAGACTGGACCATCTGACCAATCAGAGTAGAGTAGACCAATCACAACAGACTGGACCATCTGACCAATCAGAGCAGACCAATCACAACAGACTGGACCATCTGACCAATCAGAGCAGACCAATCACAACAGACTGGACCATCTGACCAATCAGAGTAGAGTAGACCAATCACAACAGACTGGACCATCTGACCAATCAGAGTAGAGTAGACCAATCACAACAGACTGAGCCATAAGACCAATCAGAGTAGAGTAGACCAATCACAACAGTCTGAGCCATCTGACCAATCAGAGCAGAGCAGGCCGATCACAACAGTCTGAGCCATCTGACCAATCAGAGTAGAGTAGACCAATCACAACAGACTGAGCCATCTGACCAATCAGAGTAGACCAATCATAACAAACTGAGCCATAAGACCAATCAGAGCAGAGCAGAGTAGACTCTCAGAAAGGAGGGATTTAGTGACACTGAGTCTGCAAATGGACCGTTCCAGACTCTTTGAGAAATTAAGCAATGTGCAATGTATATTATATGAGAAAATTAAAGTGTTTTTGACCTTGGATGCATGTAAACCTGTTGTAGGAGACTCCAAAACAAAATTAGGACCGTTTAAAACCACCCTTAATACTAGAGACTATTTTTACAGTCCAGTCTGTTTTTACTGTAAGTAGAATTTTAGTGGTAATGTAAATCTGAAGTGATTGTATGATTTTGTAACAAATCTCCTCTTGTATAGTTTCAGTTGACTGCTCACCAAATAGCTCTTATGTTGTGATATTTGCTTCCTGTTTTTTGTTGTTACTAGCTCATTTTGTTCCAGGACATCACATACATTGACAGACGGACACGCTGATCCGGAACTGAACATCAGCGTGAGTCTAAGCTCACGCTATCAAAACATGACTTGTCCAGAATGAGTCAGGTCACAAGTCACTACGATAATGTCAAAGTCGAGTCTCAAGTATTCTAATATTGGCTATGTCGAGTCACAGGTCTTCCAAATTGGGACTCGTGTCTGACTCGAGTCCAAGTCACGAGCCGGCCCCCACCATCACCCAAATAGATGTCCCACACACACACAACACACACACACACACACACACAACTTTAGATGGCTTATTATCACACTGACGTAGACCTGACACAAGCTCCCTGCTGTTCTGTTATTCAGCTCACAGTCTGAAGAGAGGTTAATGAGTTCTTAGAGAGACACTGAGACTAGTTTTGTGCTTCGAGTGCAAGCAAAACAAACTCAGAGCTGCATTTCCTGACAGACTGCTTACAATTCACACAACCCACACAAAGAATGAAAAAGATTTGCTTCAATTCGTCATTGAGCTGCTCTATGCAAAACTTTCCTAGCTATTAGTTGCACACAAGGAGCATAGTGTACTAGACGTACAGTATGTCTGACTGCAATTGTGTGAGGGACAATGGGTCTTTTTCTCTGATATAAAATTACATATTCATCCTTCAATTTTTGTCCTTGGGAATAACATCAGGGCTTGATTTCTATTTGCAAGGTTTCCACTTGCCACGTGATCATTTTTTCCTTTTTTTTTTAACAGAAACCAATGCAAAAATGTGATTAATTTAAATGTATAATTCTATATTTACATTTATAGTTTTACTATAGTTAGTTTTACTGTAGTTACTCTACTTAGTTGAAGTTGACTCTGCAATATTCTCTTTCACTCAAACAATATAACACTGAATTAAGCAATGCATTTGAAGTCTAACATTTGGTTACACTTTATTTTAAGGTGACGTAGTTACATTGTGTACTGAAGAAAAAAAAAACAAGTAAAATTGACGGTATTTCTTTAAGTAAATTTTACATATGGAATTTAATTTTAGCTTGGCCAGTAAAGGTCTGTTGAGTAATTTCCCTTGCAATATTTTTACTCAAACAATATAACACTGACTTAAACCACGCTTTTAAAGTGTATGTTTTACTTAGAAACATCTAATAAATAAAGTAAATAACACAATAGATATTGTGTCGACACCATGTCTAAGTAACAGTAGTAACGCAGCAGCTGAACACAGAGACCTCAATACTGGGTACACAATACACAGTGACGCTAACATTCGGCGGATACGTTTTGAGTAGAAAATGTCACAAAATGGCAAGTTACTAAACCTAACAACAAAAGTTAGGGATAACACTATGTAAATACAGCTGGAAAACAGTGAACATTCAAACCCTAGTGCATGATGGGAACACCAATATCAGAAAAGTTGAGCAGTTTTATTTAATTTTATATCATTGATATTTACGCTTTAATACAAACATAATTCGATGCATACACTCTAAAGCTGGGTTGAAAATGGACTAACCCAGTGATTGTGTTGTTTTAAGCAAACATTTAACCCAATCGCTGGGTTAAAACAACCCAATCCCTGGGTTAGTCCATTTTCAACCCAACTTGGGTTGTTTTTAAACCAGCCTTTTTAGAGTGTAATAATGGTAACATTTATTGGATTATTTTTGAGTATGAATGTGTCATTTTGAGTAGAAAATTAAGTCCAAATTCCACAAAACAGCAAGTTACAAAACCTAACATCAAAAGTAATGATAAAACAGTGTACAGTGTAAAAAAAACCTTGTTAAATATTCATGCCCCAGTGCATGATGGGAACACCAGTATCAGAAAGTTGAGTAGGTTTTGCTTAATTTTATAAAAATAAAATTTGCCTGATGTTTTTTTTCTGTAGTATTTACTTCAACATACAACCATTTTTATCAGTGCAATTATTTTTCTGGTAAATGATGGCATACACTGACGTTCAACATTTTTGTGGTCAGTACCATTGTTTTTTTTCTTCCTTTTTTGAAAGAAATTAATACTTTTATTCATTAAGGATGCATTAAAGTGACAGGAATGACATTTATAATGTTACAAAAGATTTATATTTCAAATAAATGCTGTTCTTTTCAACTTTCTAGTCATCTTGCAATCCTGCAAATAAATATCAAGGTTTCCACAGAAATATGAAGCAGCACAACTGTTTTCAACATTGATAATGATGATAAACCTTTCTTGAGCAGCAAATCATCATATCAGAATGAGTTCTGAAGGACTGGGAGTAATGATGTGGAAAATTCAGCTTTGCCATCACAGGAATACATTAGATGTTAAAACAGTTATATTGCAATAATATCTCACAATATTTCCAGTTTTACTGTATTTTTGTTCAAATTTAAAAGATTTTTTAAATCTAACCTCAAACTTTTGAACAGTAGTGTACATTAAACACCACTCACATTTTCTAAAGAAAATGTAAAAATCTAGTGAATATATAAAATGTTTGCTGCTTCTGCAATACAAACGTGCTGTTATTTGTCATGCCAGAAAATACACTGAGAGAAGTAGAGAGGGGGAAGCAAAGACAGACAACGAAAGAAAGAGACAGAGGGAGAGAAGTGGACAGGCCATGATTGATTTCAGTGGCTGCAGCAGCATCTGGGTAATGTCTGTTTGTGTCGGGGTTAAGCAGGGGACACGTGTATGTGTGCAGCATTCATCGTCAGCCTTCACTTCTCAGCCAAATTCTGGCAGTGTTTCTGATAAAGTGCATGGTAGCATTGGAGTAAATTACAGTGGCATGTTTTAACGTGATCACCCGTCTTCTAAGTGCTGTCTCTCTCTCTGTGTCTGTCTTTCTCCCCGTCAGGGCCTCTTGAACACAAAGGCCCGGTACACAAAGAGCTGAGAGCAGTGACTGCGCGTGGGGTGGGGGTGGGCTTTGATTAGCTCCTTTCCTTCAAAAGAGGTGGAGGGCGAAGAGGAGGTTTTGATTTTTACATCCCCGTTCATCACCTTCCCTCAGTGAACATGGGGGAGAGAGTGAACAGATATACTTGATGATAAGGTGAAGTTATCAAAGGATTATACAGTACGGACAAACACTTGCACAGAAACGTGTTGTCGTAAAATAGTTTAGCAACTTAAAAGCTGCATGAATTTCTCACTAGCAAGGTAATAATGGCATAATAACTGTTCTTGAAGCAGATAAACTTACAGTTTCGCTATTAGTAATTTACACACGCTCTCTTTCTCTCTCTCTAATAACTGCATTAATTAGGGTCATATGAAATCCGTTTTATTTTTTCCCAAATTAATTTTTTCCATTTAAATTTTTCTGGATTCCATTTTTTCCCCATTTTAATTAGTTCGGTTACATTAAATTTTAGTAATCAAAAAGTATGTCTAATAATTTAAATTATGAAACGTATACAATTTAACAACGATTTATAAAAAGTTTTTAAAAATTACATGTTTAGGGCCCTATAAAATACATTTTGTTTTATTTATTTTATCAAATGCCGTTTTTGTACCAAATTCTTTGTTTTTTGCTTTAAGTTTTCTGTATTCCACTTTAATGATTTAATTTAATTTTAAATTAAATGTCTAATTAATTGAATTCATATAAACAACTATTTATTCATTTTAAAATTAAATAAATTAATTATTTAATTAAAATTAAATAAAGTTTTTTATTTTATTTCAGAAATAATTTTTCTGGCAATCAAATGAAGGGATGAAACATTAGCCAGCCAGCAGCCATATCACCCTGTAACCCAAGACTGGTTTCCCACTGGTCAGTACCTGGATGGGAGACCTCCTGGGAAAACCAGGTTGCTGCTGGTAGAGGTGTTAGTGAGGCCAGCAGGGGGCGCTCACCCTGTGGTCTGTGTGGGTCCTAACACCTCAGTATAGTGATGGGGACACTATACTGTCAAAGAGCGTTTAACGTCTTTGGATAAGATGTTAAACCGACGTCCTGACTCTCTGTGGTCATAAAAAATCCCAGGATGTCCTTCGGAAAAAGAGTAGGGGTGTAACCCCGGCATCCTGGCGAAATTTGCCCATTGGCCCCTGTCCATCATGGCCTCCTAATCATCCCCATATACTGACTGGCTTCATCAGTCTCCTCTCCACAAATCAGCTGGTGTGTGGTGGGCGTTCTGGCGCAATATGGCTGCCGTCGCATCATCCAGGTGGATGCTGCACACTGGTGGTGGTTCCCCCCTTTTATATGCAAAGCGCTATATAAATGTAATTAATTATTATTAATTTATCTTTTAATCATATCAAATTAAACATATAAAATAATCACATAAAAATAATAACAAATGTATTATTATTATTATTAGTGTTTGTATTGAGATGTAGCTAAATTCTACTGTACAACAGTAATATATTTGACACAATTTCAAGTTGATCCAAACTTTTATTTTGACAGGTTGCCATGAAGACCTTTGAGTTTCTGTGTGTTTATGATATGACGATAGTTTTTCTCACATGAAGCTGTACAATGCTGATCTCAGAGCGGCTTTGGAGAGTGTGAAGTACTTTTATAATGGATGGATGCTCTTTTTTTGGGCTTCAAATTTTGGGCTGACATTCACTGCCATTATAAAGCTTGGAAGAGTCAGGATATTTTTTAATATAACTCTGATTGTATTCATCTGAAAGAAGAATGTCATATGCACCTAGGATGACTTGAGGGTGAGTAAATCATGGGGTCATTTTCATTTTTGGGTGAACTTTCCCTTTAAGCCTAGACTGGGTAAACCCAGCACGATCCACCAGCGATTTGATTTCGCCCTGCAGCTCAGGCTGGAAACCTGTACATTAATTTATCCTGCTTCGGTTACAAATTTGCGGGGACCAATCACAAACGGGCTTATCCACCTGGCGTGCTATTGGCAGGTTTAACACAATGACGGCTAGAGAAGTGATGGATCGTTGGTCTGATTGGTTTAAGGACTATCCAATTGCGTACAGAGTCATTTGAACTATGCCCGTTGATCACGCCTCTTGTGTAGTAGAAAATACAGAGCAGACTCCCCAGACCAGTGTTCAATGTGGTCTGGTGATAGCCCGACAACTTTAAACCTAGTCTCAGACTAAAATGCATGTTAACTGAAAGCAACTTGTACCTAATATCTTAAAATGTCAGTGCCATTGTTTTGTCTCAAGATGCACACCAGTAATGTTTTTTTCTAAGGTGTGTTTATAAAATGTCCTAATTAAACTAAGGTCTAATCCAGGCTTAATATAAGCCCTGTGTGTGAAACCAGGCCTTGCTGTTGTAGTCTGTTACCAGAGTTACACTGTGTTCGACAGTACACCATTACATTACTTAGCACCATCCCCACCTGTCGTTTTGCTTTTTTATAGCAATAAAACCATCCAGCTACAATTAAAAGCATCTGCTCTGCTCCATACAGTGTTGCACACAGTGCATCAGGAGTCAGATTTCACTGATCACGTGACGAGTGCAAGGAGATATGACTGACAGGACGACGGCAGAGGATTTGGTGTGAAACAGATCCTGAGCATCACTGACAAATATCTTATCTTGTCAAATGTGCGGTCAGAAGAGTGGTGCAGGGATGACGACTAAATCACCGCTGATTCCTTTGAGATTTTCCTGTGGGGTTTTTCATTTTTTGTGTAAAATAAAGCCTGTGGTAAACATAACTTGACAATACTTTATGTTTACAACAGACTTTATTTTACTCATTAATTGAAAAAAAAAAAAAAAAAAACTATTATAAACTCCCATAGGAAAATCTTTTGAGGCCCCCTAGTGGGCCCTGACTCCCTGAGACGGGCAGTGTTGAGCATCAAAAAGACAACAAAAAAATAAAGTATAACTAAATCTTGAACTTGGGGACAAGTGCCTACCATTGGTGTTGTCAGACACCGTGGCAGTGGTATTTAACCCCCAGGTCCTCTCTCTGTCCCTTCATCCCCGCAGGGCCCTCTGCACCTGCTCTCCTCTCTCCTTCTTCTCATGGTTAGCTGGGCCTCAGGCATACATCACTTCCTCTGTACAGACACATTCCAAACACAGTCCCAGAAACCCCTCAGGACACTCAGAACATTTACACACAGGAAACATTCATGTGTACCTGTCAGACTGAACACACACACACAGTCAAACTTACATAAAGGATGAAGTCTTGCTCCCTGCAGTTTATTCATGCTTCTCACTCAATCTCACACACTCTCCTCTTCGGTACCACCAGGGAGTCAGTCATCACTCACACACACACACACACACACAGGTGGGATGAATGTGTGACATCAGCCCCATGATTCCTCTCAGTGACATCATGTTCTTTTCTCCACGCTGAGAGGAGGTGTGCACAGGATATCTACCCACTCTCATTCCTACAGCTTACTCAGCTTTTTTTTCTTCTTTCCCTTCCTTCCTTCCGTCCTCTCTCTCATTCTGTCAAGACCATATCATTAAGTTAGTTGTTGATAAGCATGACTGATAACAGACAGAAATTGTGGCAAACGTGACATTGAATCCAATAGCAAAATAACATCTATCCATCTATCTATCTATCTATCTATCTATCTATCTATCTATCTATCTATCTATCTATCTATCTATCTATCTATCTATCTATCTATCTATCTATCTATCTATCTATCTATCTATCAGAAAACAGTATTTTCAAAAACAAGGCGGGAAATAAAAGTGCAGTAAAGTAATGAATGAAACAGAAGTTCTTTATGGTGACTGTGTCTGACTGATGTTCAGCACTGGGAAGAGTTATGTGTCATTCGAAACATTCAGGGAGAGAGTCGTGTGCATGTATGTGCAGAGGTGACACTGTGGAGACAGTGCAGAGATGGCAGGTGATTGACAGTCTTGTCATGGTGATTGATACAATGTCCTGATACATGCATGACACCATACATTTACCAGAAACTCTGCAATAACTCTCTCACACAATCTAATTCACTTCACCGTTCTGTACGGCCAGGTCCAGATTCAAGCTTCCTGTCTAGCCCACAGACGACACATTCACCTCTCCATTCCTGAAGGACAGACCTTCTCAGCACCTTCCATTTCACTTATACATCAAACTCTTATACATCAATCCTCTCTTAGATAATATACTGGCACAAACATTATGAACCACATTCCTTCTTTGGCCAATGACACACTGGGCCCTATTTTAACGATCTGAGCACATAGTCTGAAGCGCAAGTGCACTTAGGGCGTGTCCACTTTTGCTAGTTTAATCCACTTTTGCTAGTTTAACGACTGAAAAATGGTTGGCGTGCCAGGCGCATGGTCCAAAAGGGCTGTACCTAGTCTCTTAATGTGTCATGGGCATAATATTCAATAAACCAATCAGAGTCTCATCTCCCATTCCCTTTAAAAGCCAGTTGCACTTGCACCATGACAGAATTTGCGAGCGGAAAGACTGAACGCTTCTCCAGAGAGGAATCCTTTTATTTTTAATATTTGGCATGTTTGTGTGCTGCTGCGTGTCCCTGTGTGTGTAATAAGCAGAGTGTACGCGTGTTGTGCACCCGCCTATAGGTGCATATTACTAACGCGCCCTTTAAATAACACAAAAAATACTGCGCTTTCAGTTCCTCAAAATAGCAACACACCAACAATATGCCTGAACACACCTGGTTTTCAGACCAGCACACCCATGGGCGAACAGATAGGCGCGAGTGCATTTGCTATTTAAACAACATGAAAATGATAACTGCGTCGGGCTGAAACTATCAAAAAACACTTGCATAGCAAAAACAAGATTACTTAGTTTAATATTTCATGTATCAGTTTGATTTGATGTCAGTCAAAGTCTCTTCCACCCTAAATAGATGGTTCTTGGCCAGATTAAGCTACAACATGCTCCAAATTGATAGTCAAAACATTGGCTTGTGTGGCTAACAGTCATTGCCTGGTGAGAGCGACGGGACAGACCCTGTTGAGTGGGTTCAGAATCAGTTTGTGAAAGCTGCTGATACGCACAATATATATATATACACACACACCGGTACTTTTAACAGAAAAGCGAATAATTGCTGGTCTTCCCAATTCCAGCACTGGTTTCTACCAAACAAGGTTTGAGTTCACTGTTTAATGTAAAGCAAACTCATTTGCAACATTTGTAATACACAAAAGAAGCTGTGAATTTAGGGTAATCACGTACAGATTTAAAAGGGATAGTTCACTCAAAAATTCAGTCGTAATTTACTCACCCTCGTGTCAGTCCAAACCTGTATGACTCGTTTCATCCATTTAACACAAAAGAACATATTTTTGTCCATACAATGGGGGTTTTGGATGCGACTGACTTGGACAAACAGTTGAAACATTCCTCAAAATATCTTTGTTTGTGTTCCACAGAAGAAAAGTCATGCAGGTTTGAAACACCTCAAGGGTATATGATAGCAACATTTTCATTTTGGGTTAAACTATCCCTTTAAAAAGGACTTATGATCTTTTTCAAAGTCTTGATGTTGTTTTAGGGGTCTACTGTAACAGGGTTTCATGGTTGAATGTTCAAACATTATTTTAATTTTCATTATTCTCATTGTTTCAGCTCCTTTTCTTCCCAGTCTGTCAGTAACGCTCTGCTTGGTTCCTGTCTCTATGAAGCCCCTCCTTCTGAAAAGTGCAGTGTGCTCTGATTGGTCAGCTGGATCAGTGTGCTGTGATTGATCAAGTTCTTTGAGTGTTTGGGAAATGTCCCGCCCCTTACCATAACCTTGAGTTTCAACCATTGACTGTAAAAAAATATGTACGTAGTGTCCGTGACGTCACCCATAGGATTCTGAAGAGCAGTTTTGAAGCGTAAAGTAGGGTTGAGCTGGCCGTTGCCATCTTGGCAGCGCGTCTTCAAGCGTCACACCCGGAAAACAGAAAATGGGCAAAGAGGCAGGATGTGGCCGGAGCTGAGATGACGTGATGACTAACAGACAGCAGACACACAGCAATCCACCTGTCACTCAAAGTGTCATGCCATGCCCTTAATTATGCAGAACTTTAAGGCTTTATATAACGTAAACGAATGAGATGAGCTTCAAGAGAGACCGCACGAAGTTGCCGCTTGGTTTCTCCCCCAGTTTCTCTTGACACCAACACAGAAGTGACTTAAACTGCAATTAATTGACTGACCGCTACAGACAGGCTCCCAAAAGGGAGTCAAATCTGTATCTCCTCCATGTTAAAATGCCCAACTTTACAGCCTGGGCAAAAAGTGGTTTTGGTCTATACGGCTAATTTTGCCCTTCATGACAACTGTGAGGGGGGTGAATGCTTTTATAACTCATCCGTTTAAATTAAATTAAGCCTTAAAGTTCTGCATAATTAAGGGCACGGCCACTTAAATGACAGGTGGATTCACGCTATGGTCGAGCTAGGAGGGCGTGGTTTCAGCAACCAGGCACCTCAGCTCCACCCACGTCCCGCCTCTTTGCCCATTTTCAGTTATACGGGAGTGACTTTAAGCTTCAAAAATGCTCTTCAGAAACCTACGGGTGACATCACGGACACTACATCCATATTTTTCATATCTTTTTCAAAGTCATATTTTTTTAAAGTCAACACACTACTAATTCAACGAATTCAACCAGGCCCCGCCCCTTTATTCTGTGTATGCCTTGGGCAGGAATTATATAAATGAGGAATATTGTGACATGTTCGTTCCCGGAAGAAAACTCAAGGCTACAATGGAGCTGTGACTTTGTGTTGTAACTTTTTCATGCTCAAACAGAAACATTAGACACTAAATACAGTTGAACAAGTAAAAAAGCATAATAATGTGTGTGTATGTGTGTGTGTGGGGGGAGATCAGACACCGCAGAACAGGAATCCATGAGAGCTCTTTGCATGGTTTACATCATTAAATAAATCAATCACTGTAATTCAAATCCCAGACTGCACTTAGAGACCTCGCAGAACACCAGCCAATGAGAAGTAGCTGAGAGGTAACCAAACGGTATCATCTCTCGTCTGATGCCACAACAGAAGCGGAAATGAGACTTAAAAGCCAAGCCATGAATCTATCATCAACATGTCCAGTGCTGCACATCAACATCTTCATAAACAACACACCTCCACAAACACACAGACTGTACGGCCCTCATACAACCCTCAATTCTTCAAATTAATGTTGTCAATTTGACTTTTTTTCATAATCAATTACATTTTGTTTGTACCATGTCACTACTGTTGTTCATGTGATTAATTTCTAAGTACCAATATCATTAATTACTCTTTTTTTTTTTTAAACCATTAAAAAGACACTGAATGGAATATTACAGTTTGAATATTCCGTAATATTTCCTACTATGGAAGTCAATGGCTACTGTCAACTGTTTGATCTTCAAATATCTTCTTTTATAGTGTTCAACAGAAGAAAGAAACTCGTACAGATTCGGAACAACTTGAGAGTGATGAAAAAATTGTAGTTTTTGGGTGGGACTCATTATCTAGGCGGATGAACTGGTTGTGCATTCCTGTGGTTTGCTCCATGTAAACACAGCTTAACAGGTCACATCTATTCCATGTAAAAGTAAAAGTTACTTTACCTGGTCATGACAATGACATAACATGGAGTTGAAAAACTGGATATAGTTTGCACAGATTAGGTAGGCAATTTATTCTACCAGGCTCATACTGTAACGTTAAATATAATCTTTTTAACAGTTTGACAGCGGAATTTTTTAATATTTTACTTTTTTGTGTACATACACTAAAGTTTGGAGTCAGTAAGACTTCTTTTATTCAGCAAGGAGCATTAAATTCATGAAGAGTGACAGGAAAGACATTAATAATGTTACAAAATATTAAATAAATGACCTTCTTTTGAACTTTCTATTCGTTAAAGAATTCTGAAAAAAATGTATCATGGTTTCCACGAAAATATGAAGCAGCAGCACAACTTTTTCAACACTGATAATAATCAGAAATGTTATTTGAGCATCAAATCCTCATATTAGAGTGATTTCTGAAGGATCATGTGACACCGAAGACTGGAGGAATGATGCTGAAAACTCAGCTTTGATCACAGGAATAAATGACATTTTTGCAATATATTCACAAATAAAATGAATAATAAATATTTCACAATATTACTGTATTTACAGCCTTAGTGAGCATAAGAGACTTCTTTCAAAAAACATTTAAAAAATTGTACTGACCCCATTTTTTTATAGTGTTTTTGTTCATTTTTACAAAGACAGAGACAGCATAAGATTACAATTATTAAAATGACAGAATGTAAATACTTTTATCATTAAAGATTTTTTTTTTTAAGTACAAATTATTCTGAGTATCTAAATATAGTATCAGGCCACCAGAAAATAGTAAATAACCTCCTGGCAAAACACACTGTGATTAACACCGTGATCTACTTTGTGTATTAAAGCAGACAACTTAATCTTCAACAAGTTCATGCCAACTGACCTCTGTCCTCTCAGCCACAGATGGAATCCAGCCCTCCCATTGGTCCACATGAAGTGTGTCTTGATCTCCCATTGGCTGATAAAAGGCACTGAGAGTTTCATTGGATCCGTGATTCATAGACTCATCCAGACTGATGCTCATGTTGGCCAACCAAATCTCAGCCATGGTGAAACGGTGAACTCTGTAGAAGGAGAAAATACGTACAAATACAAAAAGCGTAAATGAACATAGTCATGCCTTTAGATTTTCCCTGGACATCAAGTGGCGACAATACAGTACCAAATTGTTTCTTGTACAAAACTTGCTATTCTTTTAAATAACTCACTGCACAAAATATGTCATGGTCAGCATAAACCATGTGCTTATTGACAGTATTTAATACTTTTATCTTGCCTTTTGATCATAATTTGAGGATGTACAGGCCAACCTACTAAATGACAACTGAATTTGCACCGAAACGATTTATTACTGGACGCATAGACTTTGACGTGACCAACAAAATAAATGTTCTCCCTGTATTTTACAATCATAACTTATTTGGATTAAAACTTTTCCCCTGCTGTCCACAACCATATCAGAACAGACCTGCGACGTAATCCTGTCACATGACCCACTAGTTGAGCACCACAAGTGTACAAAACACAAGGAACATTCTTTGTGTAATTCCAAACGCTGTGCTCACATGATCATCAGCACTGGCATGTTTTGTTTGTCTTCATGTTGGGCATAAAGAAACAGGCCAGAGTTTTGCACCGCCAACACAAAGGAATCAACCTTCATTTTCTGAGCGTGTGCTGCCATCTAGTGGAATGAACAACACGTCCGTTCCTCATTTAAAGTAAGTAACATGCATTCGAAAAGAAACAGTGATGCTGAACTAAATGTTTTAAAGCTTAGGAACAAGGAGTAGAGGTCAGCTTAAACCTCATATCTGAGCAGAAACAATAATTCAAGTGATACCATAAGTCATTTTGTTCCTCAATGCAGTCTTGTTTAAAGCAAGAAATAAACATTTATAATGACTTCTGATAACATACACTTATAAGATACATATAAAGTGAACAATAACCTGTGTTAGACTAACACGTTAGAAGGGCATGAGAGCAGTGCGACAGATGAATCCTCCTCTGAGGTTTAGGGTGGGGCGAGGCTGGGATTGTGGTTGGTTTTGGGATGGTTGAGTGAGGTTACCAGAGTTCAGGTAGCAAGTACAGCAACGTAATCAATGCTGTTCAGATTGTATGGTATAAATCACACAGGGACTGTGTCTTGTAGAAACAAGAGATTTTTATATGCAATTTTTTATATGCTAATATTTAATAAGTGACCTAGATGGCAGAATCCTCATCAGTGGCGGCTGGTGCTGGTGCAAACAAGTGATATAATAATGTATCATTACTGCTGAAAAATGGAAGTTAACTGCTTTTTTAAATGTCAACCACAAAACTCATCATTTTTGGTGCATTCGTGGTTCAAGTGCGACAAAAGTCCTAGGATCTTGGACCACTCCGATTAACTCTCAATTTTTACATTAAAAAAAAATAAAAAAAAATAAAAAAGAGTTTCGGGTCAAAATGACCCGAGGTAAGGATGAAGGTTAATGACTATGAAAATTATTCAATACATTAAAATAGTAAAAATAGCATATCAAAAAGTTTAATAAAGCCCAATACAAGTTTGCAAAAACATCAAAATACTTATAGCCCATATATATTTTTTTAATCTTAATTTTAATGATATTGACAACATATCTGTCAAGTTGCAGACATGACTGAATGTATGTCCAATTGAAGTAACATGTGGAAGTAGCCTTCTTCTCTGGCTAACTTGAGGGGGCGGCTCCCTCTATTGACCAGCCGCCACTGATCCTCATGTATTTTTCTTCCAAAAAGTTAGTGTAATCGTGAAATTCAACAGTGAAATTAGAGCTGCATGATTCTGGATCACAATTCTCTTTACTAGAGTTTCTGACAAAACGTTAATTGTCTAAAACATCTAATTAATTTGAATAATTTGTTTTTTTAATCGTTGAATGAATGATTCAATGGCTCACTCATAAAAACTTCACTTGCTTGTTTCATTACTGGATGAATCCCGTTATTGAACAAATCTCTTGAATGAATGATTCAACGACAAACACACATTTTAACAGTCACTCATCACCACCTACTGGTGTAATGATGGAACTGATACAATCTTTATTTGAAAATATAGAGATCACGGTTTTCTCACTGCAGTCTATTTAAAATGTTGAATTAATATAAATTATTATTATTTTTTAAATTGTTTAAATTAATAATTCAAGGACTCACTCATAAATAATTTACTTGTTTCATTCAATGACAAATAATTTCACATTATGTTACCTTGCTCCTTAAACGATCGCCTCCTTAAAAGCAGTTTTTGTAAAAATATGCTAACGATTGTGTCATAACCACACGACTCTCTGTCGCACACAAGAGAAATTACCGTATAGACAGGAGGAGAAGCTCGCAGGCAATCTTTTACTGTCTGTGAGGCAATCGGTGGGACGTGGAGGCATAAAGTCAAGGGAGAAGCCCATAGAGAGCCAAAATCTCTGCAAGATTCTGTGATTCAGATTTCACTTTGCACAACTACTAGAAGACGTACAGCTGTCAGACAGGTTGCTCACGTCACATCTACGTCGTCAAGCTCAGTCTGAGGCTGAGGCTCAGCCATCAGGAAGTGAGTGCTTCTAATTGACTTCACTTTTCTCCGTTGAAGTCTATGGACGCTGTGTCCATTTCTTTTACTGTCTATGGTCTCCACCTGGTGGCGTAAAGATGTAATCGATTCAATCTTTATTTGAAGCCCCAAGTTACTTTCAAAGAGTGATTTCCTTGAAATGTGATGATCGCTTCTGAATCCAAAGTCATCAGTGTTTATATACAAACTATAAATGTTATCCCAGTACTTAAAATAAAGTACTGTGATAAAATAACAATACTGTTCAACTCAGGTCTGAATGTTCAGTGTGATTGTCAAAGGTTTAACAACCATGGCCGAATCATTTTCAGTTAGTAATGAGATTGTGCAGCTCTACGTGAAATCAAAGAGCATTCATAAAAATACTCATTTTGAGAGGGTATTTGTTACAACAGTTCTGTAAAACAACTGATAATGTGACCCAGGCCTGTTCTGAGAGGTTCCCAGAGATCAGGAGACTGCTAACTGTATATAAAGATAATCATCATCATGTGTAGTTAGGACAACTTTTAAAATCTGTGTCCTGAAGAAAAATAAGTTGAGAATCGCTGAAACTAATGTGCCAGTCAGAAAGTCCTATTTACTGACACCTGTAGGCCTGGATGAATGACGTTTGTTTAGTAACTACCGCCCCTCCACAGCAAAGCTGTGTGTTTCTATTTTCTGCTTTGTTCTGCCTTATACCACACATAATAATGGCTGCTGTTTATATTCATTAGTGCTAACAAATTTCCACACATTTCATGTGGTGTGGCGGCTGTGACCTCACACTAAGCACTGAAAGTGCATATTACATATTACTAAAGGATTAGTTCACCCAAAAATTAATTATCCCATAATTTACTCACCCTCATGCTATCCTGGGTGTATATGATATTCTTCTTTCTGCCAAACACAATCAGAGTTATGTTAAAATATATCCTGGCTTTTCCAAGCTTTATAATGGCAGTGAATGGCACCATTTTTGTAAGTCCATCCATCATTAAAGTAATCCACACGGCTCCAGGGGGTTAATAAAGGCTTTCTGAAGTGAAGCGAGGCATTTTTGTAATAAAATATCCATATTTATAACTTTATAAACTACACTCTCAGGAAAAACAAAGGTACATTGCTGTCACTGGGGCGGTACCCTAAGGTACAAAACCGAAAAGGTACTAATATGCACCTTTAAGGTACTAATACACACTCTTAAAGTACTGATATGCACCTTTTAAGGGACTAATATGTACCATTTAGGGGTGAGTAAGGTAAAGATGTACCTTTTCACTTTTGTACCTTAGGGTACCGCCCCAGTGACAACGCTGTACCTTTTTTTCTGAGAGTGTATAATTATTGGCTTCTGGTAAAGACTGTACACAAGTCTAGTTCCAGCAGAAGAGTGACCTCTGACCTGACGCATGACGTAGGATGTAGGAATATCGTAAGCTCAGGTGAGAGTTGACGCCTCTTGTGGTTCAAACAAATAGGCCTGGGCAACAAACTCAAGCTCCTCCAACATTTCCTCTGCGCTTCTGCATTTGTACCACGTAATTAGAGTAAAAAAATATTTAAAAAAATAAATAAATGTCGTAAAGATTGTATATTTATGAATTGAACGCACACGAACACCACCACAAAATCCGTAAATGCCAGAGAGAAACTCTGGATTTTCTTTAAGCCCCGATCTTTACGAGTTGGGGGTGAGTCAGTGAGAAACATGGAGGACATTTACATTTATGCATTTGGCAGACGCTTTTATGCAAAGCGACTTACATTGCATTCAAGGCACACATTTTTACATTTTGTCAGTTCTTGCTTTCCCTGGGAAGCGAACCCATGACCTTGGCGTTGCTAGCGCCACGCTCTTATTGCTTGAGCTACAGGAAAGCTGTAGGACATGCAGTGATATTGTCAGGCGTTTCTATTTACAGCCAAGTAATCTAATTGCCAAAATATGACACCATTATATTATAACAATATAATATGTAACGATAAAGTTTACAGTGGCTTCATAAGTTAATTAAAAACATAAAAAAGCAAAACACACCTGATGCACATTCCTTGTTCTTCATTTTCTGGAAGTAGATTTTAAGAACCTTACTGTATTTTTGTGTAATTAATAGGGGTGTAGCAATACCCTCATGTCACAATTCGATACTTATCACGATACGATATTATTGCAATACTCCAAGACATATGCATTTTGGCATTTGACATGGCATTTTCACTGTCACACAAGATAAAAATGTATATAATTAGTATTGTCATCATTTAAAAATGCAGTAAATGATTAAACATTTTTGTGTTACATTGACCTATTCATATAAAAGCTGCTTTTGTCTTTAGATTTTACATTTTTGAGCCAAACCTCACAATTGTATGGGAGTGTGACTGTCTCAAGCATGGTTCGATAAATTACAACTTTTATAAATTAAAAAGCGAAGCACAAAAATATGAATAAATACCTCAGGCATAATTTTACAAGTGTCTATTTTAGTACATGAGAATCTTTTTTTTTTTTTTTATCCATATATTTCTAAAAGCGTAGGAACTTGATACATTTTGTCACTGAAAACCATGTGCTCCGGTGTGACATCATATCCTGATTTTAAATCAGGCAATTCCACTGACAAGTTTAATTAGTTGAAGGACCCCATTCAAGGGCATGTTACTGAAGCCCATGGCATGTGCGCATGGTAAGAGTTTAATATTAAACTTTTTTGGAACCACTATAAAAGTGTTAAAGTCCTCATGAAATCAAAATTGACTTTGTTAGCAATTTTTGTTATTTCCTTTGTTAGCACACATTACAGGTCTTAGGGTGAACAGTTAATCTGTGCAAGTTAATACACAGAAAAAAATAGTTTGTCTCTGTAATCTTTAATCAGAGTCTGAAAAGTAACTCCCGGTCTGGAAACAGCGTTCCTTCTCAGATGATGTCAGTTTGACGGCTTAGGTTTGAAAATGCGTAACCACTCCCCTCCAACCGTTAGTCTGCTATGAGCGCGAGATGGAGAGGAGGAGCGCTGAAGTAAAACCCGACCTCTCTTCAATATATTGCTTCACTCGGAAATACGTCACAGCACTGAAGAAACTCACTCGCTACTTCCGGTTCACTGGGACTTTAAGTTCTGTTGTCCTTTGGTGTGACACCCCAATATTCCTAACGCTGTGTCACACCACAGGACACATCGCAGTAAAAATGTTCACCCCTTATATTTTCATCTTCACACTACATAATAATATGTAGTGTAGTGTATGCATTTTTTCTTCAAAAGTGGTGTTTTACAAATATATATTGAGTGTTTATAAAATACAGATGCCTTATATATTTTAGGATGGGGATCCCTCACACAGGGAGGATCATATTAGGGGGTCCATGGCTTCTAAAAGATTGAAACCCCCTGTATTAGATTGATATGTCTAGTCTTCACCTCAATAATAATAGTGTAAATCATTTTAAATATATTTCTCAAATAGCACTATTCATTTCATTATGTGCAAAACTTGATTTGGGGTAAAAATAAATAAATAAAAATGACTGAGTGCACTTTCTAACGTCCGCCATGACCCTTCCTTCCCACGAGCGTGGCAGCGAGCGCAGAAGGCGCTGAGGGGAGGCGCTTCAGCGGGGCGGCAGCGCCACCCTGCGGTCACACTGACAACACACCGCGGGGGGAAAGGGGGCGGCGACGTATAGTCAGCAGAAGAGAGGAAGAGAAAACAGAAAAAAATTCAAATGTTCTTCCTGGAAAATCTCTGATCCCGCCACAACTTCACCACATGACATTTCCGAAAGAAAAAAAATGCGACACCCTTGAGCGGCCACTGCCAGGCCCGAGTCTCATTCAGCGATGATCCGACTTCTAATCACCGAAAAACCCTCACACACAGCACGGGTTGATTTACACGCGTCTATTACAAATGTGAGCTTTGCATTCGTTATTAATAAGGGGGGGAAACATGGATATATCCCTAATAGTATTTCAAACAGACGATTACGTAATATTAAACTCCCACAGTCTTCCCGGCTCATATTAACGGTGATCTCACCCGTGTTACTGGTAAAGGCTGGGCAACTTTATCCACCACTCATATGGAAACCTTCTCTCACTTTCTGTTCGCAACCAACACATAATGACTGTGAATTTCATCAACCTGCAAGGAAATTAAAGGCGGAAATTAACCAGGCTTTCTGTGCATTTCACACCTAGTGACTCGTGGCAACGCGACGCTGTTAGAACAAGCAGGCGCGAGATGCTCAATCCGCACATGCAGTGTTTGCGTGGTGCATAAAGTCCAGAAAGTGTCTCTTTACCTGCTAATGCACGGACAGTCAAACTGGGAGGTGGCTTCTGCTTCTTCTTCTCCTCGCATGTCCTCATTGTGAAAATGCATGGTAAAAAAAGCAACTGCGCAGTTGCTTTCGCCTCGCGCTGTGAATGAACGCCGCAGGGCGCGAGACGCCAGCACCTTCATCATGTCATGCATGAGGGTTTTTGAATCGCACACTGTAAAATGTCGGCGCAGCTGCGTTATGAAACCACTGTAAGAGGAGATGATGTGACACAAACATCAGCGCGCAAAATTGTTCCAGAGTCTTCTCCCCCAAAAACGCACGCGCGCCCGCGCGCGCATCTCACGACTCGTAATATGATGGCCAAGCGTGGATGGTGCCACGGCGCGAGACCCTCATGTCCACTCAACGAGTTTCATCCGAGGGGGAGATGATGATGATGATGCGCGTCTGGAAAATGCGCAGTTTTTAATCCACTGCAAACGCAGGCACTCCCCTCTCCCTCTCTCTCCCCGTTTCCCTCCGCACTCTTTCGAGCTGCTTCCCCTTCTCTCCTTCTTTCTCCTCCTCCCAAGCACTCGTTTCCCCCCTCATGCAGGTTTATTTTCGGTGGACGAGTCTCTCTTGGACCCGCACCGCCCCGCCTCCGTTTCTCCCGGACGCACGAGACTTCCAGATTCCACCATCATCACTCACTCCATCTGAGCGGAGAGCAGGGTGTCCGTCCCACCGATCCCATTCCCAGCGCGGCTTTGAGGGATAATGTGGGGCTGGTAGTGTTGATGGGGATGTATTGATTTTCTGTCATCTCTAGTGAATTAACCCTTCCATTGTCTTCAGGTCATTCATGATTTCCCCCCACAGGGTTTGTCGGAAAATATCATTTATATAAAAATGTTTTTTTTTTTCTTCTTTATGTTTAAAATAAAACAATTTAAAACAGTTCCATCTGTGGTCATTATGGGTCAAATTAGGCATGTTATTCAGCATTAATAGCTTTTAATAGAAACAATCAAATCAGACCTACTTTTTTGTTTTGTTTTGTTTTTTTGACAATTTCTAGCCCCCCATTTTGTGTGTAAGAGTGGGGGGTCAATATTGAGTGTCAAAATGGAGATTTATTTGTGAAATATGATCTTGTGGTAGAATTGGTTCAGAACATGAGGTAATGAAATGTTGATATGTGTATTATAATGCAGTGTGGGACCAAACCGCTTTAAACCTGTTGCACTACAATCAAGAGTTAATAAAAGCAAAAGTGTGAATGTAATACATGGATTAATAAGGAGTTAGCGGAACCCGGGAACACTTCCCATAACACCTGATGTACTCGTTACATCATAAGAAGAATGGCATCTACGCTAATGTTAGTCTCTCTGTTTATCCCGAGGTTTACTGCAGTCAGCCGGATCCGGACCGTATCCAGATCAGATGGTGGACCAGCGCCTGGACATGACCAACTCATCCCTGAAGTGTCTGCAGAGAGCATGTCAATTAAACTCCCCCTGTAATGCTGCATCGACACGACATCCTCATTAAACCCGTCTCCGGCGTGACGACTCCAATCTTTCGAATAATCTTACGAATATCTATTTACCTAATATGACTTAAGACCTGCAATGTTGGCAGAATTATAATCATACACTGTTTGTTCGTCGGCCAGAGGAGAACTGGCACCCCGACTGAGCCTGGTTTCTCCCAAGGTTTTTTTCTCCATTCTGACCCTGAAGGAGTTTTGGTTCCTTGCCACCGTTGCCTCTGGCTTTTGGCTTGCTCAGTTGGGGACACCTAAATTTCATCTATATTACCGATCTGCCCGCATTGACTCTATATGATACTTGAAATTAGCTGGATAACATCACCGCTTCACCAGAACGGCTGTACAAATTCTGTTGCATTATTTTCCTGTTAGCAATGTGAAGCTGCTTTGAAACAATCAGCATTGTAAAAAGCGCTGTATAAATAAAGATGACTTGACAGCTGAGTTTATCAAATATATTTTTGATCAAATAAATGCAGCCTTGGTGAACACACAAATCGGTTGCACTTCATGTTGATGGTCCACTTTAGACATTCATCCAGTTTAGACAGCTGACTCTCATTAGAGTAGGCCTATTACTAGACTTAGGTTAGGGTTTGGGTTAGTAGAATAAATTGACATGTAGCTGCAAATATAGTCAGTAGAATAATGTGTGTTGAGGAGCATCAAAATAAATAGCAGATATTAAGCAGACAGTCTACTCTTATGAGAGTCAGTTGACATGTAGTTGCAAAGTTACTTATAGTTAGTATAAGTGTTACCTAAGAATCGTCTCTCAGAATTAATAATAATATTATTGGTTGCACTTTATTTAACATTACGTACACTTGTGTGTACATGTAATTCAGATACGACTCCAGATTTTTCGGTCGACATTTGAGCTTTTGTCGACTAGTCGCTGATGACGTCACTATGACACAGCGCTGCCCACAAGGCTATTGCTCCTACATAACAGCTTATTTTTTTAACCAGTTATTTTTTGTCTTTTATATTCGTCGTTATATTTCTCACAGATTTCTGCTAATTCTAAAGCAGATACAGAAACAGTAGTACAGTTACATTAATGCATTAGTGAGTTTAGAACAGCGATTAACTTGCGTGTACAACAGTGGTGGGCCGTCAGGGCCAGCAAGGCCTTCTCTCAGAAAAAGTCAGAATCACTGACTTAAATTTTAATATTTTTTTTTTCCATGAATGTGTGTTAAATTATTCCCAATAGATCCATTTTCTTAATTTCATAGCTCTTCTCTTGGTTGCGCTGCTTCCAGTAGTGTTTGTTTATGTCAGAGCTTTTATCCAATCATATTTCAGGCATCATGTGTTGCCAGGGTCAAAGAAATCTTCCTTGAGGCCTTCAGAATCAATATTGCGGGCGCCTCTATCTTAAAATGAATGGCAATGAAACGGTGTGCTTTAACCAATCAGATAATCACTCCGATTTAAACAGCCAATCAGATTTCGAGTTGGCGACACCGGGGCCATCTAGCAGGCGTACAATAACGTCGCCATTTTCACGTCCTTTGATTGGATGGTCAGAGCGCTCTATAACTAGTAGCCTAGTCAGAATAACTAGCAAACCGCACAAGATAAAACATCTGTAGATTTAATAGCGTTTGTTTTTTTTGTTTTTTAACCACAATGGCTGACAGAAGAGAATAAATTAATTTAGTCGCAGACATACTTACAAAGCCATTTTCAAAGTTCCCGCATACAGCCTCTCCCGCTTAACGCACAGTGACGGGACACTATTCGATCTGTCTAAAACCAGAACTGACTGTAATGATGACAGAACTGAAAAAACTGACTGCGGGCAAGTCCCGCAGATCTCCTTGATTTACTTCCAGCTGCACACATTGGCATGTTTTGTGTACAAATAATCAGTAGCCTATTTTGGCGAGTAGGCTACAATGCTGCGTTTACACCAAACGCGAATAGGAGCGAGTGGAGCGAGTGATTCCCATGTTAAGTCAATGGTAAAGGCGCGTTGGACGAGATTTCGCCTCGTCCAGTTCGCGCAAATGACACAAATTTGACGTGAATTCAGCGTCTTGCGCGATACGCACGTTAAGCCCAATTTATACTTCTGCGTCGAGTGTACACTGTAGCTACGTCATAGGCTGTGTGTAGCACGCGTAGCCTACGACGTACCCTGACGTGCACCTTTCCAAAAATGTAACAACGTGTCAAGTCTACGTGGACCGCAAGCGCTGTGATTGGTCTGCCAGAATCCTTCCCTCGGGGGTACACATGCTCTCTCTGCATGTGTAACTGCGCGTCGCCGCGGACAAGGATGCAGAAGTATAAATGAAAATCGACGCGCAGCCCACGGCGTAGAGCCTACGGCGCAGGTCCGACGCAGAAGTATAAATGAAAATCGACGCGCAGCCCACGGCGTAGAGCCTACGGCGCAGGTCCGACGCAGAAGTATAAATGAAAATCGTCGCGCAGCCCACGGCGTAGAGCCTACGGCGCAGGTCCGACGCAGAAGTATAAATGAAAATCGACGCGCCCACGGCGTGAGCCTACGGCGCAGGTCCGGCGCAAGCGCGCAGCCCACACGGCGTCCGACGCAGCAGTATAAATGAAAATCGACGCGCAGCCCACGGCGTAGAGCCTACGGCGCAGGTCCGACGCAGAAGTATAAATGAAAATCGACGCGCAGCCCACGGCGTAGAGCCTACGGCGCAGGTCCGACGCAGAAGTATAAATGAAAATCGACGCACAGCCCACGGCGTAGAGCCTACGGCGCAGGTCCGACTCGGAAGTATAAATGAAAATCGACGCGCAGCCCACGGCTTAGAGCCTACGGCGCAGGTCCGACGCAGAAGTATAAATGAAAATCGACGCACAGCCCACGGCGTAGAGCCTACGGCGCAGGTCCGACTCGGAGTATAAATGAAAATCGACGCGCAGCCCACGGCTTAGAGCCTACGGCGCAGGTCCGACGCGCAGAAGTATAAATGAAAATCGACGCGCAGCCCACGGCGTAGAGCCTACGGCGCAGGTCCGACGCAGAAGTATAAATGAAAATCGACGCGCAGCCCACGGCGTAGAGCCTACGGCGCAGGTCCGACGCAGAAGTATAAATGAAAATCGACGCGCAGCCCACGGCGTAGAGCCTACGGCATAGAGCCAGAGTTGAATCCGAACTTTGGCATCAATTCACTGCAATTCTTGCTGCTGTCACGTGGTGAAGTGACGTGATCTGGCAAGTCAATAGCAGATGAGAAACCCCACGTAATTTAAAAATACTACTGTTATTGTGTCACGAAATGTAGTTTTAAGACTTTTTCAGGCGAGAATGTAGTTGTTTAAAGCTCAAATCTGTGGTTTATTTATAAAGAGAGAGCCTATTTGAAATGTTTGATCTGGCGTTTTCGGAGTTGTGAGATCCAGTCAATCAGCGGGCGCTCAGCACTCATTAACCCAGGCGAGAGCAGCCTTTCCTCGGCTGAAAGCGGCCGTCATCCAGGCGCAGCTCCTGGAGTGCCTTGAACACGCATCTATTTCGCTTCAAACGCTCGGTTTATACGCGCATCCAATTCACTGTGGACGCATGAATGGATTCAAAATGTTCAAGCGTTCAACTAGACGTGATAGACGCGAATTTGATGCTCAATTCGCGTTTGGTGTGAACGCAGCATAATGCATTTTATTTCCTTTTTTAATTTTTTTTTTTATTATATTAGCCTACAGTCAACCCTGGCTAATCCGGCCCCTGTTTTTTTCCGTGATAAATGTGATTTTCTTGTAAATTTATGACCGATTATGACCGGTTATCGAAATAACCTGAACAAAAAAATTTGTCATACGTTTGCTTGTTCAAAACAGTTGGTAAGATTATTCAAGAACCACGTATGCTGTTGCATTTTCTTTCCTGTAGAATTTGCACAAAAAAACGCACAATTTGCCTTCATTTCAAATCCCTGGGAAAACCTTACACTGTAAACCCTAACGCACAAAATAATTATTGGTTTGAGTAGAGCCAACTCAAATTAAACAAATTAGTTCAAACTAATTCACTTTGAGTATTTAGAACTTTCTTTTTCTTTTGAGTTCACAAAACTGACACATTTTAAGTAATGTGAGTTGTTTCATTGTTTTGAGACAAACTTAAATGTAACTAAAACTGAGCTGGGATTTCTATTTCCCAGCATGCTTTGCCATGACACTCTAAAGGGAGAGTAAATGCTAAAAGTATTTTTAGTGGCAATATTAATGTTAAGTTGGATATTTAGTATCGTAGTTTAATGTTTTGTTATGCTAGTTTAGAAGAGTTTCTGTTATGTAGGGTTTCCATCATGGTGACGAGTGGAGCATGAGCTTAGTTTGAGAACAGATAAATGTTAAATGTATTATATTGTCATACTCATTCAGCAAGTGCTATGCTAATGCTATCAAAGTTACTGTTTAGCAAGGTAACATTTATTTAATTAGCTAGTTAAAGCTAGCCAAATTTCCACTAAGACATTTAAGTTGAAATATTACATTGTCATTTTAAATTAAATGTATGAATGAGCTTAATCAAATAATAAAGTTAAGAGCAATTCAAATGTGAGTACAAAATAAAAATCTGCAAAATCTGCTTACTTAAACTTTAAATTTCTTATCTTAAAATGTTGATGTAACTGATCAACTCCCTTAGTTTTTTTAGTTTTGCCAACTTATTTGAGTGTAGAGTGTATCTATATGATCAGCGACTGGTCGACATCAAGCCTAAGGCATTAAAGTCAACAGTCTGTGTAACCCCTGGTACTTACAGTATAACATACTAAGATAACATGGGTTAAGGTTTGGTTTAGGGGTAGGTTCAGGGTTAGTACCTAGTTAATTGTAATATAATAAGTACATGGGGAACAGTACTGTAAAATAAAGTGCTACCTTATTATTTATAAGTTTTCACACGTACAGTTTGGGACCAGATTTTCTCTCTTTTATTTTTTTATAGGGGGACCAATTTACTTCATTACGGTCTGCAAACCCGTAACACTGCAATCAAAAATGTATTATTATTTTTTTTTTAATTATGGTGTGTAAAATTTAATTCAGAGATCACAGGTGGGTGTAGTTTGTTTCTGTAATGAATGTAATACACTGTAAAATCTAATTAGTTAGACTTAAAAAAAACATGCAAATCGAATGCCTTAAAAAACGAAGTGAAATAGGAATAGTATGTTGCACTGACAAATGCTTAGTATAGTTCACTTACACAAGAGTTCTAGTAACTAAAAGAACTGTAGAGCGTACTTTATCACTTACTTTAGATTTGCTCCTGGCTTAGGCCACATCCACACGAAGCCAGAGCTTTCCCTATCCAATCTTTTTTTCCCCTCGTCTCAAGAAATATCTGCATACACACGAAAGCTGTAATTCTGCCACAGAGATGCACTTAAAACGGAAAAGACTTGGAGCATGCGTATGCGGTGTCTGACTAGGGTCGAGACGTGGGTGATGACATCATCGTTTCACAAAATATACGGATTGGCTGTACACACAAAAACGCAAGGGTGTCGTTTTCAGATTTATCCACTTTTAAAAAAGTGCCGAAACGGCAGATCCGTCTGGATGGAACGCCAATACGATACAAAATCTTTACGTATACAGCTAAACGTGTCTCCGTGTGTATGGGGTCTAAGTATAGCTACCATTGTTGTGTTTTGATGCTGAATGCTGAAGTCTGTGTGTGACTCAAGCATGGTCAACTGCAAGATATTGTCACAAATATAGAGGGATTATATCAACCCAATTAAAAGTTTCACAAGGTGTTTAAATTTTAAAAGACCATGATTCAACATGAAAAACAGACTAGTTATTGATTTAAAAGGTGACCTAACGTCTAAGTAAAAGCAACTTCCCTTTGAAACCAAATAACTGTGATTTCTTGCTGCATAAATAAGAAGAAAATTACAATAAAATAAATGAAGTTCCAAGTGCCCAACCAAAGGGAACACTGATCACCATAATGGTGAGTTAAAACCAAATCAGTATCAATCTATGAAGTCAGCTTATGTGATGTTCTCAATTTTCAGACATTTCAACATTCAAGGTGACTTTGGGAAATGAGAGAATGCAACTAGAGAAAGATAACAGCAGAAGTGGAGGAAATGAGTGCAAAGTCTATTAAGAATTGCCCCGCCTCAAAAACTCGCACTCAAACCAATCAATTAATTTTAACTTGGGTTTTCTGAGTAAACAAGGCATAGTATGTGAATAGAACAGAATACTAGATTTTTGACACATGCCTGTGGAGTGGAGGGCCGTGTGTGTGTTTTCAGTGTATTCCTCATGGAATGACTGTGGTCGGTGTTTTACTGCCATAATTGAATACACAGATGGAGGACGTTTGTTTGATGCAATACTATACAGTATACGTAACTCGATTATGTCGGATCAAATGTAGCGAGACTCGGGACTGATGTCCCAGAGGGAACCAGATCACTCAAAACGCAAATCAGATTGTCCGCTTGTCCTCAGCTGGCACTCCCAGACCATTATTAAGATCTCATCTAATGTCTGAGAGGAGGGTACAGACTGAAATCTGGATAAACTTGTCTTACACTGACGCTTTTGCATCTCTCCCTGAGCTGCTCGGCAGCAACAAGTGTCAGATTCATGCGAGGAAATGCGAGTTGTTTCTCGTGAACGACCCCTCTCACAGTCTCAATGGGTCTGAGGTGGGAACTTGGGGTGATGAATAAACCCTCGGGACTTCATCCTCCATTTCACGACTCAAAAGATGTCTTTCTCTCCCTTCTTCTTTTTAACTTCCATTTTTTTTTAAGAAAAAAAAATCTGAAGTACTCTAAAAGATTACAATGGCGCCTTGGAGGCCAATTTGAATGTGAATTAGACATGTTGCTATGAGCACCCCAACAACCAGTTAGAGGTACAGAGACACACAGACCTGTGGCTGAATAAAGAGCTCCTTACAGTCTGAGCAAGTCTGCCTCTTTCAGAAGAGGATGGCCGAGTGAATGCAGCTTTACACGGAGGCCACCCTCACTCTCCCCTTCCCTCAGAACTATTCTTCTCTTCCAGTTTCTCCGCTCTCTTGTTCTCTTCTTCCAAGAATTTCCCTCAATCTTATGAGTGTCCTGAGAAGGTCACCGCTTCTCTCTCCCTCCAGCTCTAAAGAACAAATATAGCCGCACACGTCAATCATCAAGGTTCAAGCCGACTGTAAAAAATGTAGTAAATAACCACAACTGTCAAACTTACAGATGGTCTGGTGTTAAGGTTCAACTAACTGGATCACAGTTGCAATTTTGAGAATTTTCTGAAATTACAGCGCCATCTATTACTAAAAATTTGGCATGTGAACTTAGATTGTCCTAGGCTCTGCGGACAACTGAATTAGCTGGATTTGCTGGATTGTTCAGTACATCTCAGATCTACAAGAAAATCAGGATTCTATACCAAGCGCAATAACAACTTCATCAACTTTTTACTTATTACTATACTTATTACTATACTTATTGCTATACTTATGCTATACTTATTGCTATGTATTGAAATATGGTTGTTGAAGGGTAGTGGGTTCTTTGCAGCCTTACACACACACACACACACACACACACACACACACACACACACACACACACACACACACACACACACACACACACACACACACACGTACACTGTCCGACCCCCCAAAAAAGTCGCTGTTTGGATTTAGATCCAGACTATGATTGGACCATTGCAGTGATTATTATGTTTCTAGTCAAGTCACCTTCATTTATATAGCGTTTTTTACAATATAGATTGTTTCAAAGCAGCTTTACAGTGATAGGAGATTCACGGAAGAGAGATCGTTTTGGCTGTACAAAAAGTTATTGTACAGCTAAAGCAAGTTTTTGATTGATTAATTTCCATTGTAGGAAATCATTCATTATTATTTACTTTGGGGCCACTTACACGACACCATTTTTAACCAAAATAGAAAACTCTCAATGCGTTCCGGCTGCTCATCCGCACGACAACAGTGTTTGGTGGCTAGACAACGCAAACCTTGAAACAGGTTTTGAAATAGTTTTGAAATGATGCTTCGTGTAAATAAAAAAAACCCCTGTGAATCTGTGAGAATGATGACAGCATGCACGTAAGAATTATGCGCTTAGTCCATATGCAGTCATGTTTGAATGCGTATGTGCGCAGGCATAGTTTTTCTTTACAAAATGACTGCCAAATTACTTGTCTGGCATGCATAATACAGCATTTTTTTGTTGTTTCCGATAATTTTGATAACGTTTTCATCTGTACAGAGGGAAAGTGAAGGAGGCCGTCACAGGGGAGAGTCTAGTTGACACACTCTCTGCAGACACTTGAGGGATGAATTGTGGTCGTATCCAGGCACAGGTCCACCATCTGATCTGGATACGGCCTGGATCCGGCAGGCTACAGTAAACCTCGGGATAAACAGAGGGACTAATATTAGCGTAGATGCCATTTTTATGATGTAAACAAGTACATCGGGTGTTATAGGAAGTGTTCCTGTTTCCGGTTAACGTAATATATTCTGCCTAACAATCATTTAACTGATTTGAATAATAGGAACTGATAATGTTTTATGTGTATGCCAGGTTAAAGAGATGCGTTTTTAGTCTAGATTTAAACTGACAGAGTGTGTCTGCTTCCCGAACAATGCTAGGAAGACTGTTCCAGAGTTTAGGTGCTAAATAGGAAACGGATCGACCGCCTGCAGTTGATTTTGATATTCTAGGGATTATCAACTGGCCAGAGTTTTGAGACTGCAATAGACGTGGAGTATAATGTGTTAAGAGCTCGCTCAAGTACTGGGGAGCTAAACCATTTAGTGCTTTGTAAGTAATAAGCAAAATTTTAAAATGTATACGATGTTTAATAGGGAGCCAGTGCAGTGTTGACAGAACCGGGCTAATAATGGTCATACATTCTGGTTCTAGTTTTGGACCAGCTGGAGTTTGTTTATTAAGCGAGCAGGGCAACTGTTGTCCACTGTTGGTGCTTTCGGCGGTGGACAAGGGTCAGCATGGGCACCCTGACTGGTCTGCGGCTATGCCGCTCCATACGCAACAAACTGCGATGCACTGTGTATTCTGACACCTTTCTATCAGAACCAGCATTAATTTCTTGAGCAATTTGATCTCCAGTAGCTCGTCTGTTTGATCGGACCACACGGGCCAGCCTTTATTCCCCACGTGCGTTAATGAGCCTTGATAACAGGAGCCGTGATGAAGAGATAATCAGTGTTATTCACTTCACCTGTCGGTGGTCATAATGTTATGCCTGATCGGTGTATATATATATATATACACATAAACACATATACATACATACACACATACATTTTCTGCCATACTACTAGAAAAGTGTACTTGACACTTAAATAAATGCATCAAGTTAGTAATTCTTGGTGAGCATAATATTCTTAAAAAAAAAAAAAAAAAAAAGAAACATTAACGGTAGTGTAAATATTATACTGTATATGATGTCAACCTATCACACTGTATCTGTCTATGTACTATCCCTGCATTGTCGATCATGGTTTTGAATATTGATTATGTGGCCTTTCCTTTAAATGCATTAATGCATATCTATATGACTAGTGAACTTAATATTCAACAATGTTATTGATCTGCCTGCAGTGACACCTTTCTATGAGAACTGAACTGAGCTGGATGACGACATCACTGTTTTCTCCAGAGCGGCTGTATAGATAAATTAACTAAATTAATAAATCATGATTTTTACAACGGAAATGTATCCACACCGAACTTACTTAAGCTGGACAATGACAGTACAAAAAATCATTAATTAATAAACAAAATTGCAGCACCCCTGAATATAACAATGCTGAGCTTTTTTTTTCTGCTTTATTAAACACCTTTTAATTAATTTACAATTCTGCAAGTTCATAAAACATAACAAATTGCGATGGGTTTATCAATATATGATTACGTTACATAGCACGTTACATTCTCCTTTTTAAATGACATTTACCCGCTGTGTAAGAGGGCTAACAAGTGCTTGTCTTCTGTTGAGCACACTGTATAAAATTAGACAGAGTGTTAATGAAGTGTGAGTGTTTAGTTATCAAGACTCATGAGCAGAGCGGTTCCTCTCTTGATCCAGTGATCATACGGCACAGCTCCAGACTTCAGGTCCACTGCCACCACGAATGATGGCCGACCAGTACCGCCAGACCGCATGGGGTAGTAGTAGCAGGGACAGGAGTACATATCTGCACACACAGACACACAGACAGACACAGACACACAGACATAGACACACACAGCCATTACTAAATGGACTGACTAAAACTTGACAGCTGAATTCAAGAGAGAAGATTGTGTGTAAAGGCCTGTTCAAACCAAGGATGGTAACTATAACCATAACGATAAAGATATCGTTTAAAAAATCGTTCTAAATAACGATAAACGACAAAAACATTGACAGCCAATCAGAGTCTATCCTGCTTTCAGAGCTCGAGCATTTAAAGGGGCAGACAACAAACTGCAGCGTGCGCTTCGAATAAACAGAATGATATCGTCCTCTGAGAAAGCCAGCGTTTCATTAAACGTATGATCAAAATTTTACAAAGTCAGACTTTCAATCGGGGTAAAAACCTTTTAACAAAAACCCTTAATAGAGTATTTAAGCGGTCTATCACTACCAAAGCTTAATGACTATCCTAGGACATGCTAAAACATGCTAATTCGACATGTTAAAACATGTTTAAAACATTCTAGCAACATGCATATTCATGATAGCAAAATAAATCAACGCTAACATGTTAAATAATTCTAGCAACATGCATATGATAGCAAATTGATAAATCATGCTAGCAACATGCTTATTCATAAATCAAATGTTAAATGATGCTAACAAAATGTTAAAACATGTTAGCAGCAACATGCATTCATGATAGCAAAATGTTAAATCATGCTAACATGCAACATGTTTATTCATGATAGCAAAATGTTAAATAATGCTAACAACATGCTTACTCATGATAGCTAAAAAATGTTAAAACATGCTAACAAACATGCTTATTCATGATAGCAAAATGTTAAAATGTTAGCAACATGCTTATTCATGATAGCAAAATGTTAAATAATGCTAACAACATGCTTACTCATGATAGCAAAATGTAAAATAATGCTAGCAACATGCTTATTCATGATAGCAAAATGCTAAAATGTTAGCAACATGCAAATCATGTTAAAAATGCTTACTCATGATAGCAAAATGTTAAAATGTTAGCAACATGCTTATTCATGATAGCAAAATGTTAACAACATGTTAAATCATGTTAACAACATGCTTACTCATGATAGCAAAATGTTAAAATGTTAGCAACATGCTTATTCATGATAGCAAAATGTTAAATAATGTTAACAACATGCTTACTCATGATAGCAAAATGTAAAATAATGCTAGCAACATGCTTATTCATGATAGCAAAATGTTAACATGTTAAATCATGTTAACAACATGCTTACTCATGATAGCAAAATGTTAAAATGTTAAGAACATGCTTATTCATGATAGCAAAATGTTAAATAATGCTAACAACATGCTTACTCATGATAGCAAAATGTTAAAATGTTAGCAACATGCTTATTCATGATAGCAAATGTTAAATAATGCTAACAACATGCTTACTCATGATAGCAAAATGTAAAAAAATGCTAGCAACATGCTTATTCATGATAGCAAAATGCTAACAACATGTTAAATCATGTTAACAACATGCTTACTCATGATAGCAAAATGTAAAAAATGCTAGCAACATGCTTATTCATGATAGCAAAATGCTAACAACATGTTAAATCATGTTAACAACATGCTTACTCATGATAGCAAAATGTTAAAATGTTAGCAACATGCTTATTCATGATAGCAAAATGTTAAATAATGCTAACAACATGCTTACTCATGATAGCAAAATGTTAAAATGTTAAAACATGCTTATTCATGATAGCAAAATGTTAAATAATGCTAACAACATGCTTACTCATGATAGCAAAATGTAAAAAAATGCTAGCAACATGCTTATTCATGATAGCAAAATGCTAACAACATGTTAAATCATGTTAACAACATGCTTACTCATGATAGCAAAATGTAAAAATGTTAGCAACATGCTTATTCATGATAGCAAAATGCTAACAACATGTTAAATCATGTTAACAACATGCTTACTCATGATAGCAAAATGTTAAAATGTTAGCAACATGCTTATTCATGATAGCAAAATGTTAAATAATGCTAACAACATGCTTACTCATGATAGCAAAATGTTAAAATGTTAGCAACATGCTTATTCATGATAGCAAAATGTTAAATAATGCTAACAACATGCTTACTCATGATAGCAAAATGTAAAAATGCTAGCAACATGCTTATTCATGATAGCAAAATGTTAACAACATGTTAAATCATGTTAACAACATGCTTACTCATGATAGCAAAATGTTAAAATGTTAGCAACATGCTTATTCATGATAGCAAAAAATGCTAACAACATGCTTACTCATGATAGCAAAATGTTAAAATGTTAAACATGCTTATTCATGATAGCAAAATGTAAATAATGCTAACAACATGCTAGCAACATGCTTATTCATGATATAGCAAAATGTTAAATAATGCTAACAACATGCATGTTAACAACATGCTTACTCATGATAGCAAAATGTTAAAATGCTAGCAACATGCTTATTCATGATAGCAAAATGTTAAAACATGTTAAATCATGCTAACAACATGCTTACTCATGATAGCAAAATGTTAAAATGTAAGCAAAATTCATGCTAGCAACATGTTAAATAATGATAGCAAAATGCTAACTTATTCATGATAGCAAAAAACAACATGTTAAATCATGTTAACAACATGCTTACTCATGATAGCAAAATGTTAAAAAATGCTAGCAACATGCTTATTCATGATAGCAAAATGCTAGCAACATGCTTATTCATGATAGCAAAATGTTAAAAATGTTAACAACATGTTAAATCATGTTAACAACATGCTTACTCATGATAGCAAAATGTTAAAATGCTTAGCAACATGCTTATTCATGATATGATAAAAATGTGTTAATTCATGATAGCAAAATGCTAACAACATGTTAAATCATGTTAACAATGCATGATAGCAAAATGTAAAAATGCTAGCAACATGCTTATTCATGATAGCAAAATGTTTAAATGTTAGCAACATGCTTATTCATGATAGGAAAATGTTAAATAATGCTAGCAAAATGTTTATAATGCTAGCAACATGCTTATTCATGATAGCAAAATGTTTAAATGTTAGCAACATGCTTAAATCATGTTAACAACATGTTTATTCATGATAGCATGCTTATTCATGATAGCAAAATGCTAACAACATGTTAAATCATGTTAACAACATGCTTATTCATGATAGCAAAATGCTAACAACATGTTAAATCATGTTAACAACATGCTTATTCATGATAGGAAAATGTAAAATAATGCTAGCAACATGCTTATTCATGATAGTAAAATGCGAAATTATGACAGCAACATGCTTATTCATGATAGCAACATCGAAATCATGCTAGCAAACATGCTTATTAATGCTAACAAAATGCTAAAACATGTTAGCAACATGCTTATTCATAATAGCAATAGGCAAAATCATGCTAGAAACATGCTTATTCATGATAGCAATGCTAATTAATGCTAACAAAATGCTAGCAGCATGCGAATTAATGCTAACTCCGCCTTCACGTGCTAACAGAAATTTCGTACTTCCCACCTCTGTCTCAAGTCGTGATTACGAGCTCATCACATTCAGATTTTGACTTGAGAGGGCGTTCATGTCCAATTTTTTATCTAGGAAACTAATTTTTACTATAATTCTGATATAAAAACATGCTAATTAATGCTAACAAGCTAAAACATGCAAGCAAACGTGTTAAATAATGCTAGCAAAATGCTAATTCATGACTGCCACGTGAAATCATGTTAGAAAAATGTTAAATTGTTAACAACATGCTAAAACATGATAGCAACGTGTTAATGTTATCAACATGTTAAAATTATGCTAGCAACATGCTAATTCATGCAAATAACATGTTAAATCATGTTACCAACGTCATGCTAGCAATGTGTTAAAACACTAATAAAATGCTAACAATGTAAAGATGGTAGGAACATGATAATTAATGTTAGCAACATGTTACAACATGCTAATTCATACTAGCAATGCGTTAAAGCATGCTAGTAACATGTTAATTCATGTTAGCAACCCGTTAAAACATGCAAGCAAAATATGCTAATTAATGCTAACAATGTCTTTCACTTTCCACGTCATTAAATTTAAAGCTTATAAAACTTTCAAACTTTTCATATGGCTTTGTCAAGCCAACCTCAAAATTTGTCCCAACGGACTTTACTCATCTAGTTATAGTTCTTGGTGTGAATGGGCTTTAAGACTGTGTACTCACTCTTGGCGACCCTCTTGCGGCTCTCGACGGGTTTGAAGTGGATGGTGGGCATGGGACAGACCAGCTGCATGGGCTCTGCCTCCACCAGACAGGACGCTTTCTTATCCCAGCCCGCCCCCTCCAGATACAGCCCCTGGATGAACACTCCATCCTGGGAAACAAGCGGTAGAGTGCAAAACTAAGTCATTGAGAGAGACCATGAGGATGTCTACAGTGCAAGAATGTCACTTGGAAATGTGACATAAGTGCTTTTCACACATACGTTTAACCCCGGGATATCGTCGTTCTAAACACTGCTTTTAACCTCGGGTAAAGGAGTGCTTCACACTTGTAATTTAGAAGCAGGGTTAGCATTGCTTTTGCGCTGTTAACCCTGCATTGCGGAGCCAAACTTGTACGGTTCGCTGTTAGAATGTTACAGGTAGCAACAGACAGCCAATAGTGTACTCTTATTTGCGTGCTTTGGACAGTCACAGAAACAATTTGAGTGAAAAAGTGGCTGTTTCATTGTGACCTTTATAGAGCGAACTCGATAGCACAGTCTGCAATACGAGGACGCACAATACTAGAGGTTTTATGTAAACAGGTCACGTGCTGTGTTCATCCAGACAATGGACACTGACACTGCAAATATGCAAATAAGGAATGTACAGTGTGAAACATCATCTAATGAAGAATACCCAGGATTAATTGTTAACCCCAGATGAATGATGAGCAGTGTGAAACGTGAAGCAAGATAACCCAGGATTCAGTTTACCCGGGTTTGGCGTGAGTACGAGTGAAAGACAATCATAGGTATAGTTTTATATAAAATATCATAAGCATACAAACTCCCTAATCTAAGCATGCACGGACTTGACATATCAGACAGTGATTGGAGCCTTGTGATGGTTTCAAAAAATAGTTTGCAAGATTGCTATTGTCTAAGGGGGTGTTCACCCAGGATTTGTTCTTATGCGTTTTCTACATGTACGTTTTAATGGTCAGTCAGTTCAAACATACATGAACGTCTTGCCTGCTCCAATGCATCTCGCTTTTTACTGCTTTTAAGACGCTGTGTTAAAACTGTAAATGTGCTCTGTCAGATTCTGCTATACTCCATCTATATCAGTGGATCTTAATCTTTTTGACTTAACAGTCAACATAAACAATATTTAAAGCCACCCTCACTCACAATTTCTACCCAATAAAACATTTTAGAGCTTAGCATGATCTCTTTATTTAGTTGTTTTTAGTTGATTTTCATGCTTGTTTTGTCTTATTTTGATGTCCCCTTTGGAAGTTTGTTGAGGGCCCCTGGTTAAAAAACACTGCTCTATATGTTTCTGATCACAATAAATTGTATCCTGTACATCCTGATATGAAAATAAAGACATAGTGCATACATAATAATTGGGGCTGGGAGCATACAGTCAAGTAAATTCATAAATGTTTATGAACCATGTCCTTGTTGTCGTAAGAATAATTTAAAAGTGCCTTAGAAAAAAACATTTCTGGTGGAATCTTGAGACAAAACAATGGCACTGACATATTTTAGGATACGTCACTACAAGATGCTTTCAGTTAAAACACCTCAAACATGCATTTTGTCTGAGATTAGCTTAAGCCTTGTCTGTGAAACTGGGGGAATGTATTATTTTGAGCCAGTAAGTCACTCCTAGTGGGAGAACACAATGTCATATAATTCATATTAATATTAAATACCAAGCCTTCACCTCAAACAACAGCATATAGGCATGAAATGTGAGATACTCTGTACACCTTTATTCATACATATAGTAACACTTAATAATAACTTCAACTAATAACATGAATCATTATGTAATGTTACATTTCAACACTGATAATTAGTAATAGTAAATAATAAAGACAGAGAGAGAGAGAGAGAGAGAGAGAGAGAGAGAGAGAGAGAGAGCTGGCAGGTGCATCAGCTCCTAATGGACAGGGGATGGCAGCAGTAACTCACCTTGGGAGGGAAAAACAGACTGTTGTCATCCACACTGACAGTGAACTCCCATGATAGAGTGTCTATAGACACCTGCACAGAAAACACAACACTGATATCAGCACCACACACACATACAGTTACAGTACTGCCAACATGTGCCCACTTTGAGTTTATCCTCAGTTCTTACTGACCACCTGTGGGTGTGTGTGGGGACATTACACATTAGGACATTTGTTTTTCAGTCCATTTACTACAGAATTGGCTGCCCTGAAGCGCCGCAGGTGTCTCTTGATCATCGGATGCAGCTCATTTTGCTGGCGTGCTTCTTAAGGAACCGAGTGGCTGAGCAGAGTGTGATTTTGGGGGAAACTCCTGTCTGTAGATCCCAAAAGGAATCGGGAATAAACATCATCACTGGGGCATTAGAGGGGTAATGGAGCAGGATTGCCCTGCGGATGTGTTAGGTTTCTCAAATGCATTATAGCCCATTGTTTTGGTGCGATTGAGGCTGCATTTAAAACAAAAAAACACTTTTTGGGAGGCTACCACTTTTGAGTATGGAAAGTGATAAAATGACCAAAATGAACACATTTCTTTTACTCTTTTTGAGCTTTTTAAGAGCTGATGCACGGAAATGAAGTGCAAAGGATAGACATTCGGTGTGTAATTGTTGCTTTATCTGTGTATTTTATCATTCTTGTGCTTCCACAGAGAATGATGGGAACTGTAGCTTAGTCACACACTTAAGCTGCTTTTCCACTGACGGGCCAAAACTGTCTCATTGCTTAACCGTTCCATTCCGTGCCAATCCGGCCCAGCCGGTACGGATAAGGTTTCATTTTCCACTGTGGGGCTGATAACGGAGCTCTTTGGAATCTAATATAAATGCATCAGTCATTGTCTTGATAACACAAGCGTTTACAGACGGTATAAGATGCAAATAGCAACCGTATTATGGAGGATGATAGATATTTATTTAAATTTATTATTAACTTGTGTTTATGTCACTCAAGTGGCGACCATCCTGAGAACTCCGGGCCAAGAACGGTTTGTAATTGCGCTGTGCTGAACCAAGCTCAAATGGAAATATAACTGGAACCATTCCTTACTGTTCTTAGAACCGTTCGGCCCCACGTTGGAAAAGCTGCTTTAGTCAGTGCTGTTTTGAACCCTACTGACATTCATTACATGGACAAAACCAGTTGAGATATTTGAAATTCTTATTTCATCCTTCAATCTTCATCCTGTTCAAAAGTTTTCACCCCGGCTCTTACTGCATTGTTTTCTCTTCTGGAGCATCAGTGAATGTTTGAACCTTTTTTAATAGTTGTGTTTGAGTCCCTCAGCTGTCCTCAGTGTGAGAAGATAGATCTGAAAATACAGTCGCTGCTGGAAAAGGTTAAAATATGCAAAATATGCTGGAAAACTGAAGAATTTGCGGGAACTGGAGGATTTTTCTGAAGAGCGTTGGTCAGTTTAACTGCTCAGGACTCAAGAACAACACAAAAAAACAGCCGTGGATCATCCAGGGAATGACACAGTATTAAAAACTTTTGATATGCATGTAAACTTTTGAATGGGGTCATTTTTTATAAATTCAGAATTTTTTTTGTCTTGTGGACTGCAGGTAAACATCTTTTATATAAAATATCTTATTCAGGACAGTACTCAATAAAACATAATATGCATTTTGTTAACATTTTAACATTAATTAACTGTACACTCTAGTTAAAGTATTAGAGGACACTAAAGAGTCTTCACCACATGTGTTTGACGTCCTGAGAGTGTACTAAGACTCTGTTAAGTATGTGTGAATATGTATGAGTCTCGTGATGTGTTGTTGAGTGTGCGAGTCTCACGTTGTTCTGTCGTGCAGAGCTCTGCAGTACGGCGGTGAGGAAGCCTGTGGGGAAGGTAAATCCAGACAGCCAGAAGCGGACAGGAGGGTGAGCAGTTTCCGCCCAGCGAGCAAACTGCTCCACGCGCTGGCACAGGTCCCGTGTCCACGACGCCAAGGGCTTCAGAGACGGGTACGCCTGAGGATAGAGAGCGTCTCGTTACTGAAGCCAGTCTTGTTTAGTGGTGTAATTAATGATCTTACTGTTCTGTAACAGTATTTGCTCAGAGCAGGAAATTGACACCAGATTAATGAAATCCGGTAAAGGGCAAAACATCAACTTCAAACGGCACAAAAAAGCTTAGTGACATCTATCTCCGCTTACAGTAAGGCCTTTCATTCAGTATTGTGTAATTCAGAGTTCAGTTTATGAGAACTGCCGCTCAAGGCCATTGAGGAGGACACAAAGAAAGAGTTTCTGTTGGCATTACTGTCTGTCATGAAGAATGTCTTGAGTGATTGAACCACAGTATGTAATGTTACGGCTGGACTTAAAAGACATTTAAACAAATCTTATATAACTGCTTCAAATTGAGCAATTAAACTAACATAAATCTGACAGTGCAGAACAGTATGGTGCAATGTTTTCTGGGAATCTTTGGACGGAAGAAATTATTCAGCCTTCAGTGTTATTTTTGGTGTTCAAAGAACAAAGATATTTGGATTTGATAAAAAAAAAGAAAAATCAAACGTGAGTGTGTCTTGTGCCAAAGGAATTAGCATTTCAAACGCAGTGACTGCCACACAGCACTAGCAAAATACTCATGATTAGTTTCGTTTCACACTGTGCCATAAAAAAACCTTTATGCATTTAGGTTCTCACTGGCATGAAAATGAGAGCATTTTGAGATATTTCTAGGCGGAATAAATGCTGTCGCTTTTACCCTTTAAAACAGGGACAACACAAAGTGCCGAGGATAAAAGGTTGCGATGATCGGAGATCTGAGCAGTAAGATCAGTAGTTCCCAAACTTTCCCGCCACCCACACACCAAACGGAAGATGTGCGTGAAAATGAGGTGCCCTAAATAATCAACCAAACCCTTGGTCCCACAATGCAGCACAGAGGCGTTATAATGTATTTACAAATGAATCACAATCGTGGGAACAAGTGTATGATGCCCACTGTTGACTAGGCCTTTCAAGCCTTTCAAGATAAATCTGCTCAAATGCCCACATTTCAGCACCACTGAACAACGACTGACACATGGTGTGCTATTAGAAAGGAAAAACCTTACTGACATTGAGTTAACATTAAAGGCACATCAGTTAATTTGCTTTTATTAACATAATGCTGTACTTTCCACATGATTGCTTGAACCCCTGTGTTTCCGTTAATTGAAATACAGCTGAAAAAAAGCTCGGCAACTAACTAAAATAAAATAAGTTTAAATTAAAGTACTAAAATGACTAAAAATAAAGCAAAATAGAAATATAAAACCCCCTAAAAATTAAAAAAGCACATACCAAAACCATTAAAACTAAAATGAAAAGTAAATATATAAATAAAAGCAAATTCAAAATATTAATAAATACTACACTGCGTGCAGAATTATTAGGCACGTTGATCTTCTGATCATATTTTTTTTCCCAGGCACATTTGACCAATTCCAAACCACATTAAATCTAAATTTAATCTAATCTAATCTAATTAAAGCCTATAGAAAAACAGTCTTCATGTATTTTACAACACTTCAGCTTGTGATTCTTGTTGAGTGGGGGTCAGGATTCTTTAGCTGACTTAAGTCTCTGCGATCCTGACACCTTGCACTTCTGGAGACTCATAGGTTGCAGTTCTGGAGACTAAAGGGTTCCTGATGGTTTCACACTTAATTCTTCACCTGCATCCTTCTCATGGGCGTTTAATCATTTTTGACTTTTCAGTCTGAGTTAAATCTCTTTTTTTGGCCCATTTTATCTATAAAAAGAAAATGTGCCTAATAATTCTGCACAACTGAAAATATGTTTTTCATTTCCAGCCTTCATGAACAATTATATTTCACTTATAAATGATTAAATACTAAATTAATAGTAGTTATGTGGTTTGGAATTGGTCAAATGTGCCTGGAAAAAAAAAAAAGATATGATCAGAAAATCAACGTGCCAAATAATTCTGCACGCGGTGTATAATAGTACATAAATAATACTACCATAACACGGATTGGTGCCTATGGATGTAAAGTTAGCTGGGCTATTTGAACAAAAGTTCTTGCAATCAAGAGATGGAAAAACTTTAATTTAGTACTGTCACTAATACTTGTAATGTCAAATTTTATTAGTCAATAAGCTAACATGAATTTCATTTTCTGCCATTAATTACATTTTCTTCTGACTCAGAGTAAAAAAAAATCCATCTATCTACAGTCAAACCAAAAAATATTCAGACACTAGATATCATTTTTTACTAGTGGGAGCAGGACACCATAGTTCATTTACGTAAGTGAGGATAGCAAAATAAAGTCAACTGTGACATTATACCCAAACATTCTTCGTACAGTGGACTACTGGTAAAGTTGATAATTTGGGACCAAAATTATTCAGACACTTTGACGTGACCATGTTTTGCTGAAGTGTTTTTCTGCTAATGCGACCTTTTACACCACAGACGGAACAAAATGAAGCATTGCTTGGTCATTGGTTGACCTAAATTGGTATTATCTAATTGTGAACTTAAATGTAACAGCTGACAGCTGATTGGTTGATTGTAATCCATTACATACCTTTCCATCAAAGTTATCTGACATTATTAAGATGAATTTGTTCTGGCACAGTTTAACTCTGAGTTCTTGTCATATTTTATTACCATTTTCTTTCTATCGTCTATCTATCTATCTATCTATCTATCTATCTATCTATCTATCTATCTATCTATCTATCTATCTATCTATCTATCTATCTATCTATCTATCTATCTATCTATCTATCTATCTATCTATCTATCTATCTATCTATCTGTTTGGGAACCACTGATCCCAGGTCAGTAAAAAGGACATCAAATCCAATAAATAATGTGAGTGTTATCTTTTAACAGCCTTTAAGGTCACAACGGGTTATGTCAACAGTGTCAAAGTGACATATGAGGCCCGACACCTCCACCACTCACAGGCCAGCAGTTATAAAGAGCATGAAAGAAGGGAAGATGAGAGGAAGAGCAGAGAGAGTCAGCAGAGATACAATGAGTCACTGCCAAAATATAACACTGGACAGAGACAGAGGAACTGTGCGTTCAGTGTTATAGATAGGCTGATGGATGGAGAGAGAAAAAAAAGAGAGAAAGAGAAAGACAGTAATGAGGCACTGCAGACGGCAGAAGGATAGCCCCAGCTGGAGAGGAAGACTTAATGGATGCTCTCCACTTATTTTGTAAAAGAGGGGCAGAAAGACGGAGGAAGAGACAGAATAGAGGGAATGGATGGATTGGCGTTTGGATCAGTATATAGGCCATACGCTTACTGAAGATCTTCAAGTAAACATGGTTTTGTTTATTCAGCTTATTTGAGTGCAATTACCCTTAGCAATGAACCAAGAAGGCTGTGCATGCACACAAACACACACACACACACACACACACACACACACACACACACACACACACACACACACACACACACACACACACACACACACACACACACACACACACACACTCACACACACAGGGTTTCCATGTTTTATGGGGATATTCCATGGACAATGATTTTTATACTGTACAAACTGTACATTATCCCCTAACTCTAAACCTAACCCTACCCATTACAGAAAACAGAAAAAACATGAAAAAGATAATTGTGTATGAATGTTTCCACATGGGGACCAACAAATGTTCCCCACCCCCAACAACAGTATATTAAGGCTGTACTGCATCACATAAGGTCTAACACACACAGACTGGTCTTGTTGACCTTAGCACACACACAAAAGCATTAGTACCACGTTATGTGGGCAGAGGGCTGTGCATTCTTGACATGAATCGAGCAGCTCTCACTCAACAACAAACGAGCAGAGTGTTTAAACCCAAGGTGAGTGTGCGTATATGTTTAATCCTCTAAATGTTGCTCTGTTCACCTCATCCTTCACAGAGCAATCCTCTCAACCATTCATTCACACACTCCTGATGCTCTCCGCTAAACCCACACCTCTGACCTTACAGCCCACTTTCACACACTCACGCAGGGCTGTATTACAACTACAACATGACCCGGTGTGTGCGGTTCATAGTTATAAGCACTGTTCCAAAACCTAGCGAGAAGCTCACCTAGATAGAATTTCATAGGGAGCATATGCTACTCTCCAGGATGACTTGTTTTGGTCAGACTGTAAGCAGTGCATGTATTCTGTGCAGACAAGGCAAGCCCAGATATACAGTATACACACTTCTGTTCAAAAGTTTGGGGTAAGATTTTTTTGTTGTTGAAAGAAATTAATACTTTTCTTCATCATAGATGCATTAAATTGATTAAAAGTGACAGTTAAGACCTTTTTAAATAGTTTGAGAAGATTTTAAATTTAAATAAATGCTGTTCTTTTGAACTATTAATTAAAGAAACCTTCAAAAATGTTTCCACAAAAATATTAAGCAACTCAGCTGAATTCAACATTGATGAAAATAATCATAAATGTTTCTTGAGCATCAAATCATCATATCAGAATGATTTCTGAAGGATCATGTGACACTGAAGACTGGAGGAATGACGCTGAAAATTCAGCTGTGATCACAGGAATAAATACATTTTAAAATATAAATATATTAAAATTGTTCATTTTAAACAGTAGCAATATTTCAAAATATTACTGTTAGCCTACTGAGAATAAGAGGCTTCATAAAAACATTAAAAAGAAACATGAGAACTATATAAAAAAATCTTCAAACTTCTGAACGGTAGTGAAGGAAGGACATAGTGTTAATTTCACTAACGAAATCCATGACTAAGAAGAGACGACACCAACATGATCAAGCAATAACTATATCAAAAGACGAGACTAAAATGTAGTTAAAAAATAAAAACATTACCAAAATCCCTCTTTGTTTTTGTTGAATAAAAAAAGGAGGGATGCAAAACATTACAGATATTTACTTTTTAACAAGCTTCCACGAGCGGTCATGTTTGCGGTTGCCAGATTGTCAAGATTTTAAATCCTCTAATCAGAGCTTTTCTGTTAAAAGGATACATTTTCTTCCCAGTGTTTTACTGCGCACACGCTCTCTCTACACTGCAAACATCTGAAAATACTGACAAACAAGTAAGCTGGAGTTCAGCAATCTCCATTTGAAGTTTTCTGCTTAAATGAAAGGGTCAATCAGTCAGTGTTCTTTGTCACAAGCAACTAAATCTGCCACCAAACCTTCTCAGGTGATGAGCTGTAATAAATCCAAACATGGATCTCAACTATATTTGTGATTGTATAGCTGAATAAATGCACGTATGCAAACTCAGCGTGATTATACAAAGTGCATTAATGTCATTTGGAATTACTATTAGGAGTTTTTGAGAGAAGTTTCTTGTTTTACCAGTTTCCATAATGTAGAGAATATGTATATGATAATAAATCAGTACAATAGATGAGGTCAAATAAACCATGTGTATGAGCTGACATTCTCTTGATTTGTGCTCATGGGTGAAAGTGTAATAATTCTGATGAAATGTAAAAAATATCTCAATTGACAATCATTGATTATAATTTTCATAATCAATTGAACCATGACGACAATTTGAAAATTAATGAAAATTCACAGACATTTATTTGGCTAAAACTTAACTAAGCAAAAACAGGGTAAGGAAGGAAGGCAGTCAGATTAATTTCTGTTACGATGCTGTCTATAGTGTCGTCCTTTACCTTTTCCCAGAGAGAAGGCACACGGGCATCGTGGATGCAGTTAAATATCTCCTCTAGACTGCTGGACATCACAACCAGACCTTTAATGCCTTTCTCCAGCTCTAACACAGACAGTCTACACACACCAAAACGCCAAGGTTAGCATGTCAATATTGATATCTGACATCACATCTGACTGTTACGCTCTTTCTCTCACACACACACACACACACACACACACACACACACCTGATGGTGTGCAGTAGTGTGTTGTATCGCTGAATCTCCTGCAGCAGTACTACATTCAGAGGTGAAAGGTCATCCTTCAGTAACTTTCTAGTCCTCTCGTAATCAATCTCAGTGGGAATCTTTCGCAGAACATCAGCAGAAAGTTCCAACACCTAAAAAAAACACAGAGTTACACATTCAAAGTGTCACATATGCTGAAAGTCCTTACAAAAATGCAATAATAACAGCATGCACAGAGTGTATAGACACCTTGTCTTCCCTGCTGGCTCCAGTGGTGGTGGCGTCAGTGCTGGTGACCTGCGGCTGCAGAGACAGCAGTGTGTGGAAGAGGGTTCGAGCCTCAGTGATCTGGCTGGCGATGTCAGCGTTGGGGTGTTGCCCGAATAGTTCTGGGTGCTCCAGTGCTGGTAACTTACCAATGAAGTCCACATATGAGGCCTGCGGTCCATCACGTGGAACATAGTAAAAGAGCAAGGAGGAGACCCTACACAAGAAATTATCCCCAAAAGATTATTTAAATTCATTATTGTGTGAAACAAGAAAAGCATCAAATAGACTTTAGTAGCTTTAGAAAAAAAAATAAGTTTTTATTTGATTCAACATAGAATTTATGACACATAAAGGCTTTTAGGCTTCAACGGCCATGAGGGTGAGTAAATGATGACAATTTTCATTTTTGGGTGAACTATACCTTTAATGAAATGATAAAGTAAATAAGAAACTGCCAGTAGGTGGCAGTAAATGTCTAAATGACTAAATCATTGGCTGCATCTGAAATGTACACTTCCCTATTACCGTATACAGTAGGTGAAAAACAGTATGTGACAAAAGAAGTGTGTACTCATAAAAGAGTAGGCAAAAAGTACCTGGATGACCTAGTTCTTCCGGCGAGATTCTGAAGTGTGCATATGATCGACACTTTACTATCCCATGAGGCCACAGAAGAGGATTTGTGAAGCGACGCAAATGTTGCTGGTAGGTCACATGATAATGACTTCATGGCGAATGTAGTCCGGAACTTATTTATTGAACTGTTGTATAAAATCAATATCACACTGCCTGCTTCATGTTCAACACCATCAACCTTATGAAATGTAAGATGAACTACATAGGTCTGGAGTGGGGTGGGTGCATTAAATGTGTTAATTTGAACTATTATTAACACATTAACACATATTATATATATATATATATATATATATATATATATATATATATATATATATATATATATATATATATATATATATATATATATATATAAAAAATCTGAATCCAAAAATTAAGTACGTGTAATCAGATTATATTACCTTAAACGTTACTACATTACTAACTACATTTTTGTCATCCAATTTGAAATGAGCAACCAACTACATTTTGTAAGAAGTCTACCAATTACTAAAACTTAAAGTAAAATAATTTAAATAAAAGGCAATTTAAAATATTAATAAATATTGTATACAAATACTACTAAAATAACACTGATTTGTGCATATGTTATCCTTGTCTTGAAGTTGCACTGCAATGAATAGTTGGTGAATACGTTTCAACTTTTCTGTGTCATTTAGCAAAGGATTTGGTGCAAATGGTTTAATGCACTAATGGTTTAATTGGCTCATAAAAATGATGTACGGTAATTTCACCACATTCCCAAAATAACACAGTCTTTAGTTTTCATCTAGAGTTTATATGAAATAACTGATAGTAGCTAAATTGTTCGTTATTAAAACTTTACAGATACTGTAATTACTGGCAATTTATATTTCACCCACCAAGTTTATATTTCCTTTTTACTACTGCCTAAAACTTTAGAGCTGCCTCTGCTGTGCACTCAAGTCACCATGGAGGTACTGATTGAAGGTAATTATAGGATGTGGTTGCTATAGTAACAGATGTTCCATCAGCGTATGCGGTGTTGCTGGGTCCTGAAAGACCAGCAGACTCAGAGGAAGTGGAACACATTTTACACCAGACGCTACGAGGTTCAACTTTCGTCCCCATGGGGGAGCTGTTGGTCTTTATTAGATCAGAACTGTGGCGGCAGACTTAGCAGCTGACGAAGACACATGGGAATCCTCACAGCAGGGCAAAGAGGGGTGTCAGGGATCAAAGGGTGCATGTGTGTGATGGCTTGACATATATTCAATGCAACGTTTGTATGTGAGCGAGTAATGAGAAGATCTGTCCGTGAGAGTGTGTGCGATTTTCTTGTGCTTTTGGAACCAGGCAAACAGTCTCGCCATATGGGGACGCTCTATCTCTTCATAATATTAAAAAAATGTGACTAAGAGTGATGATCATACTAACACTAAAGTTATTGTACAGTGTTTGGACCGAACTGAGAGTACATTAGAAATTCTGTGTGTGGGGGTTGGTTTACTACTGTAGCTTGGGGACAAGTTTGTCCCCAGAAGTAAGTTAAATCTGGCAAAACTTTACTTTGGGGATATTCATAAATAAAATAAGTCACATTTTTTACTTTAGATTTAGATAACAGCATTTATAAAACAACAGATGTCCTCATTTAGCTTGATAAAAGCATATGTGTGTGAACTCACTTGAAGAAGGGTGTATCAACAACTTCAGGACAGAAATATTGGTTGATGTAAGTGGTAAGCAGACGCCGGTCCCAGTCATCAGTCACATGTCCTCCATAGTTGATCCCAGCGATGAGGAACTTGAGAGCGTCCCAGGGGATTTCCTCATACTCATCCAGATAAAGACTCAGAAGATTCTCACTCACCTGAAAGACAAAGACAGTGATTACTGTAAACACAATCATACGGCTGTCAGAGATGCAGATATGGTCAGTGGCGATTTCAATCAATGAATCTTATTTATGGTATTTTTTTCCAATAAGAATTTCATAGCCACAGGCAATACATATTAAATATGCAGCTTATCTTGAGCTTAAAATATTATACGAAATTTAAGCTAAAACGTGACCAGGATGCAAAGGTGAATACTCAGTGTCATTGAGGATATGAGCGTGGATGAGAAGCATGCTTTCAACTATAATTACTTTGACAAGCTTCCAAAGTCCTAATAATTTTGCAGCCTTATATATATATATATATATATATATATATATATATATATATATATATATATATATATATATATATATATATATATATATATATATATATATACTCGTGAAAAGAAAGGACACCCTTTAGAATTTTTTATGGTTTTACATATCAGAACATAATAAAAATCATAGCATATGTGACAAACTAAGTACACCCTATGATTCAATTGCTTGTAGAGCCACTTTTAGCAGCATTGAAGGAATCATTTTCTGAATGACAGTATCAGGCTCCCTCATCATTCTGGAGGAATTATGGCCCGCTCTTCTTTACAACGCTGCTTCAGTTCATTGAGGTTTGCGGGCATCTGTTTATGCACAGCTCTCTTAAGATCCCGCCGCAACATTTCAGACAGGTTGAGGTCTGGACTTTGACTGGGCCGGTGCAACACCTTGATTCTTTTCATTCTCAGCCGTTCTGTTGGGATCTGAGATGGCCTCACATTTGACTCTAGAATACTTTGGTATACAGAGGAGTTCATGGTCGACTCAATGACTGTGAGGTGCCCGGGTCCTGTGGCTGCAAAACAAGCCAAAAATCATCACCCCTCCACCAGCATGCTTGACAGTTGGCATGAGGTGTTTGTGCTGATATCCTGTGTTTGGTTTTCACAGAACTTGGCGCTGTGCATTATGGCCAAACATCTAAACGACATTGTTCCAGAAGTTTTGTGGTTTGTTCAGATGCAAACCTAAGCTGTGCTGCCATGTTCTCTTTAGAGAGAGGAAGCGTTCTTCTGCCAACCCTTCCAAACATGCCATACGTGTCTGGTCTTTTTCTAATTGTACTGCCATGAACTTTAACATTTAACATGTTAACTGAAGCCTGTAGAGCCTGAGGTGTAGCTCTTGGGTGTTTTGCATTTTCTCAGAGCATTGCATGGTCTGAACTTGGGGTGAATTTGCTGGGACGTCCACTCTTGGGAAGATTGGCAACTGTCTTGAATGTTTTCCACTTGTGAATAATCGTCCTCACTGTAGAATGATGGACTTCAAATTGTTTGGAAATGGCCTTGTAACCCTTCCCAGATTGATGGCAGCAACAATTGCTTCTCTGAGATCATTGCTGAGGTTTTTCCTCCTTGGCATTGTGTTAACACACACCTGAAGGCTCCAGACCAGCAAACTGCCAAAACTTATGCTTTAATAGAGGTGGTCACACTTGCTGATGATAAATTAATTAAAAGGCATTTGATTAGCAGAGCCTGACGGCTGCTTACCCTCTTAATTCTTATGTTAATAGTAAAGGTGTACTTAGTTTATCACCCATGGCTTTTCCATTTTGGCCTAGTTTTTGCTAAATAAATAATGACAATGTGTAATATGTCATGTGTTGTTGTTCATTTGTCAAGGTTGTATTTACCTAATTTTAAGACCTGCCAAGATGATTTTTATTGTCCTGATACATAAAACCACATAATTCAATAGTCTTTTTCACATGACTGTGTATATCTTCACTGTCTTCATGTTATTATTAGTTAAGAAAGTTTCTGGGAAGAAAGCATTTAGGTTTAAGGCTCCTGCAGATTGGAATAATTTACCTTTAAATGTACGATCTTTGATATGTTTAAAAATAGTTTGTTTCCTTGTTTTGAAGCTTGTTGTAATTGCTTTAGATGATATATCTATGATTAGATTTATTAATGCTAGGGAAAAATTCATATTTTTATGTGTTAATTTTGTAGTGGTGTGTTTGCTGTTTTGAATTACAGGGGTCCAGACAAGAAAATCAATTAAGGAGCCATTGGCTCCTATAAGGGAAAAAGTTAGGCGCCAAATTATTGCCACAAAAGAATAAACTTTTTTTTTTCATGCAATTATATGGGCTAAATTAATTTTAGCTCCTTCCATTCTTTCTTATGAAAACAACAGTTTAAGTAAAATAAGCATATATGCATATGCAAGCATAGTGCATATATTTAGCAAAATGCCCCTTTCTATAGTTATTTTTGTAGCTGACTAACGAGTTTATGAGCATTGAATGGCTTTTCTGGGGTAGATTTGACGCTACGTGATTGTTTTATAGGCTGTTTTATACAAGCTTTTTCCAAGGTTGAAATTCTGACTAAGCGATCTGTCAGGCCACATTAAAGAGCACCAAAAAGTTTCTTAATTGTTTACTAAAATTAACAAAAAAGTTAAAAGTGACATATTAAAGTTGACAGCTAAGTACAAATCTTCCTGCGATCATGGATGGCTGTGTATATCTTCAGGCAGTAACACAGTAAAACAGCAAAGGTTAAAATGTATTAAGAATAAGAATCCATATCAGTATCAATTAAAAACGAGAAACAGCGTCGTTGCTCGATAGAGGTGAGGGCTTTGAAAAAGCCTGATATTTTCTTTTTGACGCTTATTTTGGCGCTCAAACTCAGTATATGTGTGTGTGTGTGTGTGTGTGTGTGTATGTGTGTATATGTGTGTATATATATATATATATAAAAAATTTAAGATTTTATTTTCAAAGGACTTGTGTACAGGCTTTCATGCCTTTTACTTCTCTTGCACTGAAAAAAATGAGGATTTAATAATAATGATAATATTATTATTATTATTATTATTATTATTAATGCTATTATTTGGGTAGAGGGTTGGTGCATGTTGTATTTTCATATGCAAGTTATAAGCAGCAACACGTGTGGAGTTTGTGTGAAAGTTAAGATACTCCTGCATGACATAAAAGTACTTTAAATGTATTTGAAAAAAGCAGCAATTTTTTCCCTCAGATTGACGCATGGGCCATACTTCTCAGGTAGGAAAACACAGAAATCCTTGTCTTTCTCTTTACCTCAAAGTCAGAGTCGTTGAAGCTGTAGATGATGTTCCAGCCGAGCTGTAGGAACTTCCTCCTCTCCAGTATGATGCTGTGGAAGAAGCAGAGAGTGAAGAGCAGCTTGCGGTACAGCAGTGGCCGCGAGCAGCGAGAGAACTGAGACTCAGACACCCGCTGATAGAGACGCTTCATATTCCACTTCACCCCCTACAGAGAAACACAATCACACACATACACAAAGACCACTTTAATTACAGCACACACCATTTCAAACATCGGACTACAGTGTGCAAAGTACACATATATGTGTACCCTGGGAGGCTCAGTAGTGATTTTGATGCCCGTCTGCAGGATGGCGATGGGGAATTCTGGGTGAGGGGAGGAGCTCAGCCAAAGTCGGAAATCTGGATGACATTCTTGGACTTGCAACTCGTCTACTAACTTATCCAGCTCACACATCCAAGAGAGAGACAGGTGACAATTAGCCAGGAACACCCAGTGACCTACCAGAGAGAAAGAGAGTTTGATTATTATTATAAAAAGTGAAAGGAAATTATATTTTTTACATTTTCTGAAGAAAATGTGAATGGTGCTTGCCAGTGCTAGGGTGTTGTGTGTGATTACCCAGGTGTTCTCATGTGATTGGCAAGTAGAATTGCTAGGTTGTTGTTTATCAGCTAACCATGAACACATTAATAACATATAACCGCCACACACATCAATATCGATTCAGTATCCAGCAACATGTGTAGCATTCTCAGTCATTCCACATGTGAATAAGCTAGTCAGTCATAACAGAGGTCATTTACATAGAGACTACATCTAATGCTGAGTTCAGACTGCACGATTTTCAAACTCGTCAGATCAGTTCTTTTCACACTGCATGATTATCTGGGGTAGCATTCAGATGGATTGGCGACAAGAGGTTTCACACTGCATGACTTTTCAAGAGGAAGAAATCACAGACAACTCTGTCTCGTCCGACTGTGTCAGGCTGGAGTTCACGCGCAAGACTGGAATTGTTATTAAAAATGATAGCCCACAAGAAGCTTGCGATCCAAATTGTCTGTGTACTAATTTGCAGTGCAAAGGAGAAAAGGAAAAAAACAATATGGAGGAAATGGTTGGAGAGACAAAAAGAGCAAGGATTGTGTTTTGCAAACAGAGTTGGAGGTAAATAAATCATTTTGCAATGTGCTGCTGTTTGTGCTTTGTGCGATATAATTGTAAATACATCTTCTAAAATACTGATATTCTGGTCTATAACTCCTCCCTGAACTTCCCGTTGCCCTGTATCTGGCTCTCTCACTGGCTGTAGGTCATCGCCAATGTATTTTTTAGTCAGAACACATTTCACACAGCAGTATTTGGAATCACAGACAGGTCCAGATATTTAGTATGCCAAATATCTCACGGGTGTCGGTGACTCGTCGTCGATTCTCTCAGATCACGTCTTTGATCATTCACACTGCGTGATTGTCAGTCACGTGAACGTGCACCGATTTGGCTATGATTTCGATCATTTGTCGCCGATTTCGCAAAGCCTGTCTGCGAGTCAAAATCGGGGCTAAAATCGTGCAGTGTGAACTCGGCATTAGGGTGGCACTTTTGGTGTGCATCCGAGTTCAATTGACGTCAGAGTTCAGTTGGTTTGGATGATGTGAACAGTTTTCTGAACTCGGGTGTGCACCTATGAACTGTACATGAGTTGCATGAAAAGGATGATCTGGGTTGCTGCTGATATGATATGAATGCAATCGTACTAAATCGTGGAAATAAACTGCTATTGATGATGTATGTGTGTTTGTGTGTGTTCTCACTCACTTTCCTGACAAGCGCGACTGACACACTGCAAACAGAGAGAATGGGTCTCATTCACTAAGTATGCATACGCACAAATTTGTGTGTGAAATGTACAAACGATTTTAAGAACAAATCACAATTCATCAAAGATTTCGTAATATTTTTTCTTTCCTAAATTTACAAAATATAGAAACAAGTATGCAAAAAGAACTTTGAATGGCTTTATAATCGTGTTAAGAAGTTATATTTCATCCTAACATGACTATAATTACATTGAAGTAGCCTATATTGCATTAATTTTATTATATAATCCTTATATAAAATTATATAATGAAATTATTAAATAATACAATTTAATTTAATCTTAAATACATTAAATCATATGCAGTTAAAGAGTAAGAAAAGCTGCGTTACAGCTTCAGCTCGAGGTTTCTCTGAATAACGCAGATATACGCTGGGTCTAATAATAATCTGGGTCTGTATGACTGTTTATTGTGAGAACTGGTGAGAATGGCACACTTGGCATTGCTCGAGGATCCGGGTGAGAGCGCGTCTGCGAACAGCGGCAAGTTTGATGAGAGTGACGAACGGCTGTAAGGAAAGTGTGTGCGGAAAGCCCTTATATGGAGATGGTTTGGGCGTGTTTGTGCGGTAAGCCCTTATATGGAGATGGTTTGGGCGTGTTTGTGCGGAAAGCCCTTATATGGAGACGGTTTGGGTGTGTTTGTGCGGAAAGCCCTTATATGGAGACGGTTTGGGTGTGTTTGTGCGGAAAGCCCTTATATGGAGACGGTTTGGGTGTGTTTGTGCGGAAAGCCCTTATATGGAGATGGTTTGTGCGGAAAGCCCTTATATGGAGACGGTTTGGGTGTGTTTGTACGGAAAGCCCTTACATGGAGACGGTTTGGGCGTGTTTGTGCGGAAAGCCCTTACATGGAGACGGTTTGGGCGTGTTTGTGCGGAAAGCCCTTACATGGAGACGGTTTGGGCGTGTTTGTTTTGGGCGTGTTTGTGGGGAAAGCCCTTACATGGAGATGGTTTGGGTGTGTTTGTGCGGAAAGCCCTTACATGGAGACGGTTTGGGCGTGTTTGTGCGGAAAGCCCTTACATGGAGACGGTTTGGGCGTGTTTGTGTGGAAAGCCCTTACATGGAGACGGTTTGGGCGTGTTTGTTTTGGGCGGGTTTGTGGGGAAAGCCCTTACATGGAGACGGTTTGGGCGTGTTTGTGGGGAAAGCCCTTACATGGAGACGGTTTGGGCGTGTTTGTGGGGAAAGCCCTTACATGGAGACGGTTTGGGTGTGTTTGTGCGGAAAGCCCTTACATGGAGACGGTTTGGGCGTGTTTGTGCGGAAAGCCCTTACATGGAGACGGTTTGGGCGTGTTTGTGCGGAAAGCCCTTACATGGAGACGGTTTGGGCGTGTTTGTGCGGAAAGCCCTTACATGGAGACGGTTTGGGCGTGTTTGTGGGGAAAGCCCTTACATGGAGACGGTTTGGGCGTGTTTGTGCGGAAAGCCCTTACATGGCAATGGTTTGGGTGTGTTTTATGCGAATGACTAACCTCATGCACGTGGCCACTCATTTAGAATACTCCAAATTCACCAACATCAGAACGAGGTTAACAACAAATTAATGTACGTACGAATGTTTTGTGAATCAGGTGGAAATTTTTCATGAGAAGTTCTCCTGTGCGTACAAATACGAAAGAATCCACACAAATATTACCGAATGAGACCCAATGTGTATCTCATTTCTGCTCGCCTTCAGCAGAAATGGACTCCTGCGTTCTTCAGATTCAATATTTGCAGTACATTTGAGGCAGATAGACGCAAGAGGTTATGTGCTGATGCTTTGAAAACAAAGCCAAAGTCTCAAAAACCAGAATAAATATAAAAGTGAGGTGCATTTTTCCACCTTTCCTACATCTTTGTTACCAAGCATCATGGGTAAACAGCTGCTGCTTTGATGATGTAAACGCATCGCGGTTCGGACCCAAATTATATAATGTGAATACAATCCAGTGGGAGCAATTGAAATCTGGTTCAGACCAAGCAGTCGAACCAAGGGTGAAAGCACAACATAACTTGAAAGCAATGCAAGTCAGTTTGGATAAAAGCATCTGCCAAATGCATAAAATGTTAAATGTAACTGTGAACAGCAAACTGTTTAATTCTCAGGGTCAGAAAGAGTGTACAAAACACTCCTGTAAATGTAAAATACAACTGCTTTTGCAGCAAAAATGTGGACTTATATACATTAAACTCTCAATAAAAGGTTTGGGGTCAGTAAGATTTTTCTAATGTTTTTGATAGAAGGCTCTTATTCTCACCAAGGCAGTATTAATTGATAAAAAAATACAAAAATAATGTGCAATAACATTACTATTTTAAATTTTTAAGTTTTTATTGCGACATATTTTTGTATTCCTGTGATGGCAAAGCTACATTTTCAACATCTTTACTCCAGTCTTCAGTGTCACATGATCCTTCAGAATAATATGATGATTTGATGCTCAAGAAACATTTATGATTATTATCAGTGTTGAAAACAGTTATGCTGTTGAGGAAACTGTGATACATTTAGATCTACTCATCTAACTGAAGAATTTTAAGGGTGGATTGTTAAGAGATGGCAGGGGAAGCTACAAACAGGAAGATAAATAAAGTGGTAAAAACAGAGGCAGAGAGGTAGAGAGAGAAATCACTTCACCATTTGCGACTCCCTCTTTGATCAGCCGTGTTGCGATGGGTGCCTGGCCTTGACCCAGCGAGAGGGCAAAGAAGCGCTGACCCATGCCTGACGTCTCTGCCAGCTGAACCAGTGCTGCCGTTGGGTCCACACCAGGGGACAGCACAAAGATCAGAGGAGTCCTCATGCTGCTGTCTGCTACAACCTGACACACACACACATAGGATAAATGGGTTTTGGTATAACTGCAGATAGGTCTAACCGGTTCTATTTTCTAAGTAAATGCAAAAGTCAAATCGCATTTAGGTAATCCTGAAGCATATCTAATTTATTTCATGCAGTCTCTCTCTCTCTCTGTCTAGATGAAGACAAAGGACAGCAAAAAATAAATACATAAAAAATAATAATAATAAGAAGAAGAAAATCAAAGCCCTATAGTGCTATAGTGTGCTCCAGAGATCCAGAGAGTTAAGTTATAAAGCAGTATCACATAAAATTTTCAAAAGAAACAAAAGTTCAAAAGCTGAAAATGTCAGCTTCTTATAGATTGGTGTCCTGGATAATCATGGTACATTTCACCTTAATGTAACGCAAAACGTTCCTGTTTTCATATCTCACTCTGGAGCCACAATGATATAAAGAACAAAAAAAAGTTAATTTTTTTGCTCACTGATTCATTTCAATACTAAGCTCTCATGCTCTCTCTCTCTCTCTCTCTCTCTCTCTCTCTGTGTGTGTGTGTGTGTGTGTGTGTGTGGTTCATGTTAACCCTATGTTATGGAGACAAAATGTCCTCACAAAGATGGCAATATCCAAAATCCTTGTGGAGAAATTTTTTCCCCATGAGGAAAACAGCTTATAAATCACACAAGTGATGTTTTTTGAATTTACAAATGCAGAAAGTTTTCTGTGATGGGTAGGTTTAGGGGATAAACTATACAGTTTGTACAATATAAAAATCATTATGTCTATGGAATGTCCCCATAAAACATGAAAAACCAATGTGTGTGTGTGTGTGTGTGTGTGTGTGTGTGTGTCACTCACAGCCTTCATATCGAGGATAGGCGGCTCTACGAACAGAGAGCCCAGGTTGTTGATGACGAAATCCGTGACGCAGATAGAGATGCGATCCTGTCGGAGAGATCGTACAATCAGCATCCTCTGTAGCTCGTTGCAGCTGTTTTTCCATTCTCCTGCGCAGAGACAGAAAGGGAGGAAAAACAAAGCAAGGAGGCAGATTGTGGCATTCAAAGTCAGGAAGGGAGAGAGGGAAGAAAAATGAAGAGGGAAATTAAGAAACAAGCTGATAATGTGTTTCACTCCACTAACTTTAAAAGGGGACTTTTCATCGACTTCCATTGTTTTCATACTGCACTAATGATATTTTCTATCCCCTTACTAGGAGCCGCAAGCACAGAACGTTTTTTTTGACCGGAACTGAATGATGTTTGCTTCTGTTAATGGTTCCCACACATGCCTTCTTCTGCTGATAGGGACAGAGCACATAAAGCCATACAACTCTGACAATGGCTCTGATTTCCAAATTAATGACTTTACTTCATCTGTTCTTTATTGTGAAACAAAACCATATACATACAACGATACATCACGACCAATTTAACCTGATCCCAAACTAATTATTATTATTATTATTGTTTTTAGTGATTCAAAACCATACACTGTTTACAGTGTAATTGATATTAATACTTAAACATATGACTCTTTTGAGCCGATTCTTTATAGTGAATCAAAATCATATAAAATCACAATCAGTGTAACCCAACCTGATTCTTATGACCGATTCTTTTTAATGAATCAAAACCATACACCACGACCAGTGTAATCCAACCTGATTCTCAAACATGATTTACTAAGGCTCATGAAACTTAAAGCGTAGTTGCTGACTGTTTGTTCATTTGTCTGGCTATCACCACACCAAACTTAATCTTTTAAGAATGAACATTGGTCTGGTGAGTCTGCTCTGTATTTTCTACTGCACAAGAGCTGCAGGGCGAAATCAAATCGCTGGCAGATCAGGCTGGGTTTACCCAGTCTAGTTGTTCATATCACATCCAGATAAAGTTACAAATTATTAGTTCTGTCACTGCAAACACACCTTTGCAAGAATTGCATTTCATTTATTCATTATCGAAATTCTCATCATTTGGAAATGGAATTAAATGTATTTTGCCAAATATTTCTTCAAGTCACCTTTGTTTACACACTATTGGATGAGAACTGAACTGAGCTGGATGATGACATCACTGTTTTCTCCAGAGCTGCTTTATAGCTGAATTGAACTCATTTCATAATTGATGAACTTTACACAGTTATTGAACTGAACTGAATCAACACTGAACTGATTCCAGCTGAGTAATGACACTATTATCTTTGTAGAGCTGCTTTACAGTAGAATTGAACTCTGTTTGCAGTCTTTGAATCATTCAGGCTTTGAAACAACCTGTATCGTATAAAGCGATACATTTCCGATAGAAAATGTCTTCCTCAAAAGCACTAAAGGAATCATTATTAAAACAATTAGGAATCAGAATCGTTAAAGGGGACCTATTATGCCCATTTTTACAAGATGTCATTTACGTCTCAGGTGTCCCCAGAATGTGTCTGTGAATTTAGCTTAAAATACCTCACAGATCATTTATAAATCCATGTTGTAAATACCCATTTCTGACTACAGTCAAGAACAGGCTGTTTTCGTGCATGTGCCTTTAAATGCAAATGAGCTGCTGCGTGCCGCCCCCTTCTGCACACAGTCCCTGCCTCAATTGGATTCTCTGGCTGAACCCGAAAACACCCCACTAATCCACTAATACAGTTCACTTGAAGGAGTGAATGTAAACGTTGAGTGTACATCAGCTGTACACTCGTTATTGCGGTGCAATGTGGGATTGAATGAGTGCACTCGAACATGTTCACTATGGTTTCAGACATTGGCTGTCTCCTCAAATAATGCCCTATTTGAGGGTATGGGTGGCGATTTTGGATTCAGCCCCAGCCAAATACTAACAAGACATCTGCTTGCTTTTGATTATCATCTATATCGTGATCACTCTCACAGATAGCACAGATCTTTCATTGTTAAAGTGTATTATTTCCACGCGTTTTAAAGCTATATCAGTTTAAACTTCTAATGGATCATTTCTGAGCGCACTTATCTGAAGCACACACACAGACAACTGGATGTCAGACGTCTCGTGAGTAACTCACAAGGGTCTTGTTCACCATTGTCGCTTGCAAAAACAAAATAGCGGTGCCCTGGGTGGAAACGTGCAGATTAAGGGGCGGTAATATTATAAGAAGATCCCCTTCCTACGTCAGAAAGGGAGAGAAATCTGAGCGGCTCGTTTTTTCACGTGCTTGCAGAGAAAGGCTTACCAAAACAAAGTTATTAGGTTTTCCTTTTCATGTTTTCTGGGGTGGTAGATGCACCAGGGACACAATTATAGCACTTAAACATGGAAAAAGTCAGATTTTCATGATATGTCCCCTTTAAGAAAAATCAGAATCAGAAATGTTACATTCCTTATGATCTCTCTACCCACCCCTAAACTTAACCTTATCCTAAAATTAGGTCCCCATAACGAACACAAAATTTGACACACACACACACACACACACACATTACCAGGAAGCGGTGCTTTCTCTGGTTCTGGACTGGTGTACCAGAGGTGCCAGTCTCGAGGGTACTGCTCAAACGAGGCCATGAGTCCATGGAAATTAGTCAGTTTATCCAGTTCAGTTATGTTGTCCCAGTTAGAGTCCAACAGCCAGTTAGAGCAGGGGTTATCCATCTGTTTATTCTTATCCAGAACCTAATACACACATACACACACCACACAGAGTGCTTTATGCAACATGAGAACTTTTTTTCATTTTTAAACAAGTCAAGACAATCCTTTCTTATAATCCACTTTCAGGATCAGGAGTCGCACACACACACACACACACTCCACAGCCCTCACCAGTCCCCCCCGGAGGAAGAAGCTATATTCATCCATGCTGAGCTTCCCAGACGCCTCCAGGATCTTGGCGCACATGTGGAAACTGAACAGGAGCTTGTGACACTCAAACAGTCCTCGACAGGTGTATCTGCAAACAGATCAAACACTCTGACATCACTCTGAAAGTCAGCTTAATATGATTAAAACACATCACATCTATGACACACACGACAACAAACAGGGACAACACGATGATTGAATGTGACTGTATGTGTGTGCATAAAGTATATAGTTATACTTGAGTTAAAATTAAAAAAGATAACCCATTAAAAAAGATAACTTATGACAAAAATACTTGAGTAGATGTTTTAAAGGTCATGAATTGAGAAATCAACTTTTCATTCAGCCTTTGATATATAAATGTAATGCCATGGATCTAAATATAATGCCATGGATCTAAATATAATGCCATGGATCTAAATGTAATGCCATAGATCTTAATATAATGCCATGGATCTAAATGTAATGCCATAGATCTTAATATAATGCCATGGATCTAAATGTAATGCCATGGATCTAAATGTAATGCCATAGATCTAAATCTAATGCCATAGATCTTAATATAATGCCATGGATCTAAATGTAATGCCATAGATCTAAATGTAATGCCATAGATCTAAATCTAATGCCATGGATCTAAATGTAATGCCATAGATCTAAATCTAATGCCATAGATCTTAATATAATGCCATGGATCTAAATGTAATGCCATAGATCTAAATGTAATGCCATGGATCTTAATATAATGCCATGGATCTAAATGTAATGCCATAGATCTTAATATAATGCCATGGATCTAAATGTAATGCCATGGATCTAAATGTAATGCCATAGATCTAAATGTAATGCCATGGATCTAAATGTAATGCCATAGATCTAAATCTAATGCCATAGATCTTAATATAATGCCATGGATCTAAATGTAATGCCATAGATCTAAATCTAATGCCATGGATCTAAATGTAATGCCACAGATCTAAATATAATTCCATAGATCTTAATATAATGCCATAGATCTAAATGTAATGCCATAGATCTAAATGTAATGCCATGGATCTTAATATAATGCCATGGATCTAAATGTAATGCCATATATCTTAATATAATGCCATGGATCTAAATGTAATGCCATGGATCTAAATGTAATGCCATATATCTTAATATAATGCCATGGATCTAAATGTAATGCCACAGATCTAAATATAATTCCATAGATCTTAATATAATGCCATAGATCTAAATGTAATGCCATAGATCTAAATGTAATGCCATGGATCTTAATATAATGCCATGGATCTAAATGTAATGCCATATATCTTAATATAATGCCATGGATCTAAATGTAATGCCATAGACCTAAATGTAATGCCATAGATCTAAATGTAATGCCATAGATCTAAATGTAATGCCATAGATCTTAATATAATGCCATAGATCTAAATGTAATGCCATGGATCTAAATGTAATGCCATGGATCTAAATGTAATGCCATAGATCTTAATATAATTCCATAGATCTTAATATAATGCCATGGATCTAAATGTAATGCCATAGATCTAAATGTAATGCCATGGATCTAAATGTAATGCCATAGATCTTAATGTAATGCCATAGATCTAAATATAATGCCATAGATCTAAATGTAATGCCATGGATCTAAATATAATGCCATGGATCTAAATATAATGCCATGGATCTAAATGTAATGCCATAGATCTAAATATAATGCCATGGATCTAAATATAATGCCATGATCTAAATATAATGCCATGGATCTAAATATAATGCCATGGATCTAAATATAATGCCATGATCTAAATATAATGCCATGGATCTAAATGTAATGCCATAGATCTAAATATAATGCCACAGATCTAAATATAATGCCACGGATCTAAATATAATGCCATGGATCTAAATATAATGCCATGGATCTAAATGTAATGCCATAGATCTTAATATAATGCCATAGATCTAAATGTAATGCCATAGATCTTAATATAATGCCATAGATCTAAATGTAATGCCATAGATCTAAATATAATGCCATGGATCTAAATATAATGCCATGGATCTAAATGTAATGCCATAGATCTAAATGTAATGCCATAGATCTTAATATAATGCCATAGATCTAAATGTAATGCAACACTTTTCACGATTAGTTAACCATGAGAGCTGTAACAGTAAAAACGCGCTAAAAGAGAGAATAATACTATTTCAAATGGAAAGACGTTAGCCAATCACAGCAGTGGGCGTTTACACTGAACTCTCACAGCAGACACGCCCCTTAAAACAGAGCACTCAGAGCAGAGGGCTAAAATCATCAGAGGGAAAAATGCATTTTAATTATAAATTATGACAATTTTTTACATAAAAAACATTGTAACATTATAAGTGCACCCCAGGAAACATCATAAAACAACGCAGTTCATGACCCCTTTAAAGTAACTGATATTGCATATGCAGAGTAATGCAAAGTGTGAATGGTAAAAACGATGGCACGAGCTGATCACATCACAGCCTAGTTGAATGGTGGGAGTGGAACATTAGAGTCTGGTAGAATAGAGATGACTCACTTCAACTAGTTCTTCACAAGAGAGTGTGTGAGCTGTCGAACAGACCAATAACTTGCCATTTTAATTCAGACGAATCATTCGGAACAATTTATGAACAAATCATTCAGACTGCATCTTAAAAGAATGACAATTGTTCGAGAATTAAACATCAATCCCAAAATGACAAGGTCACTTTGCCTTATTGAAACTAATTTCATAGCTACAGTCAAACCAAAAAAATATTCAGACACTAGATATAATTTTTTACTAGTGGGAGCAGGACACCATAGTTCATTTACGTAAGTGAGGATAGCAAAATAAAGTCAACTGTGACATTATGTAGATTACAAAATGTGAAAATGTAGATTACATTTTCTAACTATAGCGAATAAACTGTGATAATGTGAGAACATGTTGAAGGTGTCTGAATACATTTAGGTTTGACTGTATTTCCAACAGTTTTATGCCTAAAAAGTTATCTAAAAAAAAAAGTGTACTTGTTTAGGTGAGACATCAAAAATCTAAGAAAATATTTTGTTTTTCAAGCTGTAATTTTGTCTATTTAATTTTATGTAATGCATAATTGTGATATAAATGCTATAAACATGTACTACTGTTTAAAAGTTTGGGGTTTTAAGAAATCAATACTTTTATTTAGCAATGATTCATTCAACTGACATTTATAGTCTTTTACATTGCTACAAAAATTATATTTTTATATTATAAATTATAACTATTCGTTTTCTCAAAAATATTAAGCAGTTTTCAATTTTGATGATAAGAAATGTTTCTTGAGCAGCAAATCAGCTTATTAGAATGATTTCTGAAGGATCATGTGACACTGAAGACTGGAGTAATTGCCATTAAATGAATACATTATATTTTAAAATATGTTAAAATAGTATACAGTTATTTAAAAAAATTATATTTGAGTTTTAACTATATCAATACCTGCTGAAGGCATCTGTAAGATTTAATAAAAATGAACCTCTGGGGCATAGAAGTGCAAGTAAAGTGAAAGTGTTCCAAAAAACTGCTCAAATACAGTATCAAAGTATTTCCATATAGTGTGTGAAAGTTTGTGTTTCAGACCTGTAGACGGCATAAGTGTGGTGTCTGTTGAGGTTGTTTATCCTCTCCTCCAGTTTGTGGCTGCGGGGGCTGCTCTCTATACTCAGGGTGAACAGGTTGATGTAGGCATCCAGAGAGAACTGATACATGGGATCTATACAGCCCAGATCATTCAGTACAAAGAACAGAATGGACGCCCTCTGAGCACAGGCGCGGTAGGCCTGAACACACACAAACACACACACAGATGGGTGTCTATAGCTTTATCTACCTCTCCTGCTATCAACATCCTCATCTCAGCAGTCTTTTTATCCATCTGCCTTATTCAGAACTGCAATCTTTAATCCAATCTGGCAACCCTTTCAGCACCCTCCCTCACACCATCTCTCTCCTTGACCTCCCCCTCATCCCTCTCTCTCTCTCTCTCTCTCTCTCACCTCTCTGGCAGTATCGATTTGGCTCTCGGTCAGTTCGCTGATCTCTAGTTGTTCTGTGACCTCCGTGGCCGTGACTTTGGAGGTCTGAAGGGTGTTCACCAGCTGAACGTCATCCAGCAGGGAGCCGGTCGCCTCGTTCAGCAGCCTGTGCACACACAAAGGAAACGGATGAGTGCAAAATGTGAGATTTGCTAGTATAAACACACTGATTATTAGAGTTGCTGATGTGTTAGTGGCACTCATATAAAGGTGTAAATGCAGTGCCGTGACGTGTAAGAGTGTGTGCCACCCACCGCAAGATCTCGTCCTCCAGCTCCTGCAGTTTCCTCTTGCCAGAGGCGATGTTGATTACCAGAGAGTCCTTCTGTTCCTCCAGCTCAGGACGCTCCTTCCTCACAACGATCCCCAGCAGCTGGGCCTCCAGACCCTGATACACACAGAGTTATACTTCATCCTCAAAGACCTCTGTCATGGGAACAAGTTCCATGACACAAACACTGACCTGTTCTTTAACAGCAAAATTGACAATGGTGGTTTTGGAAGAGATCTCAGGGGTGTAATGTGGATTGGACAGTTTGGTGGTCATGTAAAAACGGAATTCAGGACTGTATTCCACCTCTTTATCTCCCAGTTTTATCAAGAAACGCCCACCTGCAGAACACACACAAGAGATATGTAACATTTCCTTGTCAGATTTGAACCTAAAAACACTGGATCTTTAATCACTGTGCCAAATTTTAATTGCCCTGGTGATAATTTCACTGGAAGACATTTTCTTTTTCTGTTTGCTATTTTTAGCAAAATATTTTAAAATAAAGTGTCAGTAACAAAATATATCCCTGGTTTCACAGACAAGGCTTAAGGTAGTCCCAGACTAAAATGCATGTTTGAACTGTTTTAACTGAAATCATCTTGTACTGATATATTTTAAAGGGGACATAACACACACACAGTTTTCTGTCAATCTCATGTTAATCATGAGTAGCTATAGAGTAGTATTGCATCCTTCATATCTCCAAAGAGTCTTTAGTTTGATCAGATTTATAAGAGACAGATATGCTGTACTGATTCTTTCCGAAAACAGCCGAGCTCATGCAGGCGTGCAGTGGACGGAGCTAAAGAGTCACGATCACACACACACACACACACACACACACACACACACACACACACACACACACACACACACACACACACACACAAAATACATCATGGCATTATCCCTAGATAACTTTTGATTGTTGTTTACATGACTGGGAACAAACAAACACACCTGCAGAACTCCATTGCTGCTCCAGAAAAACAAACTGCATCCACGGTTTCCTTAACGCTGGGTTATTTGGGAAGCTGAACAAGGTTATCTTTCTCTCACAACCAAAAACACACTTCTTTAGTGACGTTGATTTTGTGGTCTAAAAACAAAATGACAGCGCTGTCGACGGCTTCCATAACATACTCGAAAAAAACTTTCCGAAACTTGAATCCTGAAGGAGTGCATTTGGCAACTAATCTTTAACAGTGTAAATAAGTCAGAATGCATGAAATAGCATTAGACCCCCATTAAAATATGTCAGTGCCATTGTTTTGTCTCAAGATGCACACCAGTAGTGTTTTTTTCAAAGGCACGTTTATAAAAGCTTCTTAAATGTCCTAACAAAACTAAGCCCTAATCCTGGCTTAATATAAACCCTGTTTGTGAAACCAGGCCATAGATTTAGTTTTTGTATTTTATTTTATTTTACTTAGTCATTGTTTCATTATGATTTACAACAAATGTATACATTTTAAAGTTAAATAACCTTTAAATATTTCATTTAGAATTACACCTGTAATTTACACCACTATAATAATCTAAAAATGCATTCCGGGCACTTGACAGACCGGCCTCCTGTCATCCTTATTGTCAAGCACTTTTATCAGTCATTGTTGAGTTGTGTGTGTGTGTGTGTGTGTGTTTTGGGGGCTGACCAACTCGCGTGAGGGACTTGTTGAGGATGGGGGCCAGTGAAGGATCTAGTTCCTCTTGGACGTTCTGTAAGAGAACCGGGGAACCAAACTGCACCGCATTTTCCAGGATCCGCAAAAAATCTGGCATCTGCAGGTCTATTACCTTCAACCCCTGACAAGGAGAGAGAGAACATGGACTTGAAGAGAACATGAAGGACACACAGAGGACAAGATAATGACATCAACTAAGGAGAAAAAAAGTAAGGATAAATATGATTCAAAAGTGATAAATGGACATCGAAGAAAGAAAATGGGACGTGTAAGCGACAGAGAAGAGCTGGAGGAGGCAGAAAAGCTTCAGCTCTGTCATTTTGTTATTGTTCTTAAATGTCAGCATTTAACTGTAGCGTGTGAATGGCACTCGCCGCTCCAGACACTCACCACTACAGATGAGAAAAGACCTGCAAAGAAGAGGAAAAGGTCACAGACAAAGAGACAGAGGAAGAACAGAGACTGAAGCCGAACAGCAAATTATCCTGAGAGATGAGAGACTGTACGAAAATGCATGTCCTCTTATATATTCTTCTGAACACACCTGACAGCCTATCCATCTATCCATCCATCCATTCATCCATCCACCTACCTACCACCCTACCTACCAACCAACCAACCACGCACAGCAAACAAAACCATCTTTGTCCTGACACAGAGACACAGAAAGCGAGTGTATTAATGTGTGTCTGTGTTCAGAGGGAGTGATAAATGGAAGGTGTATTGTGCTGAAGGAGAACAGGTGAGGAGACGCGGCCTCACAGGGGAGGCAGTCTCCAACTCACAAGAGGATTGAGTTTGAGTTCTTGTATTCTAATTAAGGGCTCTGAAAATGGCTCGTCTGAGGGTTAGACGGTGAGTCATGTGATAAGGCATCGTGACTCTGGAAAGGTAATGTTAGCGCTGAATGTGGGTTACATTTTTCTCCATGGAGAATTAGATCTAATGCTGTCTAATTATCATGGCAGTCTCGTTTCCAATGTTTCTGTTCTGCTCTGATGTCTGTATTTGTTACCAAGACATTTACTGCAAAATAATGTAGTCTGTAGACTCTATGAACTGAATATATATAGGAATGTGTGAGTGTGTCTGTGTGTGAGAGAGAAATATTCACTCGTTTGGACTCCATGTTCTTAATCCACTTTAGTGCTTGTCCTTGAGGGTCCACCATTAGTGGCCATCTGTAGAGAAGGACAGAGAGAGAAATATTAGTGCTCACTATAAATGCATGTCACATTATCCATAAATAGGCTATTTCATAACAATCCATAATCTCAAAATGCCATTAATCTGTTTGGTGTGTGTGTATGTGTGTGCATGTATGTGTGAGGGAGGGAATTAGCATGAGCTATAAATGAACAATCACAGAAAACTGAGTCTACTATCATCTTTAGCTAATTATTCTCCAATCACTATTCATTACCACCCATTATTCATGAGATATCATCATTATTCTAATTAGCGTTAAGGGATTGGCTCTCTGGGCCTGACCGGTTGCCACGGGTGACGATGACTCCGTTCTCAGTGGAGAAGGCATCAGACGGGAGGCCTTGGATATTCCATTCGCGCACGGCAGTGGGTTTAGACAGAAACACCGCAAAACTGAACCCCGGAGAACACGGCACCTCCAATTCTCTCACCTAGAGATGAAAAGGGTAGCGAAGGATTCAGGCAAGGACATTTGAATGAGAGGAAAGAGAAATTGTTAGAGCTGTCACATGCATAATGTCATAATATTATCTGTAAAGTGTGCAATACTATGCAATACTGAACCAACATTCACAAAATGACAGTATTGCTCTAGATGCATGTGATGTTGCTTGACACGTGTATCAATAAAAGCTATTAGCACCATGTTTACACAAAACAGACAGACAAAACAATAAACATACAGAATGACAGATGAAACAATAGACAGAACGATAGAAAAACAAGGACAGCCAGAAAGACAGAATGACAAAACGAAAGATATATAGAACGAAAATGGCAGATTGAGAGAATAACAGAGATAGACAGACAGACAGACAGACAGATACACAGATAGACAGACAGACAGACAGACAGACAGACAGACAGATAGATAGATAGATAGATAGATAGATAGATAGATAGATAGATAGATAGATAGATAGATAGATAGATAGATAGATAGATAGATAGATAGAGAGATAGAGAGATAGAGAGATAGATACCTGTTTCATCCAGATATTTGTGACCAGCTCATCTCTGTAGTTGGACAGGAAAGGGCCCATGTAAGACAGGAAGGCAGCAGCCAACAGGCAGTCTCCCACCAGACAGGACATGTTCTTCTCCAGGCCCTGAGCACGCACACACACACAATTATATCAGAGATCTCCGGCTGCATTTTTACATCCACATATAACACATTAGCATGACTGTGTGTGTTTGTTTGTGCATACAACTACTGTCTCCTCCCAGCGAACTCTCTCTCCCGCCAGTCCAGACACCAGCTTGCCGGCCCGGTCCAATTTGAGCTCCATGTCCTCGGACTTCCTCCGCAGCTCTTCTTTCTGGGCCAGCTTTTCATCATATTGGCCCTTCAACTGATCCAGTTTCTCTCCTACCTATAGACGTACACACAAACATATATTATGCGAATAGCATTAACAGAGTCACACCCACATGCTTGCACAAATACAGTGCAGGACAGACTGACACGCACTGACCTCTCTGAGTTTGCCCTGGGCCTCAGCCAGTGCAGCCTGTTTCTCAGCCAGCTGAGTCATTGCTCCATGCAGCCTGGCCCTCTTCGGCTCGACCACCTTGTAGATACGGCCGTAAACCTGATATATACACACACACAAAGATATGAGAGCATATAAAAAGAGCATGTTTCAGTGTCACACTCTAAAGGCCCCTTCACACCAAGAATGACAATTTTACCAGTAACTAAAACAAATTCTCAAAGGTATCCCAATCTTTAAGCAGAAGGAGCTGAATGGATTTTTTTAAATAATATTTGGGTTCCTTGCTGCTGTCGCTCTTGGCTTGCTTAGTTGGGTTTTAAAAGACACTTAATATTCAGCAATACAGCATTAATCGATTTGACTCCATTGACGCTACTGGATGAGAACAAAACCCTGAACTGAATTGATTTTGATGTTGATACCACTGTCAAAGTTGCTATAGCAGAATCCACTTCATTTCATAATTGACAAATTTTGCATCATCAACACTTATTGAACTGAATCAACATTGAACCGACTTAACCAATTCAACTCTGCGCCCCACCTGTGGGTCCAATATTGCATCATTATAATCATTCAAAATATGCTGCAGAGCTGAAGTGGTTAAAGTGAAAAACAACACTTTTGTCTTCTGTAGAGCTGCTTATAGCTGAATTGAACTCATTTAATAATTGATGAACTTTACACAGTTATTGAACTGAAGTGAATCAAGACTGAACTGACTATTTTTGGTTTCTTGAAACCCCAGCTAGTGCTCATTGGACACATCATCAGTGATGAAACAGGGGTCATGGGGTTTTCGGTTCTTAGATCATCGGACACCCTCACCCGGGTGACCCAGCTGGCAATGATCAGTCTCCGGCTTGTGTCAAAGTGGAATGCTACACCATGGCTCATCCTTCTTAATACACAGCCACCTCCTTTTTTTTCTGCAGCTTTGATTATGGTTTTGGTGGCTCTCCTTTCCTGCATCCTTCTGATGCTAAGGAGACTGAATGTCCGATGTAATGACTGCCCTGCAAAGCCTCTGCAGCCCACCTTCCAACAATGCCTCCTACATTCCTCTACTAGTTTGAGATTTTCCCTTTTTACATTCATGGGCCTCCTCCATCCAGAGGGAACAGTGAGTTCCAACATAACTACTTGCTTAGAACAGTTGGGATGTTAAGACCAAACCTGGCCTTAGGCCGTGTGTCCACCAAAGTGTTTTTAGCAAGCTGAAAACACCTAGCTGTGGGCATTTGAGAGTGCTTCAACAGCGCAGCAGTTTTTCTTTCAGTTGAGACACTTTGCTTGCAATTATACGTACAGAATAACCGTGGAAGTGTTACTAGCATCTCATTTCACAGATAGTTTGTTTCTGTATTGTTTCTATATAAAAGTGACAATACATTGTAAAGTATTTGCTCTGGCTCTTGTTTTAAATGATTTAGTTTCGTTAGTATGCTTGTTGTCATCTGTTGACGTTGTACAAGCAGAATGTGGCGGTTGGTCGGTGTTGTATTTGTCCCGCCCCTCCTCCACTGTGATTGGACAGCTGGGTAAAAAGTGACAGTGATGAGGGTTGCGTTTTACCCAAAGTTGAACATACTTCAACTCTCAGTGACCGGTAAACAATGCAGAGCGCTCAGCACTCAGCGTGAAATAGACGCTTAGCACCTTGTCATGCTGCAGACGTTTTAAAAACACAGCACTGTTCCAGAAACTTCAACTTCTTCCCTAGATCGACTTGTTCTGACACTTTTTCCCAGCTGATGGATGAAAATATTTTTTCTTAAAAAACTCTTGCATCCTTCCCTCGGGTCATTTTGACCTTAGGACTTTTGTCGCACTTGAACCATAAATACACACACGCAAAGATTCGAGGAGTTTATGTGGTTGTAATAAAAGTAACAAACCCTACCTTCCCTATTTGGAATAGAGCTATAAGGCCATCTGGCAAGAGTCATGAAATATCATGTTATATCATTTTTTTTCCCACAAGATGTCGGCAGAGACACCCAAATTGACCCAATGTGAGATATTTTAAGCTGATTTGAGCTAGTTTATAGTTATTTGGAATTTAAGCTGAAAGAATATGAAAATTTTGCTTCAATTATATTATTTATTGAGAAAATCTAGCAATTTAAAGATATTCCACGAGTGAAGGATTTATTACAGGATGCGAGGGAGGGATGAGGGTTAAAACCCAATAAAAATAAAACAAATCCCAATAAAAAAAGTCTGCATTAAACAAAAATGGTGATGATCTTTTCTTCCCTATTGCGACGTATATATCTGAGTGAAGCAGCTTCTCAAATGAGGAAAACTGTAGGGCGGGAGTTAATTGTGTCCATCTGGAGTTGATTGAATCTTTGTCATTTGCTAATTGCTCCAATCTCATGTGAGTGACAGGTTGGTGAAGTGAAGGGATTAATGAAGTGAAGCCATTGTGAGAAATAAAAAACTATGAGGAAACATCAATAAGAAAAATGATGTTCCCTGACAAATCATTTATTATAAACACAGCAATATTCCATAAAAAAGAAGAATCGTCAAATTTGATTTCATGGTGACTTTAAAGTTATTGTTATAGTTTTGATTCTTGGTGTGAACAGGCCTTTAGAATAAATGTTTTTCAGCAGTCACAAGAACACCGTTCAGGTGTCGCAACAGCCATAATTGTTAGTGATTGTTGTACCTCCATGGCCCTGACCCACATGCACAGGGACTTTGCAGCGAGCGAGACCCGTCCGATGATCTCGGGCTGGAAGTCGGGCTGCGTGCAGTACTGTCCAATGGTCTTCAACACGCGGTCGGAGATGTTGTCCTTATCAAAATTCACCAATTGCTTAATGAAGTTGCCCTCTCCTAAAACAAATGGCTTGAATTCAGCCTCAGGCAAGCACATATTTCATTTTTTTCTGCAATCTGTTCTGTGGTTATAAGCTTTCTACTGCATTGTGCTGACCTTTTTAAATATATCCTGGCATGCTAATGAATCACCCAACCCTCCCCTCACCAGAGTCTTTCTCTCTCTGTTTGGCTCATGTGATTTTAGTTATACAGTAGTCTGGTATGGATTTCATGCCTGAGCCAGCGCCTGAATCCATGTGTGACATCAGTGTGATTGAGTGATTTAATAATGATCTGGAACTCTCTTTTTCTCATACCCAGTTGTCTCTTGGCCTCCGCCCAAGTTGGTTCACATCCTCTGAGGATCATAACTGCCTGCATGACGGTTTCCACAAGCGCTGGAGGTCTGCCATAAGTCTTGATCTCCGTCATATCTTTCTTATTCAGCGACTCCAGAGCCTGAAGACAGTCCAACAAGATTACCAGTTTTTTCATGTGCTGATGAAAACATTATGTATCACATATCCAGTTGCCGCTGTAGCTGTATCATGTCGCTTTGAAAGTACTAGTTGCATGAATGCAGAATGACCTTCATGGCTTCCTCTAGAGCAGGAAGTGCTTCATCTAGGTCTCTCTGAGCATTCTCAGCCATGGCCTTACACTTGATTTCTTCTGCTTCTATTTTCTCACTGTGAGCACCCACCGCCTACACACACACAGAGAGAGACGCTCACATTAAGAAACACACCACAGACACACCAAGAAGGTTATAAATATCCAAAAAGCGCACGCTACCTAACACATACAAAGAAAAAACAGGCAAGCGTGCACATACACAGACACATTACCAAACACAAACATCACTATGCAATAACAATAAAGAGTTTTGCTGAGCATTATGGCGATCAACCGGTAGAGAATCTACTGTATGATTTATACCACAGCATATGCAGGAATATTTATAATGTACAATAAATAGAATGTTTTACAAAGACCATGTCTCTTTTATTTTTGAAAAATAGGCATTACTATATGATTATGCAATGTATAGAACATTTCAAAGGTTGCATTTCCAGCAAAAAAAAAGCTTCAATCACAATATTTAGCGCTGCCGTAATTTTATACCGAAATTATATACGAGTGAAAATCTGCAAATGTAACAAACCATGTAAAATGCATCATCTTTTATTGGAAAATTAAACATTTTATGAAACTTTGATAATTGCCTTAATCTTTTAAACAACTTAGAACATAGTAATCAAACTACATTTTATAAAAAAACACCTGTCAAGTTTATAAAATCAGCATTTGAGAGTCAAATTGGACTACAGCGACTCATCTCAAGATCACTCATTTAATAGATCTGTTGCCAAAATTATGAAGAGAAGATCAGTCAAGAATAGAATATTGAAAATATTAAACTCAGGAATGTGAGAATCACTCAGATTCACTCACAATTCAGATTCAATTTCAGAACAAATTTATACTCACTTGCATTACGTATTATGCACGTTATCGTCTCTGACAGAAAAAAAAAGTCCTCTGCTTCTTGTAAATACCACAGTGTATTGTGCACGTTATTTTTTGACAGACGTCAGTGTTGTGATGCTCAAATGATGTGGATTTGAAAACAGATGTATCGTAAGGTAATAATTATTTATTTCTTAGCCAGCAAGTGTTCAGTGAAGTGATTGATGGCCATGAGTGAGTTATGTCAGCCAGCCTAGGTTTTGACAGACGTGATAACATGCACAAGAGGTTTTTCAAAACTATGTTTAATGCAAAATTAGTAATTATAAAATGTGCTGGTAAAACACATTTTGAGCAATTAATAGTACTTATTTTATGGAATGAAGTTTATTTTCTGGCTTAAATAAATACATTACATGTTACTCAGAGACTGACATATTTGAATTGTCAAAAATTTTACATTCAGCTGTCGCAAATTCGTTGAACATCAAGTTAATTTTTTAACAGCAAAAGAGTGGTTTAGATAGTCTCTTATAACAAAAATCTTATTGAACCCATAAAAATATAGATCCTGTTGTAAATAATAGTAAAAAGTCACTTTTTAAAACTGTTGTTTTAGCAGATTTTGACTCAGTATAATGTAATCTAAGAGTTTGGTTATAGACAGACTGACACAAACACACACACACACACACACACACACACACACACACACACACACACACACCTTCTGCTGTTCATCTGCCTCTCTCTTCTGCTGCACAATGACAACCAGATATTCCTCACACTGTTTCTGGAATTCAGCTACTTTCTTCTTGGCCTCCTCCAACTCTACAGACATGGCCTCCACCTTACTGCGCGTGTCATCAATCTTAAACAAGCCATTCCTCAACTTCGACACCTGCTCTCCGAGCTCACCACGCTTCTCAGACAACAACCTGAGAAAAGAGAGCGAGTTTTCAGAATAAATACTTTGTTTTAGTTCGAGTAAGAGATTTAACAGACAACAATCAAATGGAAACAGGAAACAATCATGTCTTTTAAATCCTCATGGCAGCTAAAAAAACCCCTAACAAAACCAAAAAAATTATTGAGAATAGTGTGCTTGACTCCTACTTCTTGTATCCAGAAACGAGTTCCAGGTAGTTGGTGGGTGTGACGTAATTGTGTCTCTTCAGTTCTACTTTCATCCTGTGAGAGAACTGGGCCACAGACTGATGCACGGTCACAAAGATACTGGCAACATTAGTCTGGATCTGTGAAGACACAAGAGAAATGACAAGTTGAGGAAGCCTCAGTTTAAACAAACCTTGCACAAGGTCACAACAGAAGTACGCTAAAGCCAAACTAATCCTAAAACAGTCAAAAGCAAAACTAGGCTTAAACTCCATCCAAGCAAATGAGTGTCTCAATGGAGAACCTCAAGTCAAAGTGATTTGTCGTTCAAAAACAGCGAGCAAAAAGAAACACGGTTTGTATGATCTCTCTCTCAAAGGAAACAGAAGATCCTCACAGAGATGAAGGAAGAGAGAGAAAGACTCTTGATGAATCTCTGAACACTTGAAATTCAATTAACCTATGATTCAATAACAACCACTAAGAGATGAAGCACCTCAAAAAGACTACAAATTAAAGGCCCGGGGTTAGAGTGTCACTGATTTGATTGGACTTATAGTGCATAAAAGGAATAGCAGTTAAAAGTTATACGACAAATGTAAAGGTAGACTCAGTCATTTATCCCTCTTTAAAAAGTTTTACATTACCGCTGTTTTTGAAAGGAGCCTTTTATACTCTCCAAAGCTGCATTCATTTGATCAATACAGTAACATTGTGAAATATTACTACAATTTAAAATAATTGTTTTCTATTTTAATATATTTTAAAATGTAATTTATTCCTATGAATGTTCAGCATCATTACTCCAGTCTTCAGTGTCACATGATCCTTCAGAAATCATTCTAATATAATGATTTGCTGCTCAAGAAACATTTATGATTATTATGAATGTTGAAAACAGTTGTGCTGCTTAATATTTTTGTGAAAACCATGATAAAACAGACAAACAGAATTTATTTAAAATAGACTTTTTTGTACCAAAGTCTTTACTGTCACTTTTGATCAATTGAATGCATCCTTGCTGAATAAATGTATACATTTCTTAATAAAAGTGTTTATTATTCAATAAAATATATAATTTTTTATTTCAGTGACAAGGTCATGGGAGCGATGTGAGATCACATGACTAGTCAAATACAAAAAAGTGGGGACACTGTACAAATTGTGAATAAAAACAGAATGCAATGATGTGGAAGTTTCAAATTTCAATATACAAACTTCAAACTTAAAATTTCAGAATACAACATAGATGACAAATCAAATGTTTAAACTGAGAAAAAGTTGGGACAAGGCCATGTTTCCCACTGTGTGGCATCCCCTCTTCTTTTTCTAACAGTCTGCAAACGTCTGGGGACTGAGGAGACAAGCTGCTCAAGTTTAGGAATAGGAATGTTGTCCCATTCTAGTCTAATACAGGCTTCTAGTTGCTCAACTGTCTTAGGTCTTCTTTGTCGCATCTTCCTCTTTATGATGCGCCAAATGTTTTCTATGGGTGAAAGATCTGGACTGCAGGCTGGCCATTTCAGTCCCCGGATCCTTCTTCTACGCAGCCATGATGTTGTAATTGATGCAGTATGTCTTCCCTGAAAGAGACGACGTCTGGATGAGAGCATATGTTGTTCTAGAACTTGGATATACCTTTCAGCATTGATGGTGCCTTTCCAGATGTGTAAGCTGCCCATGCCACACGCACTCATGCAACCCCATCCCATCAGAGACGCAGGCTTCTGAACTGAGTGCGGAGAACAACTTGGGTTGTCCTTGTCCTTTTTAGTCTGGATGACATGGCGTCCCAGTTTTCCAAAAAGAACTTCAAATTTTGATTGGTCTGACCACAGAACAGTTTTCCACTTTGCCACAGTCCATTTTAAATGAGCCTTGGCCCAGAGAAAACGCCTGCGCTTCTGGATCATGTTTAGATATGGCTTCTTTTTTGACCTGTAGAGTTTTAGCCGGCAACAGGGAATGGCACGGTGGATTGTGTTCCCCGACGATGTTTTCTGGAAGTATTCCTGAGCCCATGTTGTGATTTCCATTACAGTAGCATTCCTGTATGTGATGCAGTGCCGTCTAAGGGTCCGAAGATCACGGGCATCCAGTATGGTTTTCCATCCTTGACCCTTACGCACAGAGATTGTTCCAGATTCTCTGAATCTTTGGATGATATTATGCACTGTAGATGATGATAACTTCAAACTCTTTGCAGTTTTTCTCTGAGAAACTCCTTTCTGATATTGCTCCAGTATGTTTGGCCGCAGCATTGGGGGAATTGGTGATCCTCTGCCCATCTTGACTTCTGAGAGACACTGCCACTCTGAGAGGCTCTTTTTATACCCAATCATGTTGCCAATTGACCTAATAAGTTGCAAATTGGTCCTCCAGCTGCTCCTTATATGTACATTTACCTTTTCCGGCCTCTTATTGCTACCTGTCCCAACTTTTTTGGAATGTGTAGCTCTCATGAAATCCAAAATGAGCCAATATTTGGCATGACATCTCAAAATGTCTCACTTTCAGCATTTGATATGTTATCTATATTCTATTGTGAATAAAATATAAGTTTATGAGATTTGTAAATTATTGCATTCCTTTTTTATTCACAATTTGTACAGTGTCCCAACTTTTTTTGGAATCAGGTTTGTAATACTCACTGTAATACCCTGTAATATATATATATATATATTATATATATATATATATATATATATATATATATATATATATATATATATATATATATATATATATATATATATATATTTATTTATTAATTTATTTATTTATATTTTTTTGCTTATCTGGATAAAATAATCTAGTCTAACTACTAATTGCACATTTAGCATTAGCATTATCAATTAAACAATAGCATTATCAACTAGGGGCCAGTATAAGTCAAAGATGAGGACCAGCACAACAAATACAAAACTACTGAGTGAACTTTAAAATAAAAAAATAAATAAAAAAAGATACAAAAATGCATTGCCAGTTCTGCACTTTCAATGGATGTCTAGGGGGCAGCCGTCGACTGCAAGTACATCTGTTTTTGTTTGTTTTTATAAATTGAGGTACATGTCGAAATCATTTAATAGGGTAGATGTGACCTTCTTTAACCCAGAATATTTCTTCTGCAAAATACTGACAACATTTGTAAATCCATGGTTTGACTGTCGTTTGTTGATGTGTCTCACCCCATCCTCGCTCCCTAGAGAGAGTCCATCCAAACATCTTTCTGCCACTTCCAACAGAGCGTCACGTGGCCATTCAGAGAACCAGTCTATCGTTGTGCAGTTCACCAGTGCTGGGTACTGACGAATATGGTTCCTAATCAAATAAACACAGAAACAAACAGGCCTCACATACCCATAATCCCTCTGTTATGTAGACGGTTCAAGATGTTTTGCATTGATTTGTCACAAACACTAATATCATCCTCCTGCCCAATCATGCTTATTAAAGTCAGACCAGTGCCAGACCAATCAGAGTGAGTGCTTAGATGATTCGTGCTGTCATATTTAATGAGTCAGGGCCCTACGGGGCACATTACGCACAACCGCCTCCTTCATGTGACGGCAGATGCAAATGAGTGATTAACGAGAACATTTCCCATGCATGATTCTATAGTGCTACAATTGTGACAGGCATAATTACAAAGCAGGAATGTTCTTGCCAGCCGTCGTCTGGGGGCCAGTGAACAATGTACTGCGTCTACTTATCGGCGACTCTCATTGAACCTAATATTTACCTGTATTATAGCTCTTCCTTGTTATTTGTGTTGTCATTTTTTATCATTATTGATCGAGCACACTATATAACTATGGTTTGCAGCTAACCTGCTACTGCTCTTGCAATACAAACACACTGCTGTTCGTCATGCCAATAAAACCCCTAAAGCTGAAATTGACTGAGACAGCAAGCTAAAGACAGAAAAGCAAACAGAAAGAGAGAGAGGGGAAGCCAAATTTACGATATCGTTTATAAAGACGCTTGCGAGTTTACGACAGCACACGGGAAAGAGATTGTAGATGGAGGGCAGAGCTTTGTCTTCCTGATGTGTGTGAAATGACAGTGGCAGAGAGGTTTACTCCTGTCGTTTCCTCTAATTTCACACAGTTGTAGCTCTCATCCACTTTGAACTCTCACACTGAGTCATCGGCATCGGTTGATTCATAAGCAGCAATACTGTGTGCTGTGCTGTGTACGGTGTTAAACCGTATACTGGCGTTCACTGTGAATCAAGCCTTCAGAGAGAGATCTTAAGCCATAAGAAGCTACAGGATGGATCTCAATGTTAGCATGGTAATCAAGGCTGACTCACTATTTGAGCACGTTAGATTATAAGCAGTAGGCGTGCATGTGTGCTGTATTACAGTCAGCTATATTAAATCCACACACATGGGATTTTGTGGAGACAGTGAATGCTGATGGTGGCAGGTTACAGTCAAGCCTGTGACTAGCACAGTATGCATTAGCCTGCCACAGTATGAGAGATAGAGATTGCCTTTCCTTTATGTCCCTATCTACATTTATGTTAATTATTAATATTATCGCCACATTGCGTAATTCAGTTCATAAATGAAACTTACTGCATTGTTCATAAAATTTATTTATGCTTAGTTTTACTCTGCACATTTAATTTAATAATTTGATTTAATTTGATTTAATTACTCAGCTAGTGTTGTTCTTAAAAGTAATAACTATTTTTATTATATTGAACAGTAAAAAAACAGAAGCTGATCATGTCTAATTAAATTAAATTGTTATATTTTTTCAAAATATTTGTTTTATTTATTATTTAAATAAAATCTACAAATTAAGAGAAGAAATATATTACAATTGAAATAATACTATTGTACTGTAATAATCTTTTTTTTATATTTATGCAGCAAATTTTTCCTTGGATTTTCGTAATTCACATGGAACATGCAGAAAATCACGTCAATGTTTTCATTTTATACATGACATTAACATTTTACTCTATTTGCAATGATGTAATTTTACCTTATTTTCGTTGTTTTGCCCCATTTCTCATTGTATGCAGCTTTGCTGTTTTTTTGTCATGCAAATAAAACACACTAAAAGGAAATTGCAAGAGTGCACCTGAATGGATCTCCTACAGGGCTCATGCACAGCACAATGTGCAGGTTGTTTCTGACGCGCTCTATCAGGTAGTTAAACATGGCGTCTGGTGTCTCCAGGATATTGTCCTTCCTGGCTGAGTCTGACAGAGCGTTCTGGATCTACACAAACAAAACATGTTGAAAATATGCTTTCATTGTCACAGACATCATTAAACACAAGCCTACAGTCACAAGCATTAAAAATGTATATGAACACACACACACCTCATCGAGCTCGTCTGCTTTATAGAGATTGGGCACCTCCCCTGAGCTCAGGATGTTGTTAATGTCTTCAAGGAAGGACTCGTCCACGATCTGTGTGTCATTAAACAGGAACACAGTGGGCTTGTTTTCCACTCCTGTCAGCCGATAGAGCTTTTTAATATCTGTATGGGGAGAAGAAATGTGTCAAATATTCCATTAGGGCCACATTAAATTGTGTTATGAATGCTACAATGTGCATAACATAATAGATCCTTAGGTCCTGAGCACTGGGCCAAGAGGTGTTATTCTTCAACATTTGGAAACATTTACCACAACATGCCACAGGACAAAATATCAACATCTTTGGTATATATTAAAAGAGCTTTATATCCGAGATCTGAAACTGAAAGAATATCTCAGCCAAATGCCTTACATTAGTTGGTCTTGAAATACATTTTAACATGCCTGAATGTTCAGATAACCCTTTAAAGGAACCCTAAAAAGGCTGGTTTGCTGGTGTTCCCTTTGGTTGCTTAACTAACTTAACCAACAACATTTCCTCGGTCAAGCAGCTGGACTGAAAAAAGACATGAACTACATAAACTAGCTCAATTATGAGATGTTTATAGAGGCTTCTAGTTTTATTGTTTGTTCCCATAGGTCCACTTGAAGAGTTGTTGGTGCTACAAACACCAATATCATGGTTCGATATCCAGGAATGACACATAATGACAATATGCCGTGTTGGGGAAAGTTACTTTTAAAAGTAATGCATTAGAATATTGCGCGATTCCCTAAAAAAGTAACTTTTTAATAACTTTTTTAATAAAAAGTTCTGTTTTTGGCAAATGTAAAGATGAAATGAATAAGCCACAGTCTGAAAAAAATACAAATTAATACAAGTTGTAAATTTAAAAAGTAATGTGTTATTTCACTAGTTACTTGAAAAAAGTAATTTGATTATGTAACTCGCATTACTTGTAACGTGTTACCCCCAACACTGACAATTCATAGTCTTCATGTGACATCACACCCTTACTGTATAGGAACGCCCACCTGCAGGGCAAAAAAAGGCTTTCCTCCGCTGCCCGCCAGTCATTTTTACCAGCTTTGCTACTAATGTAGTAAGACAGTGATATTAAAAGACCAAATTCAATATACACCTTATTGATGATGCATACTTTATACAGGCAAACAGACGAACACAGAATATAAATGCAACACAAGGTTTCTCATTAAGTGTTTTTCCCATTGAAAACCATTAGGCCTATAATGAAAATGTGTCGTGCTCATATTCTGGGCTCATCTGATCGCCTATTTATAGTATGCACCAATCAAAAATGTGTAAAGTGAATTTGATCTTTTAATATCACTATTTTAGTACATTAAGTGTGGGTCACTGCACCAATATGGATTAACCAGTTCACCCTCTGCCAATGCTGCTTGATCAGCCCTTTAATTCTAACGGTCTCTCTATGTAGCAGTTTATAAAGACAGTTTATTTCTTTTAACGGCAGAGAGTTTCCGGTGGTCAGTAAAAAAGGAAATGGAATATTAACATTGTTGCTGTTTAATTGGTGAATTCATCATGGTGGAGAAAGTTAATCATAAGATTAATTCAAACTAATCACAGGTTAGAATTGTGATCCCTGTTTAAAATTAAATTGTGTGTAGAACTCACCCTCTCTGAACTCTTGTTTGCGGTACTGTTTGGTGACCTCCACCTGGAAGACCGTAAACTTACAGATGTAGGCTGCCAGTCTGGTTAAACTCTGCCTGCCTGAGCCACCGATACCAACCAGCAACATGTTCCCCCGGAGCTGACTGATCACACGCACCAAACGCGTTACTGAGGGGGCAGAGAGGGGGCGCTGTTTCCATCATTAGAATCATAACGGTGCATTTACTTGCATGAATCATGTGTCATTTGGTCAATGAAACATTTACAAACATAAAGTATAAAACATTAAAATGTCAACGCATACGCACACACACACACCATTCTTGCAGGAGGCCACACAAACAACCGATCACAAAGGAACTAATTGGCACAAAACCATAATTAGTTATGAACACGTACGCATATAAACATACACGTTATACTTGCTAATTTCGTAATCAATCAGCTATGCACAGCGGCGTGTCATTGAACTGAGTGTTTGTGACGTGTGAGGCACATTCACCGAGCTGAATGTGAGACCGCTTTAATGTCTTAGTGCGGCGTGTGCATGACAGGATGCATATAAAGCATTCTTATATGCGTCTTTGACAGTAAATGCCTGTATGGGGCTGAGTGACATAAAGGCTGGGGGAACCGGCCGCCTAATTATTCTCCCTGCTGAGGGTTTTGTAACGCGATTGCGTTCTTCTTTGTGGGAATGAGAAGGGTAATTATTCATGCTTGCAGGGGATCTGAGGGCTGAAGTGCATGTGATTTTGAAGAAAGTTATATTTGTGCGAGTACTGAATGAGAACGGAGAACATTGGTCACTGAATTATGGGGCTTGAGAGTGCACACTGAATCAAGGATATTGTGATGTGGACGTAACTATATGATGAGAGCTGTATAATAACGATTCCATGAATATTGATGACTCTAATAGAACAGAACAATTGGAATTTGTTTTTCACATGGCACCTTGATAAGTTACAGAGACAGAAGCAAATCTGATCAAATGCACCATGGTGATAGATCATCACCATGATAGATCAAACTTGCAATCTTTTGGCCCAGAGATTTAACCACCAAGCAAAACTTCTCAATTCACTCCGACCATGCTCTCACCGTGCTCTATAGCATCTCTGAAGAGCACCAGGCTCATGGGCACCACACCAGGTGTGAGGTTATAGTCCTCCAGCTGGTTCTCCATGTGAACTTTTAGAGCTTTAAAGTCCAGCAGGTCCTCATACACGTGTGGCTCGCTCAGGAAGTCACCTACAACAAAAACACATACCAAGTTGATATAAATGTAGGGCTAGGAGTGCCATTTAAAAATGTAATTAATGATAATTCTTCAATAATTAAATAAAAAAAAAAAAAAAAAGTAAATAAATACATTTATGAATTGTAAAATAAATATGACAATTTAGTAATAATTAGACATCACTGATTTAATTGATTGATTTTAGGCCTACTGGCATGTGTCCATGCAGCATCACGCATATCATGCAGCATAAGGTTTACAGTAACGGACGCGTTCGTTATTCGTAGTGACCCATGAACGGGCCTAGAACGGGCAGCTTGTGACATATTACAAAACATTCAGTGGCACATGCCAATCAAACACAGACGTGATACAAATAACACATTTGAAAAAATATTACTGACTTTAATGCATTTTATTGATATTTAAAATATTACACAATTAGGCCCTTTATTTAGGATTTTGTGTCACAATTATGTCAGTATAGGTGCTCGATTAATCTGTCAGTCACTACTGGAGGTGTCACAACACACAGCGACATGTTCCTTGACTGTGTCAGTCAGGTGTCATGTCAGTGTCAGTGTGACACGATAATGTCAGTGACACATGCCACTATCCACTGGCACATGCCAATGAAAACCGGATGTGCCACCGGATGTGCCAATGCGCATAGTGATGTGCCATTGGCTTCTGTCAGATGCCATGTCACTTAATGTTAAGACTGCTACTGTTTTTAATTTTAATTTATTTTTTTAAGAATATGTATCCAATTGGCTTAATTTATTTATTAAAAAGCAAACACCTGTGGAATTTTTTTAGCCAATTCGGTTAGTCACTGATCAGCTGAAATGACAGTTGGTCATGTGGAAAACAACAAATGAATTTATAGATTTTAGAATTATTCCTCAATTTGTTAAGAGATTTATTTATTTATACTTTTTTATTAATTGATTTACACTACTATTCAAAAGTCTGGGAGCAGGATTTTTTTATTTAACAAGGGTGCATTAATCAAAGGTGTCAGTAAAGACATTTATAATGTTACAAATGATTTCTATTTCAAATAAATGCTGCTCTTTTAAACTTTCTATTCATAAAAATGTCATAAAAAATAAAACATTGTTTCCACAAAATATTAAGCAGCACAATGGTTTTCAACATTGATAATAATCAGAAATGTTTCTTGCATATTAGAATGATTTCTGAAGGATCATGTGACACTGGATGATGCTAAAAATCTCAGCTTTGCCATCAGGGTTCCCACTCTTTCAGTGATCATTTTCCAGGACTTTTCCAGGACATTATCAATTTTACTACAGCATATTCTTAAAAAAAATAAATAAAAAAAAGTCAGTCTTTTTTACCTCAGAATTGGACTTTATAACTCACAATTGTGAGTTTAAATCTGACAACTCTGAGAAAAGTAGTAAGAATTGCGTGTGTGTGTGTGTGTGTGTGTGTGTGTGTGTGTGTGTGTGTGTTTTGTGTATACCAAACAGAGGGGGCTGTTTGTTGGGGCAGATGGCGTGGAAGGGGACATTGAAATGAGAAGCTAGTTTTTCTGACAAAAGCCCCACAAATGTCTCCATGTCTGCATGATCCACCAATCGATCCGAGAAGACCCTGAAACACAAACACTCATTTTTTTTTCTCCTTTTAAAAGCTGCATCTGTATGTGCAATCCTGTGTCTGTTTGTACCTGAAGCACTCATGAATCCAGAGGCGAGTGATGCTCTGTTTGGTGTCATGGAAGTCTTTGTGTGCTCGCAATAAACCCTGGAACACCTGCATTGGAAGACACATTAAACTTGCACACAAAGCCTTCAGTCTAATTTCTTGTTAGGTATAAAATAATTGATTTGTTTTGGTCTGGTCAAGCCTAAAAGAAATAGATGCTTTCAAAAGTTGTTTTGAAAAATGTTATTTTGTATGCGCATATACGTGTCTCCGATTAAACATTATAGTCTTTTTTGGTCAATCTGAAGTGGCAAAATGGACTGACGTGTTTTTTCTTCATCTTACTGGAATCAATTGGTCTGAATCGTGTACCTAAACCACAATTTGCTCCTTTTCCAGATGAAAGACAAATCACACGTGACGCATGATGTTAAGTACCTTGGAGATGTCTCTGAGGTTGAAGAGATAATGTATTTTAGCAGGCGTGGGTAAGAAGCGGGCGGTGATGGCGTGGTAGAGCTCCAGGGTGGCCTGAGTCAGAATCCCCCCGATGGGCTTCACCTCCTCCTCAAACTCCTGCAGCTTCTGGCTGATCATGGTGCCATAGATGCGCTTTATCTGAGACTCCTGGGAAGAACAGAAGAGAAGAGGGAATTACAGGGGCAGAAAAAACTCAAAATAAGACAAAAAGAGGAAAGGTGATTGGTTAGTTTGATGCACAGAAATAGAGCAACGTAAAATACATTTATATTACAGAGAAAAGAGAGTGCTTCACGTTTAATGTTTAGATGTTATTGCAAATATCAATGCATCAGGTTGAAATGGGTGGTGGGCAAAATCATATGACTTCATAAGATTTGGAATATAGCACACAAGATATTTGGACCACTCTTATGCTGCTTTTATGATACTTTTGCAGTGCTTTTATGTGCTTTTTGGAGCTTGACGGACACAGTCATCATGCTCTCAGTCTCATCCCTCATGCATCTCCTTTTGTGTTCCACAGAACAAAGCACGAGCTACATGCGGGGTAAGTAAATTATGACATATTTCATTTTTTGGGTGAACTATTCCTTGAATATTGCTTCAACAAAATATATTATGTATTAATTTATTTTTTGGATATATTAAAAACACTTTCTATAATGAAATGTTTAATGCATTTTTGCAGCAAAAAGTATACTTTCATAATTTAACACAGCTGAAAGAATGTATGCCATTCTCTTTTTTCCCCCAATAAAACGGTTTGCATTATTCAGAAAGAGTGGCATTAAACTGAAATTTCACAGTTTTTCAATAAAAACTTTAAACAACTTCACTCCTAATACTGTTGACTCCTTCATGATAAATTGCATGTGTTTTTCCTCATTTCTGAGTGGCTTCAAGCTAGTTTAAAACTGGGGAGTGACAAAACAATAACCACTGGTTTAATCCAAAAAAACAAACAAAAAAAAATTGTATATATGTGTTAGTGCACAGTTTATTACAGTGCTTGCTAGGCGAGCATTGTATTGAAATTCCTATTACTTTTTCTTATGCATATTTTTCCCCACAAATGCAATAAAGTTCAGTTTAAACCACTTAATTCAGAAACTTTTGCAGATTATTTCAGCCTTACGTATGCTATCTCAACTATACTTGTACAAATAAAGTTTGCATATATCGCATTGACTTACATTGTTAGAGTGTTTTCAATATCCAACCAATAGCGATAAGGTCATCATTATATTTTAAAACTGAATTGTGATTAGTCTTATCTTGAATTTATTTGCATAAATTTCATTGGTCTTTATTTTTTTATATATAAATATTAATATTGCTGCCATTACACTACACAGACGGTGTGATGTTACATGCTGAGCCCTAATAAGGAAAGCATTGCAGCTGTATTTCCATCGATTTACAGTTTAGAGTCAATCTCTACTCACTGTAGGAAATGTCATGTTGATGAGATTAAAACGGCTCTGCAGGCGTCCTGATATGTGAGTCCTCCCTCCACCAGGGGGCCCCATAGCAGCCAGCAGGAAAATGTCCTTTAAGATCAGGGCAAAGTGAAAGACACGCATTTATATGCACATCTAAAACATACTCAAATGACAACTGGTAAAAGCACACACACACACACACACACACATCGTCTTACCTTGATATACTTGAGGCTCTGTTTCTGGCGGTCGTACCAGAAGCCGTAGTCGATCCAGAGGCGGAGCAGCTCCAGAGGGGGCTGGGAGCCAAAGTCGTCCATGGCGGGCATGTTGAGATCATCCAGGAAAACGGCCATCCTCTTTCCTCCCACTGGAACGTACACACCTTTAATCCTCTTCTCCACCCGAGACTCGATGATCTCCTGCACGTTATTAGAGCTAGTCTGAGAAAAAGACAGAAAAACACTTTAATGAAGACATGAACGTTACCTGAAGATGGTAAAATATTCAGCGAGTGCGACTGCCGATTTGGAGATTAGTGGAAAACTCTATAATAATAACAGATGATGATGATGGTTGGAGATTGATGATGATGATGATAGCCTTGCTCTCACTATGTGTTCTAATACTTGCTCGTCAGGTTGGGCCCTTTGAGCAATGATTCAGCTCATTACGGATGTGAGAGTGGACTACAAAAATATCACTACACACACTGGTTAACCACACACTCACAGAGTGCTCTAAGCATCCTGGAGGTAACTGATTTAAAAGTTCAGTGTGCGAATGTACACCACCGTTCAAAAGTTTGGGGTCAGTAAGACCAAAAACATCACATTCCAGCGCCAGACCGCCTCTTATTTAACACAAATTAACAAATTAAATATTCTGCTAGTCAACTGCTTCCTTTGTAAAAGATACATCCATGCCGGAACAAAAAGTGGTGGGGACAATATCAGCCCAGGCAAAAGTGGGGGGACAGAATTGGCCCAGGCAAAAGTGGGGGGACAGTATCGGCCCAGACAAAAAGTGGGGGGACATTATTGGCCCAGACAAAAGTGGGGGGACAATATGTGCCCAGGCAAAAAGTCAGGGGGGAGTGATGCTTCTGTTGAAATCAAAGTTTACCATATTACTAATACTAAAAGTGATTCTCATTACCTGTGAGGACATGTTGACAGTGAGCGCTGCCCACGTGACTGAGTCCAGGCTCTGCAGGACACTCTGGGTCACTGAAGTCTTTCCTGTCCCCACTGGACCCGTCAGGAGCACAGGGTGCTGAGCAGACACCAGAGCCTTGACCAGGTAATGATAGCGAACTGTGTCCACTGTGGGGACCATGATCTTATAGAATGGAGCGCTGCAGAGAGACAGATGATAATTAGAAAGACGCCAGCAAGAAAGTTGAAAAGTAGGGCGGCTAAGAATGAGACATGCTTTTAAAAAAAAGAGGACAAAAATGAAGAGAAAAAGTAGAATATGGAGCGAGAGAGAGAGAGAGAGAGAGAGAGAGAGAGAGAGAAAGGGGTGGGAGGAAATAGAGTTGAGAGAGCAGAATAAATGAGAATACCGAGGAGGAAGAGGAGGTGAAAAGTCCTGATTGAAAGACTGAAAATTGAAAGATGTAGCGAGACATTTCAAATGAACAGAGGGATAAAAAAAGGAGTCAGGTAAGAAAAAAAAGAACCCCAGGATAAAAAAAATGGACAGCCGACAAAGAGGGAGCAAAGAGAGCCAAGAGGACAAAGGACAATGAAGGGGAAAGAGTTGGACTGACATGACAAATGAGAGCAGGGGAGAGAAGAGAGAGAGACGAAGAAGGATGAAAAAGATGAGAAAATATGAATAGACGGGGAATTCAGAAGTCTGGGAGGGAGCCAGGCGAGAGGCCTTTGACTGAGCCCGCAGGCGGCTGGCAGAGACCCCTGAATAGGGGGAGGATAGGGCACACACACACACACACACATCTCACTTGGAGGTGTAGCGCCAGCCTTTGGGCAGCTTGTCCTCAAATGACGCCCACGTTTTGTTCTTGGTGTCCACGTAGTACTCATAGATGGTGTCCTGAGGTTTAATACAAGGTGATTATTTTTCCAGTAATTTATTTGTTTCTGCAGGCAGAAAGGCTTAAAAGTTTGTTCTAGACGCACAGCATCAGCACTTTTCAAGTAAAATTACATGTCTGAGCATTGAAAGATTTCTTTCTTTCATACTGTATGAAAGAAATTTACTGTATCCATATTTAGATACTTCAGTCATACTTAACATTAAAATACACAATGAAATCATGTCACATTTTTTTAAAAGATAAAACAAGCATTCTTTAATTACAAACAAACAATAAATAAATAGATGGACCATGAAAGCAAAAGTTGGTAAAGTTATTGTTTTTGATTCTATTTGTTAACATCAATAGCACAGAAATTACACATTTCATCTTGGGCCCTGTCAGAAATGGCACACTTCATATGCACTTACAGTCTTGTGGACTTACAATAGCCGCCATGTGCGTGTATCCGTTAAGTCCATGAGACCATAGGGTGTCCCATTTGTCACTTTAGGTTTCAAAAGGGTGCTCGCGGGCACCCCCTTTGCGGTTGATTTGCACCCTTGATGCGCACTTTTGCAGAGCCCGCACTGAAGCGAGCTCCGCAGCACACTTCTACCCGACAGTCTCGAAAGTACGAACTCGAAGACTGTGATTGTTTAGGGTGCCATTTGGGACAGGGCCCACTGTATACCTTGTTAGGAAAGGTTCCCTCTATTTCCCGTAAGAAGTTGTCCATCTTCTTGCGCCCATTCTCATCTACTGCCGCGCACACAGACCATATGAGACTGAAGATGAACCAGAGCTCCACTATACGGCCAAAGTTTTCAGAGTCCGTTGGGCTCACCTGACCAGCCAGAGAGAATGACACTTCAACTCAACCAAACAAATACAAAGCGGAATATGTTTAAAAGTACATTAAGTAATTTTTTTCAGGCTTTCTACAGGTTTTATCAAGGTAAATTTAAGACTTTAAGACCTTTTAAAGACCAAGTAGAAAACATTTTAGGAATAAATTAATGGGAAAACAATATGTCAATATGTTCTCTAAATGTAAATGGCTACAGAGAAACACAATGAGTTGCATTAGCAACACTTCAGAGTTTGATAATACAACTTACAACAGATATCCATTATTTTTAATTCATTTTACAAAATATAAATCACTCTAGATCATACACTTCTGATCATACTGTAAAAATGATGTTCTTTCTCTGTATATTTGTCTTGGTTTCCAGTGCAAATTTCAAAATTTTCTTGAATTTTCAAAAAAATGTGTCTTGTTTTCTGTGAAACCAGAACAAATATCTGCCAATGGGCTCAGAAAAATCAACCTAATTCAAAGGGAAGTTTTCATAACTCATTGACAGATATTTGTTCTTGTTTTAAGCATAAACTCTGATAGTTTTGTTAATTTTTTCAAGACTACATTTGCATCTCAAGTAAATGTATCTTGATTTAAAGACGTTTAGATATTTGTATAGATGTTTTAGATATATTAGATATTTGTCGGAAAACAGGAAAAACAGGACAAAAATACTGGCCAAGATATAATGAATTTTGCAATGCATGCAACATTTAATGTCATGACCTTTTGAATTTAAGACTTTTGTCTCTGATTTAAGCTCTTAAGGCCTTAATTTCCGTAAGGGTGAAGTAAGACTTCTTAAGACCCGCGGAAACCCTTATTTTTTTATTCAAAATGAACAAAATTGAAATTATTTGTTAACAAAATTGAGTCAGTTCATCAATCATCAATGTGTTTTTGTCTTACTCTGAATCTCTATGGTAAGCCTATTATAAGTGTTTATATTTTAGACCTGTCTGGATGGTTTTTGCGAGAAATTGCATACAGTATGTCACTCGCCCGTGCGTGTCTCTTCATATCCGTAAATAGAGAAAAGTTGCTCTGCCTTCTTAGATGAGTATATGTGGGAGTGGCAGAGGTTAGTTGTCACAATGAGTGAGAAAGGTTGACATGGAACTTGCTAAATCTCCAATCTCCGGAGAATCTCCCGTTTTAAAAAAAAAAAATAACAACAGGAGAATCTGCTGGCAAACCCTGAGAACGGTGGTTCAGGAAGCTGTCCCCTGTAAAACTTTTGTGTGGTACTGCTCAGGAACAGCTTTATAAATTAATCTTAACCTCTGATTACTAATTTCATCCGTTTTCGGAAGGCCAAACAAAGCGGTTTTACTTTTGCATCCAAACACACAGCATGACATGACAACAACACTACAATTCACTGGACCGTCGTCTTCTCTCTTTGCGTATGCCTTTGGGCAGAGAATAAACATCTACATCACAGAGTAAAATATTAGCAGGAGGAAGTAATATCTGGACTTCGATTTAAGCCGGGTACACACTGTGTGATTTATAATAGTCCTTTACGATTGTTTCTTGTCAGACTGTACGAACATGATCCCCGCTGTAAGCCATGTCACACTGTAAGATCTCAGTTGTCATTAATGTCAGACTCAACGACAGTTGAGGCGCGAAAACTCGTCCTGAGTTTTATATCATCAATGAATGATGCGTTCGGTGACAGTGAGCTGCATTGCACACGGGATTGAAATGGTGGCTACAAAGAAATCTCTAGCGCTCATTTTGGTCATAGTTTGTCTTGAAAAACTATAATTTGATGGTTGTCGTAAGAGAAGTCACACTGCAGGACTGTGCACCAAATCTTCCGACACTGCCAGAATTTCGTCTGAGGTAAAATTTGATCGCAACGGTCATTAATCGGCTGCCGGTGAACATGTCAAACTGACGATCAAAGACTTCAGATTTTAGCCTAGGATCAGAGGAATCTTTTAGGATTTGCAAAATTTGTCTCAGACGGCCAAAATCGCACAGTGTACCCGGCTTGAGGCGTTTTAGGCAGGACTGGATCAGTGTTCTCTGTTAGATACAATTAATCCATTTGTGGGAGACTATGAGCTTTGTAACTTTGCAGAGCATATACATGCACAAACAGATACATTACATAAAGGAGAACATTAAAAGGAACACTCCACTTAAAAAAAAAAAAAAAAAAAAAAAAAAAGGCTCTTTTTCCAACTCCCCTAGAGTTAAACAGTTGAGTTTTACAGTTTTCGAATCCATTCAGCCGATCTCCGGATCTGGCGGTAGCACTTTTAGCATAGCTTAGCATAGATCATTGAATCTGATTAGACCGTTAGCATCTCGCTCAAAAATGACCAAAGAGTTTCAATATTTTTTCTATTTAAAATTTGACTCTTCTGTAGTTACACTGTGTAGTAAAACGACGGAAAATGAAAAGCTCTCTGTGCTAACAGGTTGTCCTATTGGTTATGTTGACGGAAGTTAGCCTATTTTCAGGCGCTGCGTAATATCATTGCGAATCAGATTTAATGATCTATGCTAAGCTATGCTAAAAGTGCTACTGCCAGATCCGGAGATTGGCTGAATGGATTCAAAAACTGTAAATCTCAACGGTTTAACTCTAGGGGAGTTGGAAAATTAGTCTACTTTCAAAAAAGTGGAGTGTTCCTTTAAAAAAACATCATACGACCCCATTAAATAATATACTGGTTCCATGCAATTACAGTTGGGAGTTTTCAAGTTTCAAAAAGGACACAACAGCACCATAAAAGTATAATAAGTCTGTTGCACACATATGGCTTTAGAAGACTTGGATACATGTGTATGATTGTATGGACCACTTATATGGTGCTTTTGTAATTTCAGAGCTTGACAGCCTATAGTTGCTATATTGGCTGTACACATAAGTGAGGTGAAAGTGTTCTGACCCCATTCACTGGAGTGGCCAGTGTGTCGTAGAGTCTACACAGCGACGCCACTCCGTTCAGTTCAGTGATGGTCACCAGCTCCTTACAGTGAGTCTTCTTAAAAGTGAGGGTCTTGTCTATGTAGCGATCAAACAGCTGCCTGAGATGATCCACTTCAACCTGAGAGCGATGAAGAGAGAGAGATGAAGCACATTGCCAAATGTTTAATACCATAGATACTTGAGCTTAACAATGTGTCCCAAACCTTCTTCCGTTTTTCCATCCAGGACTGAACATAAGGCTTCCAGCTTAAATCAGAATAGTCATTGTAAACCATACCACAGCGAGACACTGTAGCAGGGGACGCCACGGCTAGATCCTCCACTTCAAACAATAATGAGACCTGCAACACACTCTCATTAATGCTTAATACCCAACCAAATAAGCACAGAACTGTCACTTAGCTGAAGGGTGAATCTCACAAAACCTGCCAAGAGCATGAGGGCATCCTATTTCACAGCAAAACAAAATAAATTAATAAGAAATTATTTTTTTGCCTGGGCTTATTAATTAAGTCTATTTTAGGGCCATGAAGAATTTCTGTATTGTGAATATTTTTTCCCATGACAATTAAGCATTCTCATAATGCTAATATAATAAAAACTAATAAATAAGTCATTAAAAAATTATATATATATATATCATTATTTATAAAAATTTAAATCTTATAATTTAAATTGTAAAGTATTTATAGATTAGCATATGTGTTGTTGATTTTAACAAACTATTTTTTTGCATTATAGTAAGATGATGATTTTTGGCATTACAGTAAATGATAATTTTGTGAAGAAAATATGCTTGTAATAAAATAATAATAATAATAATAATAATAATAATAATAATAATAATAATAATTGATGCAAAATACACTAGTGTTCAAATGTTTGAGGTTGGTAAAAAAAAAAAAAAATTATAAAAATATATTAAAACAGTAATAATGTGTAATATTATTAAAATTTAAATAAAATATATTTTAATCGGTGTTGGGTAATTCTAAAAAAGTAATGAATTACTAGTTATAAATGACATCTTCAATAGTGTAATTAGATTACGGTACAAATTCTAAATCCTATATCAACCTTGAATAGTTAAGAGTTAATAGTTTTTAATACTTTTAATTCATTCAAATAAATAATATAGAACTAGATCAATTATTCTTATTATAGATATTGAGAAGGATAAATAAAAACATGCATTTTAAAGTTTGATGTTAATTCCACTACTGTATTATATATAATATAGTTCTACAGTCTATACACAGTATTTAATTCAATTACATCAGAAGTAACTGTAATCAAATTACAGAAAAAATAAGAGTAATCTCTTTGCTTTACTTTTTCAAAAAGTAATTACATTACAGTAACTAATTACTTAGTAACTAGTTACACCCAACAATGATTTTAATATGCATTTTAAAATGTAATTTATTCCTGTGATGTTCAGCATCATTCCTCCAGTCTTCAGTGTCACATGATCCTTCAGAAATCATTCTGATATGAGGATTTGATGCTCAAGAAACATTTCTGAATATTATCAATGAAGAAAACAGTTGTGCTTTTGTGAAAACTGTGAAACATTTTTTTATGATTCTTTGATGAAAACAAATGTAAAAAGAACAGCATTTATTTGAAATAGAAATCTTTTGTAACATTATAAACATCTTTACTATACTTTTTTTATTATTAATTTAATGTGTCCTTGCTGAATAAAAGTTCAAAAAAAAAAAAAAAAAAAAAAAAAAAAAAAAACTAACATTATTTAATGGTGGTGTATATATATATATGATTTTGGAATAAAATGTGCCTTAGGCATTTCTTCAATAAATTCGCCAAATAACTAAAAAAGGGCATAAGTGAAGGGAATAAATAATTCTATGTAGTACCCTGATGGGTTAGTGAGGTGAAACGCACAGTGTCAGGTCTGGAATCAGAAGTGAAATAACCCTGGGTGGGCGGCAATCGAGGTTATAGTGTGTGCCGGGTATCGTCTGCCACCAGTACCTGTTCAGGCATGGAGATTCTCTCTCCGTTGATGAGTGTGAGGACTTTGTTGTCGTCCATTACAGAGTTCATGCTCTCGATCCACAGCGTGTCCACTGGCCCGTCAAACACAATCCACTTCTCATCAGGCTTCTCATCTGAGCTCGGCCGCACAGAGAGGAAGTGTTAGTGCTTCACACACACACACACACACACACACACACACACACACACACACACACACACACATCCACACACTCACAGAATGAATGTGAATTTCCTAATACACCCTGGATCTCTTTGTCTCTCTATTTTTCATTTTCACCTTTCTCTTCTTTCCTCTGTCAGTCTCATTTCCCTACTTTGGTTTCGCAGACACCAGAGAGACTTGCAGGCAATTGTGGTGAAGCCTCTAATTGATCATTTATCTTTTCCTGTCCCGTTATCTGCCCATGTGTGTCTCATTTACTGAACTCAAAACAATAAAACACAAACACAGAGCACGGCTCATCTGTCTTATACACACACATACAAACGCGCCCTGTCTGGAAGCAGCAGGCCGGCTGGCTGCCTGGGTAAGCGTATAACACCACAACTGTCACACAACTACAGGAAGTGTCACATCTCCTCTGGGCCATCTTCCCTCTCTGAGCAGGGAGGAGGGGATGCACACAGCATCCCATACAATACAAGCCGTATTGAGCCAGCGAAAACCGTGATTAGAAAGCTTATGTTGGGTATTGTCCACCATCGGGTCAGAGTTCACTCTTCAGCCGGAACTCGACTCACGTACGGCTGTTACTGGAAGCCAGTTATTATAGTTTATAAAGTTATAAATATGGATATTTTGTAAATATTACAAAAATGCATTATTTCGCTTCGGAAGGCCTTTATCAACGCCCTGGAGCCGTATGGATTACTTTTATGATTGATGGATGCGCTTTTTTGGACTTCAAAAAACAAGGTACCATTCACTGCCATTATAAAGGATATGTTTTAATAGAACCCAGATTGTGTTTGGCTGAAAGAAGAGAGTCATATACACCTAGGCTAGCATGAGGGTAAGTAAATCATGGGATAAATTATGAAAACTGTCATCATTTACTCACCTTCATGTTGCTCCAAACCTATAAGACTTTTGTTAATCTTCAGAACACAAATGACAACTTTTTTAATTAAACCTGGGAGATTTCTGTTCCTCCACTGGAAGTCCACTTTGAAGTATCAAAAAGTTCTTAAAGAAATCCATATGAATCAAGTGGATTGATGACAGCATTTGATAACAGAATAAAAAATTTTGGGTAACATAATCATCCCTTTAAAGGGATAGTCCACCCAAAAATGACAATTCTGTCATCATTTACTCGCCCTCATGTCATTTTTTTCTTTCTTCTGTGGAACGTAAAAGAAGAATGTATGGAGAAAAAAATACAATGGAAGCCAACATTCTTCAAAATATCTTCTTTTGGTTTCTAGGAAGAAATGCATAATGGTTTGGAACAACATGGTTAGTAAAGGGTGAGTAAATGACAGAATTAAAATGTTTGGGTGAACTATCCCTTTAAGACCAGTTCAAGGCCCCTGATACCGGCCCCTGGATTAGAAGACAGAAACTGAAGGAGCCACTAAAAACATAGAAAATACTATGGGCTGCAAAAAATGAAGTAATTATTGGTTGGATTGACAATTGGCAGGAGAATGCTGAAGCTCCATTCAGAGTCGAAGAACTGATAGGACACTCCTGTCTGTGAGATGGAGAGGGCTACAGACAAAAAGGCTCTACAAATTAGGTTAAAAGTGAGGCACAAACTAAAGGAAAATGTAATTGCAGGGGAAGCAGGAGAAAAAGAAAGTTCTTAGCTAAATTAAGTAAACAAACAGCCTGAGGTGTTCGAATCAGCTATTCAGATCAGAATCCATTAGATCTTCGCATTACTGCACAAGAGCTCCAAGACAAAACGACCACATTAAAAAGCAAATGCACTAGAGCTAAATATACTAATTCCAGTCTGCTCTCCAAAAGCTATTCAATATGGCTCTTGAAGGGGGAATGAATTTAACCGTAATAAAGACTAAAGCATTTGTATGGGAAGCTGTTTTGTAGTAATCAATACCAGACTCTCAGAATTCCTCGAAAAGCACACAATCTCTTGGGTAGAAGTAAAATGGACTTTAATAACAAGATTACAGCACATCTGATTATACTTCTTACATTTATTGAAGTAAATATCACAAAAAACTGCAAGTTTTTTTGCCTGAAACTTTATAAAAGCCTTTCATTCTGTCTGATATTTGGCGTCAAAATGTATTTGACATCATAACACGACTCCCTAGGATTATTTGATCCTGACTGATCGATCGCAGCAATCAGCAGTCAAATACTTTTTTGTATAATGGCTGTTAAACTGCATTGACCATCAGCAAAACTGATTTCCAACATCTCTCGAATCACAATGTGGCCTCTTTCAGAATCAATGTTTGAACGCAAACCTATATTTCATGTCCATTTATGCATTTATTTGGTGAGTAGCAATTTAATAAGAATGTTAAAGAACAGCCAGCAGGTCATTAATAGAAAATACAAGATCTGACCACCTGGACATGGGTTTCTTGTGGTATGTCCAGCTGAATGTACATTATCTTATAAATATAATTTAAAATTATTGCACACAGAACCCATGAGCTAAATGAAATTATAGCAATAAAAATAGCTGTAAAAAATTCCTCCACTCTACCAGTGGCACAGAGAGTTATTGAAGAAGTCCAGTATTCCAAACCACATCTGTATTTTTTTATTTCACCCAGTATGACTCAGAAATGCCTAATCTACACATGTGACCTGGTTCTGATTCAGAATTACAGCAAAAGTTGGATCTACTGGAACAGTACTGTGAGACCTGGACGATTTACCCTGGCAGTAAATCTAAAATTAAAAACAAGAATATTGACCTTCAAGTTCCAGACGTACATGCACGAAAAACATATTCATATCCAATTATATCACACATTCATCAAAGTACAATTAGGCCTGAAACTCAGGTCCACAGGCAACATCAACCCTGCAGTGAAAGAATTGTGAAGAATGGCTCACAGGACCCACTGTGTCATAAAAATGCAATGTCCTGTAGAGATTTCAATTAAAATTAGGCTGAAAATATTAGAATCAGTAATTGAGGCCATTGCTTTTTATGGCAGCGAAGTGTGTGGTCCACTAACAAACCAAGAACTCGCCAAATGGGAAAAACACCCAACTGAGACTTTGCCTGTTGAATTCTGTAAAAAATAAAAATAAAAATAAATAAAATAAAAAAAGGTACACGGAACTCCAGAAATAAAGCATGCAGGGTATAATTAGGCCAATATCCATTAACTATAAAGGACACAAAACAGGCAATTAAATTCTGAAACCATTTACAACTTAGTGGTCTCTGAACATCCCATTATAAAATCCTGTGAAATCAAGAGTTGAGCAGAGAAAACAAAACAAGCCCCTCACTACAGACTGAGGTTCAAGAACAGATTCAGTAATTAGACTACACCACACTAAAATGCAGATGAAATGTGATCAAGATAGATACATTGAGAAAAGTAAAATCAAATACTATAGATATAGAAAGACGGTTCACTCCTATTGGTTATGAATGGCGGAAACTGCAACGCACAATATGGTGGAATACATCCCACCTTCTAACTAAAAGAGCCAATCTCTGATTGGTAAAGGTGTTGCGTCACTGCAGCTGCCGTTAGAAGCTCAGGTTCCCATAGAATCCAGAGACTCGCGCTAGGACTGCACATGCGCTTTGGCTCGTCTAGCCTGAAAAAATTTGTTTACGCTATTTGAGCATAAGAAACAAGTAGAAGGACTTGGTCTCGGATGCCCAAAATAGCTGCCCGGAGGCGCTGCAAATATGGCCACTGAGTGAACAGACTTTCCTTGAAAGGGACTTCGGTAAAATGCAACGTTATCTGGCCCAGAAATGTACACCTGTCTTCTGTGAAAAATGGGAATCATCTTGACTAGGTCCATACTCAGCAAACAAGCCAGCAACAGGAACAAGTAGGCGGAAAACATAGCAAACTGAACAAAGAACTAAATAAATGGTTGTTCTTATGCAGCAAACCAAACAAAATTTAGTTAATAGTAGTATTTCACTATGAATAAATGCAAAAGTTCAATGAAAACTACAAAATTATTTACAAAACAAAACATTTTCAAATTAAAACTAAATTTTTTGTAATCTTCCTTTAAAGGGACACAACAACAACAACAATTTTGTCGTCATTTAATCACCCTCATATCATTCCTGAATGTTAGTAATGAAACCGGGAAAAAGGGTATTTTTCAAAATATCCTTTGATTACACAGAAGAAAGAGAGCCAGGTCTGGTGCAACACGAGGGTGAGTAAATCATGGCAGATTTGTCATTTTTGGGTGAACTATCCCTTTAATGAATTTGCTTAAAATAATATTTTAATAAATAAAAAAAAAAGTCTGTTAAAACTCTTTATTTTCTAATTGTTTTACATAAGCAATAAGGCACTCAAGGCTGTGCTGCATTATATTCACAATGGTCTGTTGCACCTTTGTGCTTAATTAATATTTTTCTTCTTTTATTTGAATCTTTTTAATACTCACTGACTCATTCTCTTTGGCAAATGCACCATTACTTTTCATGCCAATGAAGCCCATTGAAACATTAAAAGAGAAACAGAGGGAGGAAGGGACTGCAGAAGTCCAGAGAGAAACACAAGCATCCGGGGAAAGGCACAGTTTTGGCTCTGTCAGACCATTTCAAAGGAGCAGAGCAGAACAGAACACACACACACACACACACACACACACACACACACACACACACACACACACACACACACACAGTTAACCATCAGAAACCCACTGTACGTAACACTTTTTTGTTTAATTCACGCATTTCATTTAAATTCTGTAAAAATGATTTTCAGTACAGGCTAATAAAACTCTGAGAAGAACATATTAAAGTTTCAACAATCTATTTTACAGAGAAGACTTCGATCCTAAGCTGCAGGCCTCTAAATTTGCCTTTTCAAGTATTTTCAGGTAGTTCACTGAGGGGTGGGCTTCTTAAAAATGTGTTTAAAGGGAAATAAAAAAATCATTATCAGAATCAGCGTTCTAAGAGTAAAACTCATGTAGACCATCTCTGTAATATTACACATTTAGAGACAAATGAGAAAATCCTAGCTGCCATTCTGAGCAGATTCATTGTCAGCCATTCTTTGTTTTCCACTATTGTCATTTCTCTACAACAATAAGCTGCAAATGCTTTGTCAACACAAATGCGGTTATTTGTCATGCCAATAAATCAAACTAAAGTGAAGAACTTAGAAAGAGAGAGAAAGATGGAAAGAGGGGGGGATTTGAGTTGTATGTTGGTCAAGTTCAGAATAATGTCCAAGTCAAGAGACAGAGAACATCAAAAAGAGTGAAAGACCAGATCAGTTCGACAGGAGCTACAGTCCACAAAACATTGAGATCACTGCAATAAAGAAAAAAATTATAATTAATTATAATAATAAACCATAACACAAGCCTGCATGTGTACATAGACCAATAATTAAGAAACATAACTTCATATTGGATTGTACACAGAACGAAAGTACAAAAACTGACGAAAAACACATGACCAATCCCTGCTGCTTTAAAAGGCTGTATAGCGATCAAAGAGAAAGGCTGGAAAAAAACAAGCTATGTGATTTCCTGTGAAACTCTAGAGACTGGCACAGAGACAGAGAGAGTTTGTGGACCACAAAAGAGACCAGGCTGGACGGGATGGCGAAAAGAAAACTAATCAGAAACTTTTCTACAACCACTTTCACTCGCACCTCACACTTTCTTTCTTTCTTTCTTTCTCTCGTCTGTTTGTTCTTTCTTGTCACATCAGGATTCATTTCCTCTGTCAGTGCTTCAGCTGACGTCGCAGAGCGCCTGCTATCAGCAACATTCTACACTTCTTGATGAGCACAAGCTTTAAAGTCAACATGAAACTGCATTCCCAACACATCTTACTTACAAAATGTGCCACTCAAAAATACATTACAGGACATTCAATGAAAAAAAAAAAAAAAAAAACATTTTATCCATCAATACTTAACTGAAAGTGATCAACTGAACTAACTGATCAACTCCGGCCGGGTCGCCTGATGTTGAAAGACCCGAAACACCCAATGACCCCAGGATACATCACTGATGATGTGTCCCAGAGCATCTGCATGATGTATCTTTTACCAAAGTGGGCATTTCATACAGTATAAAAAGGATGACAAATCTAAATGAGATCTTTATTAAATATCTTGTTATTAGCAATTATTGCTGCATTCTTTGTTAACAGCATTAAACTCCTGTTAGCTAGAATATAATTTTTTGAGTCTAATGTACCTCCACACCAAAAATGTGTTCCTTTAAACTTTAATTATACTGAAACCAATCAGCATTATGAGTAATATTAAAGCGTTCATCATTAAAACAATACTCTGTCACGCTAAAACCAAATCGACACTATGGGTGCAAAACAGACTCAGCAAGTAGCTTCCTCTCCCTTTAATGAGACACCTGAGCTTGTTTTTCTTTAGCAAGTTTTGACAGTTCTAGGGGGAAATGTATTTGACGTTGTATTGATGTGAAGAAGAGAGAAGTGCGAGAGCGACGATTAAAGAGCACTGCTGCAGAACTTTTCCACAGACTGCCGTCTTTATATGCACATACTGTGTGTTTGACTACAAGTGCGATCCAAACAAATGGCTGAATCCAAATTGTACACATTTTTGTGTTCTCTATCTTTAAACTCAAGTTAAGTTGACATTTACACAGCTTACACAGGGTACACCAGGCACGGAAATGCTTGTAAATGCCTTAAAAAATGTAAACAAAACAAAACAATGACAAGACAAAATGTACCTGCACAGGCCGCCCTCATGAGCGAGGAGAGAACACCATCCGTCCACTCATTGGTGGAGAGGTTGTATTCTCCGTACAACTCTCCCAGGCTCACTGCCTTGGGATTTAGGGGACACTCCTAAAGAGGCATCAGCAAAGGTAAAAGGTCAGAGTTCAAAGTCGGAGGGAATGATTCAACTACAGGATAGGAATCAAACAGAGGTGAAATCATACAGCGGTGAGAGACTGACACACAGGAGACTCAAGGGAGTGTGTGTGTGTTATATGGATTGGTGGTAATGAGGAAACAGGGTGAGGTGATGTTTGCATGGAGAAATAAATATAGGCACCAGAAATAGATATGCAAAGAGGGAGGGGTGTTGAGTCAGATATGAAAGAGGAGACAGGCAACGAGAGATGGAGAGACAGAAAGAAGGAGGGAGCAAGAAAGGAAGGATGCAAATAGAAATGGCAGCTTGAGTCACAGAGAGAGCGGAGAACAAGATGGACCCCCAAACTGTAAAGAATTACACACACTAGGCAGAAAGTACCTAGAGGTGTAAACCAACAGAGATTTAGACTCTCTCTCTCACACACACACTCTCACACACACTCACACACACACTCACACACACAAACTCATATGCTAACACCAGGACACCAAACCACAGACACACAGTCGCCACAGGTATACCCAAACCCTCAGAGAATTAGTGACAGGGACAGGGGCGAAAGCACTGGCACTGAGAATTAGGCTATGTTCAGAATGGAACACTACCTTACGACTCACTGAATACTGTGCTGTATATAGTGCATTCTGAATTCAATTATAATTACATTTCCTAAGGATAAAAAAAAGAAAGATATATAGGAAGCCCTTACTTGCACATTACTATGATATTAAACATTAACAACAGAGCTCAAACTATTAGCCTTAATTCAATTGCTAATTATTTTTAGATATAATAATCAACATTAAAATAACAAATTGTATGCAAACATGTAAACTGCACATAAAGGGGGTCGCACACCGGACGAGAAGCACAGCGCCACGTCGTGTTGCTAGGACAACTCGGTGTATTACACACCGGACGCGCACATTCTATGATTATCAGTTTATGTTAATATTGTCATGTTTAAAGACATTATGAAATTAAGATAATGTCTATACTATGTTATGATTGTACTATACAATTAAATACAATCGTTGCTAAGTCTGCAGCCTGAACATTTTACCTCAGGGCGTAACGTACATTAATTCAGTGAGAAGCTCACCTGAAAACCTGAAAACATCAGCAATCTTCATCCACACAGCTGATTTCTGTATTTTGTTCCTCAGAATCAGTGGTTTGTTGTATATAATTCGAGGTATTTCATTGAGTTTTTCGTCATCTTTATGTTACGCTACTCTACGCTATTTTCAGCAATAGTATCCAGCTGAAGAGTGTTATGACCTGGTGCCGGTTTATTTATTATATTTTTCCTATAGGCCTATGTTTTGGCTTTATTCAAGCAGTTAAACTATAATTGTAAAGGTAAATATATTTTGCAGCACAGGGTGAACATTAACAACGCTTTGAGACAATTATCATGTAAATTTAATATAAAACTAGGTAAATGCTGCTCTGTGGTGCAGGTGGATTTTGAAAAGCGTCCTGAGTCGTAGCTGGGTGCCGCAGACAGACGCCGAATGACGCTGCCAGTGTGTGTACACTCATAGAAAATAATGTCTTTGAATTTTAAAGACGTGGCACGGTGCTGAGCTTCTCCTCCGGTGTGCGACCCTTTAAGGCAGTTTTTGCATTAACTTCTAAATCTTTCGAAAACTTCTAAATGTTTCCACTAAAACACTAATTGAGCGATTACACAAGATATGACACATTCCAGTAAGTTGTGCTGTATCTTTCACATATTCAGATGTTCATTCAGTAACTAGTATTAAAGAGGAAGAGATGATGGCCTTCACTCGTGCTCCGCACTGTCACTTGAACTGAGGCGCCTATACAGCGATCTCTCACGCCACATTAAAGAGAGTCAAAACTGCATTTATTGTTTGAATTTTGAGAGATGAATCTTGATTTATAACAAAACGTGGAGCTTATTGCAATTATTGTTGGTTAATAGTGGTTAGGCTACAGCACTGTATTAGTCTTGTACACATAAGACACGTACCGAAAATTAATACATGTACCGTTACACCGTTCCTGGTTTTTTGGTTAGGTTTGAATATCATTACACCCCTATTGATAAGATGAAATGTTAAAAAAAAAAAAAAAAAATGCATTAAGTGTGTTTTTAGTATTTCTATTTATTTGTGTGTTTAATCTAATTTTGTCATTGATAATGTGCTATTCTCAACATAACCAAATATTCCAAAACTAGTAGCATGCTACATGTTTTCACCTGACCGCATTATGTTAAATGTTTAATTTAGCAAGTATGGGGTTCCTCATTTCTCGTCCCAGCACAGTTTAGTTCCAACACTAATTAAACCCACCTGAATAAACTAATCAAGTTCTTTAGATTTACTCGAAAATTGCAGCCAGGTGTGTTGGAGCACAGTTGGAGCACAGTTGGAACTCGGTAAGAGAAGTATACTATTCATAACATGTTATAGGGTGCAGTATAAAAGGGGGCAAATTTGGATGGAGTCTATACAGAAAAACAAGAGATTTTTAAAATTTTTCAACAAAGCATCTTTCAGACCTCACCTGCATCTCACACTCGTGTACACACACACACACACACACACACACACACACACACACACACACACACACACACACACACACACACACACACACACACACACACACACACACACACACTCCAGGAACATCATTAAAGAATGAAAACCTGAGAAACATTTCCCCCAACCCTACTCTTCTATTTATACCCACATCAGGATGAGACACGTGAAAGGGGTTACAAAGAATGAAAATGACAGGGAAAAACAACAGAAGCAAAAACAAAAAAGATCAGAACAAATATGAACGCTAAACACACGGTTTTAGACATGAGGAGCCGATGTCTGCGTTAAAAGCACAGCGTGGAGTGGCGTCCTTTAGCTGCAGCCAAACCAACTGTGAAAAGAAAGAGATCATAAGCAGCGGCAATTAGCGCTAGCTGCCGTCTTGACTACGCCATCATTTTCAAAACACCCACGAGTGAGCCGTGAGTCTGTCAGGGGGGCTTTTAATGAGTGTTAAGTCCTTGCTGCCACATGTTCTCTAAACAGCGAAGAGTGTTTAAGGGAAACTCTGTTGTCTTGGTGGTAAATGTATCGGGTGCTGAATAAGCGCGGCCGCTGACGGCGGTTCATTTTCATGGTAATGAGGGATGGAAGGTTGGCGTAGCCTCTTAGGCTCTAGAACAGCTGCTGCGAAGACATTTCTTTTAGAGGCATGATCTTTGCCCTTCAAACTAGTCATGGAGACAACTCATTTCGATAAAGCTAACGGGGCCGCTTTGTTATTGAGGAACCTTGTGTTGAGCTGTTGCAGTTTAGACAACATAAAAAGCAAGACAGCTAGCTATTGATCCAGAGAAAGGGATGGAGAGATTGAGATAGAAGCCTCACACGTATGAGGTTGAATTCCGGTTCTCCGTTGCGGTGGAGGGTGCTGAGGGCGTTCTGAAGGATTCTCCATGTGACCGTCTTGCCGCTGCCAGTCTTCCCCACTATCATCGAGGAGTGTCTGGAGTTTTTGGTCTCGTACAGTTGAATTACCTTGGTCACAGTGAAGGGGGTCACCTGGAGACCGCTCTGACGAAGCTCTGCCTCTATAGCCTCTTTCAACTAGTGATAAAGAGAAAGAAAATGTGTGTAAGATGGAGTAACGTCTAAATTATGATAGCCAAATATGTGCTAATTGCTTCATAACATTGCATAAACTCTTTCCATGATGGAAAAACATCTCTTTGGTGGAGGTGAATCTCACTGAAGCACTAAAGACAAATGAACTGGCAAGAGGTGGGCGGCCATCTTAATAAAAACACCCGCTGATACTGCACCCCTGAGTGAAGTCGCACCAACCAGAACTGCTCCAGAGGCACTAAAGCAGCCATGCTAAACTCTCAGGTTAATTTAATCTCCCTCTCCAAGTTCTCTCTCGACTCGTTAAACAGATGGAGAGGAGGAATAAAGGAAACGGCTCTGAGGCGCTTGTGCTGGAGTAAGGTGGAGATGAGGATGCAGGATGGGTAATATAAAACTGCAATAAAAACACTGTATGATATGCATGAGTGGAAGCAGAGAAGGAGAAATATACTACTTTTTGTCTGTGTGTGTGTGTTGCATTTGATTGTGGAAGGAGCAGGAAGCAGCTGTGCGTACGTTCTGAGGTATCTGCCTTATATCTCCAAACCTGAGTCGCAAACTTCTCTTTCTCTTCCTCAGAAAGAGCATTTGTCTGTGTTCAGTAGAACAGGTTTAAACACTCTTTTGCCATGTTTTACATAGTTAAATGTGTATTTGGACAAAGCATTACTCAAAACAGTCAAAACAACAGAAGGCGGTTTAGTAAGCCAAGTTTTGAAGTGCTTAAAGATGGTTCTCTCAAACATTTTGAGAATCAAATATATCTTATATAAATTTTAGCTTTGCATTGGTTCTACTGTAGAGTACAGTTTGTACTAGAATAGAGATCCCTGAATTGACCAGAGAGGTAAGGGTCTTGCTTAAAATGGTTTAACATTTTAAAAAAAAGATCAGAATTGATCTTCAGCTGGTCTAAGTGGACTTCCAGCCTAGACAAGCTAGTGTTTAGTTGGTTTACTTGAGTGGTCAGCTCATCTCTCAGCCAGACTGAAAAATTCCCCAAATCCTTCCAAAATCCTCTCTAAAACAGTGATTTACTGTACAGTACAGTTTGTACTAGAATAGACGACCAGAGAGACAGGAGGTGCTCGAAGTGTTTTGACGTTTTAAAGATATTAAAATGCTTTCTCTTTCCCAGCCTGAAAAAAAACAAAAAACAAAAAACAAAAAAAAAAAACCCACAATAAAATGGATCTTCAGCTGGTCTAGTTGGACTCCCAGTCTAGCCAAGATAGTGTTTAGCTGGTTTAGTTAAGTGGTCAGCTGGTTTCCAAGCTGAAAAATTTTCAAATCCCTCTAAAACCTCTCTAAAACATAAGTTCTCAAACAGGGGGCCGGTGGCCGGGGCCCACTATCCTCCAGGGGGTACCCAAGAAGGCATTTAATTATTTAAATTCAGTTATATTAAATGGATTGTCCGCCCCAAAAAGAAAATTTGTCATCATTTACTCACCCTCAAGCTGTTCCAAACCTGTATGAGTTTTTACTTCTGTTGAACACAAAAGAAGATATTTTGAAGAATGCTGGTAACTAAACAGCTGATGGACCCCATTGACTACCATTGCATGAAAAAATACTAGGGCAGTCAAATATCTTCTTTTGTGTTCAACAGAAGAAAGAAATTCATACAGGTTTGGAACAATTTGAGACTGAGTAAATGATGACAGAATTTTCTTTTTTGGGTGAACTATCCTTTTAACAAAATCTATAGAAATAAAAGTAAAGATGTACAACATAAAACTGAGATACATATCAGCTTAGATATCGTCTTGGACAAACGGGGGCCATGGAGTCAAAAAGGTTAAGAAACTAATGTTCTAAAACTAGCCAAGAGACAAGGCTGACCAGGATGGGAGACCAGCTAAGACCAATAAACCAGCCTAGGCTGGTTTAAGATCATTTTTAGCAGGGAAGTGCAGAGACAACTATAAGTAAGCCCTTAAAGGTTAGAGTTATTGGCACAGAAATTACACATTACACACTTCAAGGGCACAAAGTTAAACTGGGATCTCTGTAACTCTCCAGCTCACAGATCAGATTGTCTCGGCTTTTGGGTGCTTGTCAGGATATTTATCCTCTAAGCTCCCACTAACAACTTTGCATTGGCCTTTATCCGTATTAAAGAAGTGGACTGTGTGAATTGTGTACAGACAGGGCAGAAAAATATCTGCAGGCTTTAATGGATCTTTTGAAAGGCGTTTCAGTGAGAGAGAGCCTGTGTGAGAGCTTTTCTATAAAAAATAGGATGGGTGTAATCAAAAACACACAAAAAAATATATGCTTTTAAGAGCTTTGAGTCAGAGCACACATTCATACACAAATAGACAGACTTTCAGTTGCTTTATGAGTCCATTACGAAGGCAGATGCATGCTGGGACAGTCTACCTTTCCGTAGTTGATAGTGGGTGTCTCCATGGCAGGGAAAAGATCCTGGATGATCCCATTAAACAGTGGCAGATCGATGGAGGTTAGTTTAGCGATGTTCATGTCCTTCATAGACATCAGCAGGATCTGAGGTTAAAGGGTATGAGGGAAAAAAAATTATGTTAAATTAGCTCAGTGCTGGAATACATCAAAGCAGGCCAGCTTCACTTGACCAAATGTCAACCTTAATTTATGAGCAGGAGACAGCAAAACTGGTCTCAGATACATCTGAAAACTGCCCTTCCTGCTCTTCTGTAGCCATACTGCTTCCGAATGACATTTATTTTAACAAGCATACATAACTTCAATATCATCACCCATGGAAAAGGTGCCCCATGTTTATTTAAAGGTTCACATATGTGTAAAGCGAAAGAGACCGAGAGAGTGGCGAGATGAGCACTCATGTGGGGGTTATGAGTCTTTTTCAACTTCTCTTTTAAGGTTTTGTCCCCTTTGATACATTTTTGATCACATCCAGAGAGGAGCACGTTTTAGTGACGTCTCTCTCAACATTAGCACTATCTTCACACACACAAACACACTGATAGTTCAGTGCAAATACCCACAAAAACTGCCTGTTTCACTGAACACGCACTGAGGCGTAGTCAGGTGAAGTTTGCCTCTGAGAGAAAAGCTTCTGGATTTATTGGATGCTGCATATTTGTGTGTCTCACCTCTTCATCGACAATGTCAGGACAAGCTCTACGCTTCTTTCCAGCATAGCGAAGCAGAGAGGTGAGAGCTCGCAGGCCAAAGTCATAGTGGTCCTGTTTAGACAACTGCTGCACTGCCAGAGAATAGAGAGTGAAGACTTTCTTAGCCAAAACCTGAGAGAGAGAGAGAGAGAGAGAGAGAGAGAGAGAGAGAGAGAGAGAGAGAGAGAGAGAGAGAGAGAGAGAGAGAGAGAGAGAGAGAGAGAGAGAGAGAGAGAGAGAGAGAGAGAGAGAGAGAGAGAGAGAGAGAGAGAGAGAGAGAGAGAAGACAAAGATTAAAAGTGTAACAATGTCTTTTTGAACAAAATACAATACTAATATGATGAGAACAAAATTAGCATGAGACTGCATTCACAACCCATTAATATTCTTGAGTGAAACTGGATAAACGGGGAAGAAAAATTTAAGCAGATTTTGAGCTGATTTTGTCTGTTGGGAAATCGTGAAAATTCACATATGACTTTTTCTAAATAAACCAGGAACATTTGGTGAGAAAATAATAGTCTAAAGAGTTTACAGTTCCAGTTGACACTAACATTATAGAAATCTCTTAAGAAAATAGATCATGTGACCTTGAACACCCACAGCTAATAGAAACCAAGGGAAGAGGTATAGTAATATATCTGACAGTAACACTGTAATATATCAGATGGACAGGTAAAGAAAGAGCATGAGAGGGAGGGAGAGGGGTGTAAATGAACAAATTCAATAACCTTTATTGCATCATTTTTTCATCTATGAAGGAAATCAAAATCAGTAAGATGAACAACCTCAAGAAAACACAATGATTCAAAAGGGGTTTGCATTCAAAAAGGTTGTGTCGAATTTGCAAAAATGTATTTTTGAGCATAAGTAAAAAGTGCATTACAAACCAATCAGTAGTTTTGCATTGTATGCCCATGTTTTACAACAGGGTTCCTCAAACATGGGCTTCGCACCTGGGGGTTTGTGAGGGAACTGCAGTGGGTTTGTGAGTTGTTTTTTTTCAAATTTAAAACAAAACAAATCAAAACAAAACGTTTTTATTAATTTACTTGCATGTCATGTGACCATTAACCGACAATCAGATTTGGCTGACAAAAAAGGTTTGGGAAACCCTGTTTTTACAACAACAGTGTTTATGAAGTTAAATTATAGTTGATAATTTAATATATTTAATATACAGTTGGTTGGAATTACTTTTTCTGTACATTTAGATTTCAACTGAAAACTTTTTATGCGTTTTGGCCGTTCATTTACACGACAATGGCGTTTTGGGGGCCTGAAAAAGTAAACTTTTGAAAACGGATTTCAAAGTGCAAGTTTTTGAAAACCAAACGTGAATTTGTTCATGCACATTAGGTGTTCAATCAGGCTCGTAGTGTTTCTTAAAGTGACATCGCCAACTACTGGCCTGGCAGCAGAATACAGCATTTTTAGTCATTTTCGCATATCTGTGTGAACGGGGATCATTTTGCCAAGCTCTTGTCTGTACATGCTGTAGACTTTTCCGTTTTTAGCACATCGTTGTTGTGTAAATATACCCTCAATGAAAAACATAAATATCTTCGGCAGATATAAAAAAAGTGTTGGCAGGGCAAGTAAAAATCTAAACATAATTTTGCCAGAACAAAGGAGCTCAAAATTTGCTTCAAAACACATGCGAAATGCCCATAATGCAATTCCATGTTAGCAATAATTCACCAACTTAATTCAACACGAATAAACTATAAGCAGTCTGAAGGTAAGATGTAATACATGAAATATTATTGGAAAGACAACGAGAAAAAGCACAATTGTTTTGTTAAATGAAAAAATAATGACAGATGAACACAATAAGTGCTATTTGTGTGTGATCGAGAGAGCGACAGAATGCAAAAAAGGTTGAAGCATTATGGCAAGCCGTTTTGACTTATTCATTTATAGGATATTAATTCTTGATATCAACAATTACATTTTAACTAGTAAAAACTCAAATTCTTGATAATCAGTAATTATATTTTCACTAGTGAAATGTCACCATAGACTGCCATTCAAATTCAGTTGCTGATATCAGGAATTGAATTGTTGATATCAAGAATTAGCATTTCTGATATCAAGAACTGAATTGTTGATATCAAGAATTGAATTGTTGATATCAGTATAATTTCAGATATCTAAAATGGCTTTCTTACTAGTAACAATCACATTCATGATATCAGAAATTAACACTGTCACTAGTGGCAATTGAATTGCTGATATCAAAAATAAAAATGTTTACTAGTAGCAAATTTTATTGTTGATATCAAGAATTAGAGTTTTAACTAGTGTAAATTGAATTGTTGATATCAAGAGGTGAGCGCATGTGTGTGTCCATGAAATCCGTGAATATGCAACAGAAGGCAGAAGCCAGTCTGTGTGTGTGTGTAAGGCTAACCATGTCAGCTCCGTTTTCACATTGCCCGCTAACAGTCTTACTTATACCGACACAAACGCTCATGCGAGCACACACACGGAAACACGCGCCAAAGTCACGCTAGGCTGAGCAGACCATGGGCTCGCAGGGGACGGTCATCTCGCTGTCAGTTATGGCTCATAACACCAAGACCTGCACACTCCGGTGCATCAGGGCAATACTCTCCCGCTCTCTCTCTCTAACATGGCCCGGCATTGATATGTCCATTTCCTTTCATTTGCAAAGGTAATAGTTCTCTCTCAACAGTACGCAATGATTCTGCCGTATTGACTATGCAGATGGGTGTCTGGAAGGAGGCCGAGTATGCCGGGACAATCAAATCTGCCATTGACATTCTGTGCTTGGCTGGGGCCGGTGCTGGTTCCCTTCCCAGCTCTCTTAATCTCAAGTCCATTATTTGTAATTCTGAGTCCAATTCCCCATGCCTGTGCCGCTGCCAGCCCGCCAGGCTTGTGTACGGCATCAACAAATGAGGCTTCCCGTTTGGAGCACGCAGGCAGGGGGAAGAGAGGGGACGCAGCCAGTGGAAACTTGTGGGATTTGGTCAACCACAGGGGTGTGTGTTTGTGGAGTGTGCGTTTGAAGGAGTTGGCATTACGCATCGGTCGGATGTCTCGCGTGCACATGCGTGCGTAAACTCACAATTGGCATGCCTGCTGCGTGTTGGAGGTAATCCGATGGCAGGATCAGCCCCCTGGAGTGTGTGTGTGTGAGCCAGTTCATCTGTGTTTGCATAACTGAGTTGATCTCCTCCATCTTCAATAGAATCTAATATCCCACAATAAGCAGCTCTCTCAACTCCTTCAACAACGGTCTTTTCTTCATATATACTGAACTTACAGAAATCAAAGACTCAATTAAACCATTTAATTAGTGGTGTTAGTGGTACGGACATGAATGATGCCTTGTTGTGCTGCTTTTTGAGGAGGGGTGTGCTGTTACTGCCCTAAATGATCAGACTTTTTTACTTGGTGGATAATAAAATGGGTGAATCATAGAGACTTGGAGGTGTGAAACAGGAGAGTGTATTGTAGCATCAAAACAATTACACACTTCACCCTTAAGTTTTAAAATGGACAAAAAACGGCCTCTGTTTTGCTCTCAAGGTTGTCAGTGGATGAGACATGATTCTCAATGCTCTAAAAAGAGATCCTTTAAGTGTCTGTTGTAATGGTTGAATTGGTGTAGTGTTAATCATGTGCAGCCACTCAATGCTTAAAGAACTTTCTTTTCAGGCTAAATATATCAGACTGAAGTTGTGTGTGTGTGTACCTTGCAGTTATTGAAACCCTCTGCAAAAAGCGTGATCTCAGCTATAAGGGTAGAATCTGGCACTACCATAGAGATCGGCCGAAACATAGACTTCAAATTATCAGGCAACTCTGTGCGGCCAGCATAGCCTACAGAAGAAACGAGAGGAACAGAGGGACAGAGGGAATGAGAACCACCAAAAACTATATATTGCCAACCCTATAAAGATTTTAAAAGGGATATATCACCATTAAAAATACAATTATGTCAACATTTACTCACCCTTATATTGTTTCACCTGTACGACTTTATTCAGTGGAATATGAGGGTGTGTTCACACATGTAGTTCGGTTCGGACCAAAAAACTTTTAGTCCTGGTCCGCTTAGTGTTCACATTGGCATTTTAACACCAAACCTAAAGATACTGAGCCTAAAGGCATAGGGATGTGTTCACAACCTGATTGGTTGCCTTTTATTATGTATATTTCGTGACAGACTTACCGAACATCCAAAACAGAAAACAGTGCTGTGTTCTGGGATAAATGTGCTCGCTGTATGTGCATAGCTACATATGATGGTATTTTGAGCAGCTGAGAACTCGTGAAGAGCTTATAAAAAGTGTAAAGGAGTGAAAACAGCTGCAGGAATCCCTCCGTCACACACAGAAACAAAGATCTGCTGCGAGGAGACGCGGTTCTGACGCCTGTACCGAACTGTGATGGGCAACATCACGACTGTGACGAGAAAAAACAGGTATGTGTGAGCATTCTGTCCTTTTTAGGGTCACATCTTGTGACATCATTGGTACTGTTTTAATTAAATATGAACGCAACGAGTTCGCTTGGAAGCGGAGCAAGACCCATCTTTTCAGCCGTCTCGGTCCGCTTGTTTGGTGCATCAGGGTTCGGACGGCAGCATTCACACTTATTCAAACAAACTGCACTAAAAGAGCAAATCGCACCAGGGTTCGTTTTATTCGAACTAAACATGCCACAAGTGAGCACACCCTAAAAGTGGACTGCGGCTGTCAGTCTCTTAAAATAAATAGATAAATAAAAACCCTAAAAGTATTATAAAATTACCCCATATAATTTGTTTGTTGATTGTCTAAGAAACAGACCAAAATAAAGACTGAAAATCTTGACATCCTCCCCACTTCTCCTTGGTGTGAAATGTCATGAAAGTAGGGATGCCCCATTCATGAAGGAATTGCTCTTCAATCTTTTCAATCAATCAATTGATCAATTGAAAAAACAAAAACAAAAAAAAACAGCCTGAATCATTTGTATAAAAAAAAAAATCAATGTCATAGCATTGAAGACTGAAGATTATTAGAACATAGTGACTTAAATGTTTGTTTCAGACAAAGCTTTTTGATGCGTTTTTGTCAGCTTGGCAGCCTCAGTCCTTATTTACTTTCACTATATGGAGAAAAAGATATTGTTTTTGTGTTTCACAGTTGGCTTGATGTAGAAACATAATGGTGAGTAAATAATGACAGAATTTTAATTTCTGAGTGAACTATTTCACTACTCAACACTACAAAATGCAGTTTGAGCACCTGGGTTCATGGTGATGAAGATCCCACAAGACCAGACCAAGTTAATCTGTCTTCCCTCAAAGGTGAATTTGTTGAGTCCCGCAGACAGAGCAGACAGGATTGACAGGATCTGCTGAGCCACCACAGACAGCACCTCAATGTTTATCCGGTTAAACTCATCAAAACAGCCCCACGCACCTGTCTGGAGAGAGACATAAGCACAAACTCAACAACACTACATTAACTGTCGTTTAGTGTAAGTGTTTGTATGATGTGGTTTACTGGATACCTGAGCCAGCCCAGAGTACATGCGGCCCATAGATTTGAAGTCCAAGCCCTCTGAGCAGTTAACCACTATCACGTACATGCCCAAAGATTTACCCAGATCTTTAACCGTCTCTGTCTTCCCAGTTCCAGCAGGGCCTTTGGGAGAGCCGCCCCGGTGCAGATGCAGCGCTGTGGTTAGAGTCATGTAGCACCTACACAGAGAACAAACGCATTTGTTAATACATACATACTCTGACATATATGATATTTACACATTTATACAAGCACTGAAAGCAAGAAACTTAATAAAAATAATAATTTTATATATAAATAATATTAAAAAAGAACTGTCAAGAAACCGTTTTTGCACATGCACCTGTGAAACAGTCCTTAAAGGGATACTCATTAATTACTCACCCTCATGTTGTTCCTAACCAGTAAGACTTTCATTCATCTTTAGAACACAAATGAAGATCGTCTTAATTAAATCTGAGAGATTTCTGTCCCTCCATTAACAGCTGTGCAACTACCACTTTGACGCTTTATAAAGTTCATAAAGAACCAATGAGGTTCATTCTTGTGTTACGCAGCACGTTTGAGCATTTGAGGTTTGTTCTCGCGTGTCAAGCAGGTTCAGTTGAAGTTTACTGATCAAGGTTTAAATGTGAATAAAAGCCTAAATTCACTCTGTTTATCATATAAAACAATTGTCTCTTCAAAAAAATTGGACTAAACCGTTCAATTCATATGGATTAGTTATACGATCTCTTTATGAATTTTCAGAAGCGTCAAAATGGTAGTTTGCGTAGCTGTCAGTGGAGGGACAGAAAGCTCTCAGATTTCATCAAAAACATCTTAATTTGTGTTCCAATGTGAGTAATTAATAAAAAATCTTTTTTGGGTGAACTACAGACGCTAGACAATTAAAGTCACAGTTCCAATAATGTAAGACATTAAAAAGACCTTTCTACTGACTCTGAAAAACACCAGGAGAATGATGACCAGAATCCCTGATCACCAGTGTGAACATGCCATAGGCTGCAGCAGGAGGCATGAGGCATGTCCTGTCAAACTTGCTGTAGAGATGCATGGAATTGATCATATTTGTCAATTTCTTTCTTTATCATGTTTTATTGACCATTTTATTCATAAAGTACACCACTAAAAGGAGGATTTGTAACACATTTGTGTTAACTTCTGGGAATACGTCTTGGCAATTCTTAGGGCTAGAATAGAAACAGGGATAGACACACTGCACACACACTGAAATTCACTCAAATCACATGAATCCGTAAGCGCATACGCAGATGGAAAAGAGACAGACAGGCTTAAGCATATTGTCCATGTCCTTGAGTGGGCTTAAGATGTCACCCTCTCAACATAATAAACCCGGATTAGATTCTTCCTTTCATTCCACTGGAGGCACGTTCTGTGCTGATTTTTTGCGGCCTCTGAAGGCACACAACAGGAAATCCGCTATTGACTCCTGACTCTACTCTGCATAATTTCATGTAGAAGAAAATATTCACATTTTTGTTCTATTATCACACAGAGACATCTGGAGTTCCTCTCTCTCTGCCTCCATGTGCAGGTGTGCTCTACTGATGGGGAGGTAAGATCTTGACTGATAAGGTTAATGACATGATCCCTGTCTCTCACTCATAATGACTTAAGTCAGATAACAGCATCAGAATCCCCATAATGATCATTACAAAGCAGCTGATCACATCAGTCAAATGAAGGAGTTGACTGTCACACAGGACAGGATATTGGTATCTCCAGTAATATGCGAGTTATAGTATAATATGAGAGTGTAAGGTGATTATATCTCAGCCAGAGGTTACATTTTTCAGTGGTATTAATGCTTCAACATGCATAATGACACTGGGTAAAATTCACTCTTATAAATGTACGTGAACTCAAATAAACATATCAAGAGTGAGTATGATACTACAGTTATTGTGTTCTGTCTGAGGGAGCTGGTCACGGTTGCAACAAAGCCCATAAGTTAAAAGAATTCAAGTTATAAGGTTAAGTATACCCTTAATGAAACATCAACAAATGATGTATGAATTTCATTAAAAACTAAAATAAAAACAATAATAATAAATTCAATTATATTTCTGAAATTGGTAAGTTGGACAAGAATTAAAGCAGACAATAACGTGCCTGGTGTAACAGTATATGGGAATCTAAAAGCATCCCTTCGAGAGAATGTTTAGTGTGTGCAGAGATGTCATTTATAACAAAGAGCAGCTCATTTCCCAAAACCCTAAAATATAAGAGTTTTAATTTGTTCATTCAGTTTGGTTTTTGGTCACCACATAATGACTTCACTTTTATTTTAAAATGTGAAAATAGAGAAAGAAATAAAAAAAATAATGAAAACAAAGTATGTCCCACCATGGGGACTTTTTAAAATTCCTCTTTATAAGGTAAAGTGTTTTTATTTTTTTATATTCATGACATTTAAATGTTGATGCCTTTTTATTTTCCATTACTTATGACATTTAAAACATTCAGAATTCACGCACCATGTACCATCTACTACTATATATTTTTGCAGTAGACAGATCAGTAACTGGCAAAATAATTTGCTTTTTATGTGTTAAAATAAGGGTTTTTGTTTTAGGACCTGCACTATATCAAAGACTTCATATAAAGAAAGACGGTGCACTTGTATTACTATGAATGGAAGAAATGCAACGTGCTATATGGCGGAACAAGTCCAGCCTTCTAAATAAAAAAGCCAGTAATATGCACATTGGCTGCTTCAGCCTGAAAAATGTGGGTTTTTTACGCTATTATTTGAGCATAATACATACAGTTGTTGTCAGATTTCATTGGTGATTTCAAATATGAAATTTAATCGTAATCTTGGTGAACAGCTTTGGAGAATTTGATGTTTCCCCATTCAAAAAGAGCTGCACTTGCATGACTGAAATCCCTGAGAGGCGTTTCAAAGATGGAGTGAAATGACTTGCCTGAAAGAGACTTTGACTATACATATAAATATAAATCCCTTCAAATACACTGATCACATGTGTTACCTGTCTGTGAGGGGGGTGATGACCAGACGACCAGAGTTTCCCAGGTACTCGTAGCCATAGCGAAAGTGTGTGTTGGTCTGTTTGATGATGCAGTCGTCCACATCCTACACAGACAGACAGACAAACAGAGACATTTAGACTGTTGTGTTGATGACCTTTTCTCCATCCCTTCATCCCGTCTCTCCCCTAACCTTGTCCCAGTACAGGCGGAGTTGGCACAGCCAGTCAAAGGCATTGACGTCACAACAGCCTGCTTTGGCCAGTTTGCTGATGACATCACGGGCGTGGACCTCCACGGTGACCAGCGCGACGATCTTCAGGCGCAGAATCTTCGATAAGTTCCCTCGTATGGCTTCAGAGTACTGACTGAGCATGGACACCTGGGTAACACAATGCAAACACTCATTAGAAGACAGACACGCTCAGACACAACTCAAACTAATTTTATGGATCAGGGGTTCCAGATCAAACCTAGCCAGTTACCTCAAACATACTCGGTAAACATCAGCTGAGACGTCTAATGTAAATGTAAATTAACAACAAAAAAATCCCTGCCTTCCTTAAGCCCAAGAAGCCATGCTCTGAGACTAAATCTCAACTCTCAAAGACACAGAGACAGGCCTAAGCCATTCTCTGTGTCTCACTGGTTTCGGCTTATAAAATGTGATTGGATTAAATTCATTTGAGCTGCCGTCCTTAATTAACTTGTGTATGTAGTGTATCCTGTGCTCCAAGTACAAATACACATGAAATGAATAACTTTTTGAGTGAAGTCAGTAGTGTATATGGAGTTCATCCACCAGTTATTAGCAGTTGAATCTGTGCCCGCAGGACTCCACAGAGAGCTCGGCAGATTTCTACAGAATCAGAACACCTGTCATTCCTAAAATTCGACAAATCCCCTACTGCTTGTGTTTGTTAATTAAATATTTGGGCTAATTTTATTTAGCTTTCAGATACTAACAAGTGTGTAGTACCCTTAGCTTTATTTAACACCATGTTGTAATCCATTCCAGAGAATCCTACAGATTTCCTTCTAAATTGGCACAGAAAATGGGGGAAAAGTCTGCAGATTCTGTGTAGATGTAATTATTAGAATAATTAAAGCCTGTACACACCACATCTGAAACTAAACAAAAATGTAAACAATATAAAATATAAATTTTTGTACTGTAGCTATAATTAGATGATATTCATTACCGGTCAAAAGTTTGGAAACATTAATGTTTTTTAATGTTATTTGAAAGCTGTCTTTTAAATCTCACCAAGACTGCATTTATTTGATCAAAAATAAAGTAAAAACAGTAATACTGTGAAATATTATTACAATTTAAATGAACTGGCTTCTGTAATATATTTTAAAATGTAATTTATTCCTGTGATGCAAAGCTGAATTTTCACCAGCCAATACTGTGTCACGTGATCTTTCAGAAATCATTCTAAGATCATCTCTTAAAATTATTATCAATGTTGAAAACGGTTTTAACTGGGGAAATCATGATACGCTGCCATTCAAAAGACTGGGGTAAGATTAAAAAAGAAAAAAGAAAAAAGAAAGAAAGAAAAAAGAAATTGATACTTTTATTTAGCAACGGCAAATTAAATTGATCAAAAAAGAGAGTAAAGACATTTAGACATTTTTGAACTTTCTATTCATCAAAGAATCCTGGAAAAAAACATCACAGTTTCCACAAAAATATTAAGCAGCACAACTGCGTTTAACATAATAATAATAATAATAATAATAAGAAATGTTTCTTGAGCAGCAGTAGTCCAAATCTGTAACTGCTTGGCTCTTCTCACCTGTTTCTTTTTTAGTGATTTAAGGGCAGATTTATCTGCTCTCTCTTTGCTGGTCATGAGGGCTCTGGTGACATCTGTGGTCCACTGGATCTGACTGGCTGTGATCAACATCTGTAAAGACAAGCAAAGCACATTTTGCTGTGTAATTGCTGCATGTACACAGACAGACAGACAGACAGACAGACAGACACACCTGTCCTGGCCAGTCTCGCACCCATTTGCCCCTCTTTCCTGGCATCTTTTTAAGAGCCATAGAGCAGTTCTTCAGACAGTCCTTCAGAGTCCAGCGCATGGTTCGCTCGACATCACACAACCACGCCTAAACATACAAGACGAGAAGTTCAACAGAGAAAGCATTTGTCAAGAAAGGCTGTGTTGGACTGTAGGTTTAGAAACACACCTCTACTGGCCCCTCCAGAAGAACGGGATGAGTGAAGTCAACAAACTCCCCATCAGCTGAGAACATGCCACTGGCTTCCGACTTGCTGTTACTGATCCCAACCTACACACACACACACACACACACACAATGCTGAATCCCAAACATTTCTGAAATTTCTAATATATACAAATAACATAATATAAAACTGCTCAATTGCTCATACAGTATAAGGCTTTGGTCATGTCACACAGCCCTAGTGTGTACAATATGTACCTTGTTGATGCGAAGACTTTTGATGTTGTCAAAGCACTTCTTGAGGTGTGGCTGCACAGCATCAGGGTTGCGTGACTGGCCCAGGATCTCCAGGAGATCATCGTTAGACAGGAAGTAAAATCGAGGAAAGACCTGCCGTTTGGTCTCCAGGTACATGTCCAGCGACTTCTCAATTTCCTCTAACCTAGTGTTCATTTCTAAGAGCTTCTCTAGAAGACCTGAGACAACAGAAGAAAAGTAACATACATGCGTTCATTCTTTCTTTACATTTTCATGTCTTACTTTTCAAAAGTAAGTAAAAGTGTTTTTCCAGTAGAAAAATGACTGGGAGAAATTGCAACGCTCAATGTCGACTGTAGAAAAGGACGTCCCTGCTTTCAATCTAAAGAGATTTATAGATGTTTAGTATTGGTTTCCATTAGCATGAACAACTTATCCAATACTAAATGTTTTGCCTAATGTGATGTGCTAAAAGATGCTAAATTGTTGTTCATAGTTGTCACATTTTATTGATGATCTGAAATTCGTTCCGCTTAGCTTAGCTCACAATAACTGTCAAAAACTCATCTAGGACAAACATGAAAAAAGGAAAAATAATACTAGATCAATACTAGAATACAAGGAAACCGGTTTATAAGCGCTATATATATATATATATACATACACATACACATACACATACACATACACACACATGCATAAACACACACACACATATACGTATATACATATACATATACATATATATATATATATACACACACACACACACACACACACACACACACACACACACACACACACACACACACACACACACACACACACACACTAATCAGGCATAACATTATGACAAGTTTGACAAGGGATAAATTGTCAGAGCATCTCCAAAACTGCAGCTCTTGTGGGGTGTTCCCGGTCTGTGGTCAGTATCTATCAAAAGTGCTCCAAGGAAGGAACAGTGGAGAGGCTCATTGATGCACGGGGGGAGCGAAGGCTGGCCCGTGTGGTCCGATCAAACAGACGAGCTACTGTAGCTCACATTGCTCAAGAAGTTAATGCTGGTTCTGATAGAAAGGTGTCAGAATACACAGCGCATCACAGTTTGTTGCAACAGTGGGCACGTGAGCATCAGAACTGGACCATGGAGCAATGGAAGAAGGAGGCCTGGTCTGATGAATCATGTTTTTTTTTTACATCACGTGGATGGCCGGATGTGTTGCTTACCTGGGGAACACATGGCACCAGGATGCACTATGGGAAGAAGGCAAGCCGTCGGAGGCCATGTGATGCTTTGGGCAATGTTCTGCTGGGAAACCTTGGGTCCTGCCATCCATGTGGATGTTACTTTGACACGTACCACCTACCTAAGCATTGTTGCAGACCATGTACACCCTTTTATAGAAATGGTATTCCCTGGTGGCTGTGGCTCTTTCAGCAGGATAACGTGTGTGTGTGTGTACTTTTTTTTCCAATGCTAATAAAATTTTTTTTAAAAATCACGAGGGAACTGTAGGGGGTCGGTGAGATGATGAAAAATAATTAAAATCATAAAAATAAAACAATATATTTGAAAGAAAAATTTATCAAAATAATAATAAAAAGTATTTGTTTACCTGCATATCTGCATGTCATGTGACCATTAACCAACATCAGACAATAATCTCAAAGGGTACTAAAAGTAAATATTTTAGCTTAAAAGAAAAGGTCTGACTGACAAAAAAGGTCTGGAAATCCCCGTATTAATCCCTGAAGTTGCAAAAAAATAAAAATAAAAAAAAATAAAATAAAAGTAAGATGCCTGAATGAATTGTGTTTGTACGTCATTGTCATTAAAATATGGATTCTTAATGGTTAACCTGCTTTATGTTCTTTATGCAAAATATATTTTTTTTTCCCCAGGTGAAATGTGACCTTGACACCTTTGATCCATTTGCCCAGGACTGCTGCCAAGATATCTGTCAACTGAAGTGACTTTCTCCAGTAAGTCATTTTTTATATCCACTGAGGGCGGTGACATCCAGCACCATCCCTTTATTACCTGGGTGGTGTGTTCCTCTGAGAGCATTTTTGTCCTTGTCGAGTCGGCCCATGATGATCTTCCAACTGGAGTTGACGTCATCAAACTCAGCCGTCTCACGAACCAACTGCTTACGTATGTCATCTGCTAGAAAGATGTTCTAAAGAAAGAAAAGAGAAAGAATGTGGTAGCAGACAACCGAAAAAGCTCAGAAGGGAAGATAAAACAGTGTGGTGCTTGGTTGGAGCCATCACAGGTGTGTTTACAAACACTCATACACACAGGAAATCCAGGCTGACAGTCACTGTTTACTCTCCTCATCAGCTGTAAGAGAACAGATGTGTGACTCTGAACTCTGCTATGAGTGTGTGTGTGTGTGTGTGTGTGTGTGTGTGTGTGTGTGTGTGTGTGTGTGTGTGTGTGTGTGTGTGAGATGATAATCTTTTACAGTGAATTTGTGCCTCACATGTAGAGAGTGGACCCCTCTGTGATCTAATGTGACTGGTGTTTAATAAGAAAGAGCCGGGCGTGAGGAAGGTCAGGAGTGTGTTGTGTATATTCCTGGATAATGTAACCACAGGCTTTTAAAGCATAAGACAAGTATTTGAATGATTAACAAGCTGTATAAAACTGTAGGAAGTGCTTTGTGTGTGTGCGTACCTCTAGATACATCCACTGTCTTTGTACAGTGAGGATCATTTCAATGGCTTCCAGTACCAGAGACAAACAGCGTTCCCAGTGGTCAACTTCCTTTTCAAATGCTTTGGAGAAACGTGATGCTTTCAGGACAGAGAGTGTCACCTGGTTATCCTCCAGAGCCTGGAACACTTCATCTGTTCCCCTGAGTACACACACACACAGTTTATAAGACATATTTGTAAGAACACGTCCAGGGGACCGGGACCCACTTAGGGCCTTGGAACACTTCCAAGGGGACTGCAAAATGGTTTAAAATAAGCTAAAAATAAAGACATTTGCATTTGTTCTTTCAACAACTGTCATTTAAAGCCTACTATATCATATTTGATAAGCAAATTTCTAAGGTCTCTTAATTATTCACGATATAAAACTTTTCTGAAACACAATCTACTACACGCCTTGTCGTCTGATTGATAGTTCATACTTTTATAGCAAGTAAAAAGTCTTTTAGTATAATTCTGAAAACGTCCCCCTTCAGGTCATGCTTATGAAGCCCCTAAAGGGACTTTTTATGTGCGCATGGGAATTTTTTTTTGTGTGCTCACACTTTACAATTTCCAGTTTGAGTATACAATAACCTATTTCCTTTGTGTGTCTTAGCCATCTTACTATAAAGAAAAAGAGTGCATGGAGACACTTGAATTAATAGCAATCTATTTGCTCAAAATTTGTCTTTCGTTAGGGCAGTACTTGTAGAGTAATATCAAGGCCTTATATGAGCTCTAACTCTGTCTTGGCTGAGAAACCGCACCGCCAAATGGGCTGATGACACAATATGTGTATATTGTCTTCTTTGCCAAGTTCAAGAATTCACAAAAAAGACTGGTACAGTAAAAAGTGCTCAAAATTAGAATTTTGTAAGATCAGTTCATCTAGTACAAGGCTTCCAGCTATTTATTCGTTTGTCACTTATTGATGCGTGAGCCTCCCCTTTATAGGCCTATAACTAGTGCTGACATTTTTCTATTGTCTCGGACTTGTCTTGGACTCATTGGTATTTGCACTCTGACTTGTTTCGGACTTGGTCATTGGACTCGCCAAATATTCAAGTTGGTCTCGACCGAGTCCAGCAATATGTGCTTTTTTTCCTCCTTCAAAACAAAACCATTAATGGAGCGTGCTTGTTTAGAAAACGGGTAACATTACTGGTTTAATTTACAATCCATCTAGAGCGGGCATTGACATTGGTTGCCTGGCTGCATCATATGCCTGGCTCTGTGTGTGCGTGCTGCGCAGAGATATCAATAATTTTCATTTTGGCCACAGACACAAGTCGGTGAGCAGCGGTAGTCATGAGGTTAGAAATTAGGGCTGATTTTCTATTTTCATTGTCATTGTGATTAGCCTAGAAATCTAGGGTGCGTACCCTAGCGGCAGCAACTCTAATTTGCCGCGAGTGTAGTCTAGCAACTCTAGGTAGACCTGCGAGCTGGAAAAACCAAACTCTGGTCAGGCCAATCACATCATGTATGGAGTCGGTGGGCGGGCTTAACATAATGACGGCAGAGTTGTGACGGTTCTGCGTGCTACTTAAAAACAAAGAAGCTGGAGAACAGCAGTCTTTCGAATCGGCTTTGGCTGCTACTCTGGGAGACTTGTTGTTAAACTGTTCTTTGAGAAAAGAACAAAGAACGGCACTGAAGTCATTCTTAAGAAAGGAAGATGTGTTCTGAGTTTTGCCGACCGGATACAGCGAAAGTTTAATCTGTTATTTAGCTCCGCTTCACCTTCTTCGTTGCTGTGGTTGGTTGTAGTGCTATCCTATTGCGTGCAGAGGGAATTTGAAAGACAACTGTTTATCCCGCCCCTCGGATTGAGCCCTGCCAATGGTGAGTTCCCAGACCCAACATCTTGATGTGGGTCTGGCTTGTCAGGCTACATTGTGATATGAACATGATTATTTAGCGTGTTTTCACTGTTATACTGTAGGGGGCACTATTACGCATTTCCTAAAGAGTACTGAATCTCCTGATCAAAACACAGCAGAAACAAGCGATAACATATGCATATGTAAAATAATGCGATCATCAACATTAAACAGCATATAAATTAAAACTGCCTAATGTTACTGAATGAAATGTTGACCCAGGACGAACTACAGGACTGTGCAAACATTAGGGATGTTGATGAACTCAATCTACTCCATCTATGTTTTGATCATAGACAAAAATGTGATTTTATCAGCTTTTTGCTCAATGTTTTTTATTTTATTTTATTTTTTATGAAACTTATCCACATTCAAGTAACTTGGTAATTCAAGTAATTCAAAAACACTGGTGGTGGCTGACAACTTTTTTTTTTTTTTTTTAAACGCTGGTGGGGAAAAAGTTATAATATGATCCATAAGGCTTTTGAGGAATGTTTATTTGTACATCTCTCAATTATCATTGCATTACATTATATGTTTTGCCTCCCACCAATAAGAACTACACAGCTTTGGTTATAAATTGTAACATTTCAATATTGGGAGATATAGTGACAACTGATATTTATATGTATTTTATTTTTAAGTAGTCTGCTAGACTGTTGTAAAGATCTCAGTGATTTGCATTACAAGCCATCAGAATTTTAGCTTATTTTTTGGTCATATAAATATCAGCAATATGACCAAATTGCATGTTTTTAAGCAGTTTGGGCCTCTTTTTTTATTTTATTTTTTTTTTTTTACACATTTTATTTATTGTGTAGAAACTGCTATTAGTGGAAAAAAACCCCACAACTTTCAATAATTATGAACAACTGGAAACATTAATTCATTGGTCAATAAAATATATTTATTACTAGGTTTTTGAAATGCCTAGAATTGCAGAATTTAATTATTTAATTTTAATTATAATTCTATCATAATATATATATATATATATATATATATATATATATATATATATATATATATATATATATATATATATATATATATATATAGAGAGAGAGAGAGAGAGAGAGCCATTACAGCAGAAATATCTTGGCTACATGGGGGCTTCTAATATTGTCATGGACAGTGGGAGTCAAAAACGTTGGACCGATGCAACGGTTTTCATACCAAGATAATAGTATTTACTAAAGCCTACCCTCAAAATCGAACCCTCACACAACCTGTTGACATTAGACAATCTATCAAAACATGATTTAGCTGATTTATGAGCGTTTTAAATAGCCAGGACTGCTTCAAACGTCAGATTATGATGAGGTTAACTATATTTGAGAAAACCTTTTCAAAAATCTGACCCTCATAACTATGGCCAAACATGTACACGCACACAAAGCATATTTATAAAAGATACATTCACAATACAACTGAAATAAACTAAGGTAATATACAGAGCTCAAGGTTCAGTCTGTTATTAATTTCAACAAACTACCACACATCCCTTTCTCTCGCATGCACACAGTTAGATGTATGAAGCAAACAAAAGAGAGGACAAAGTGAACAGCAGTGGCTCTCGACCCCCCTCCTTGGCATACTGCGTTGCCATGGCAGCAGCCTCACGCGCTGCCGCAGCCGTCTCCATGCCAACGGCATGGCTATAGCCTCACTGCGGGGATGAGCGGTGACTGCCGGCACCTGATGTCCGCATGCACACACAGAGACACACACTCAGACACGCTCAAATACATTCACACGAGCACACAAACCCAAAGGAAAGACACACACAGGCACAAAATGTGTCACACACCTCTTGATTTCTCAGATTGAAGCCGCAGGTGTGTGTGTGTGTGTGTGTGTGTGTGTGTGTGTGTGTGTGTGTGTGTGCCATTCATCTCTGTTTGTCTCTCCATCTCCCCAAGCTCTAACCGATGCTACTACATGCAGAGTGTGTGCATATGAGCAACAGAGGAGCACTGCACACACACTTTGCACATTCAGGATAGCAATGTCAGTTAGTGAAGGTGGGATAAGAAAAAAAAAGTGAAAAAGATGAGTGTAAATGCCTTAAAACAGCATCTTCACACTCTCTCTTTCTCTTAGAGGGAGGAAAAAGACTGAGAGGGAGCACAGGGCTGATGAAAAGGAGTAGTGTGGAAAGAGAGAAAGAAGAAAGGCAGGAGTGCAGCAAAGGAGAAGGAGAGAACAAGAGGAGGTGAGTGACAGTCGTGGGCCACCTGACCTCCAGAGCGACAGCATGAAACCAGGCACAATCTCTCGCCTGCGGCACCTACAGCCACACACTCAGAGGAATAATCGGTCTGTTTCCGAGACCAGGCAACATGACAGACACATATATAGCATTCGACACACATCACTGAAGCAGCGCCTGAGGAAAACACACAGTGAAGTCCAAGAACGTTTATGGTGGACGTGAACTGCTTTGTCTGTTATGACTGATATTAGTTGAACTTGCAGTTGCATTTCATGAATATTTTAGGAATGAGATCAACAGGTTGGAGCACACAGACAAAAACACATTCTCTCATGTACACTTTCTGTAAATAGCAAAAAACAAACAAAAAAACTAAACATTTGGTTTAATTTAAATTAGATTCAATACTTTTAACATATAAATTACATTAGTTTGGGGTCGTACGATTTTTTATGTTTTCGTAAAAAAGTCTCTTATGGTCACCAATGTTGCATTTATTTGATCAAAAACACGGTAAAAACAGTAACATTATTACAATTTAAAATAATACAATTTTATATTTTAATATGTGATGTATTCCTGTGATCACTGTGATAACTCCAGTCTTCAGTGTCACATGATCCTTCAGAAATCATTTTGATGCTCAAGAAACATTATTAACGATGCTGACAGCAGTGGCGCTGATTACTATTTTTGAGAAAACCATGAAACTTTTTTTTTTTTTTTTTTTTTCAGGATTCTTCATTTAAAACAGCATTAACATTTAAATTATATAAGTCTTTACTGTCATTTTTGATCAATTTATTGCATCCTTGCTGAATGAAAGTATTAATTTCTTTTTAAAAAATCCTACTGATCCCAAATTATTATGCTTCCTAATATAACTGGAACATGGCGTAAGAATGCAGCTTTAATCAAGTTTAAGTGCACTTATGAGGACTTGGTGTTTTGCCCTGAGGACACCATAAAAATACAGCACAATAAACTCAAGTGATGATGGTTGAGAAAGAAGAACTCATGTAAGTACGCTCTGCGTTTCTGCATGCTTCAGTATATGAATAAATGAAACATGATGAGCTTCTCTGCTGACAAAGTTTTGGCTTATGATCATCATTAAAAACATATATCAGAATATAACAGGATCTATCCAAAGATGAATGGCAGAGAACCTTTTTAAATCCCCATGTCCAGGCAGTTAAAAAGATCTTCGGGCTACAGTATAAGTGGATTATAAAGGCTGGCTATAACTCCAGAAATGCATTTCATAACTTTAATCCCAACATTACTGATCAATGTATAAAATGTGATTAAAATTGCCAATTGTTTGGTTGTGGAAGAACGTAAAGAAAAATGCTAATGTTTTATCTGTGGAAATGGCTCACCCTTCAACAGGTGTTGCACAAATATACACCATCATTAATACTTTTGAATACTTTTATTCATTAAGGTTTCTATTTCAAAATGCTGTTCTTTTGAACAAACTATTCATCAAAGAATCCTGAAAAGAAATCTCATGGTTGCCACAAATATATATAAAAAAAAAAAATTATTTCAACATTGGTAATAATAATAAATGTTTATTAAGCACCAAACCATCATATTCGAATGACTTCTGAAGGATCATGTGACACTGAAGACTGGAGCAATGATGCTGAAAAATCAGCTGTGACCACAGGAATAAATTACATTCTAAAACATATTGAAATAGAAAAAAGTTATTTTAAATAGTAAAAACAGTAATCTTGTGAAATATTATTACAGTGTTTGGTTACATAAATGCAGCATTGGTGAGCATAAGAGACTTCTTTCAAAAACAAAAGTTTACCAACCCCAAACTTTTGAATGGTAGCATACCTAATATACACCGATCAGGCATAACATTATGTATCATTAAGTATCAACTAATATTGCCATCACAATTTGGCCCTTGTCAAACTCGCTCAAATCCTTACGCTTGCCCATTTTTCCTGCTTCTAACACATCAACTTTGAGGACAAAATGTTCACTTGCTGCCTAATATATCCCACCCACTAACAGGTGCCGTTATGAAGAGATAATCAGTGTTATTCACTTCACCTGTCAGTGGTCATAATGATATACCTGATCAGTGTACGTATACGTACATAATTTGATTTATCTACTTATTTTATTTGATATATTTGTAATTTTGTCTAGTGTTGCTATCAATTTAATAGCATTGTTTTGACATATCTGTTATCATTTAAAAAACAAAACAAAGATATTGTTAAACATGGATGGAAGCGGTGCAGCATGGCTGCTATGAGAGGTGGTGTCTTTCTCACACACTCAGAAAGGTTGTAAATTATCACCTCTGCTATAAGTGATCACACATTCCACCCGCCTGCCGCAGGCCTCTGATTCAGACCAATCACCGGAGCCCTGCTCAATCTCCTGCACTCTCAACTCTTTCTTTCTCTCTGACGCTGCCTCACACACGTGAACATTAGCAGTGGGAAAGGGGCAGCGATGAGAGGATTCTCATATATACAAACACACAGACTGCTGCATCTGTCATATAATGTTCATCACTCTCATCACATCATCTAACTGTTTGTCTTCACTGCAGGCTGTTCTCTGAGGAGCAGCAGGTGAGAGCGGACTGAAAATCCCTGACTACTGCGACAGAACTATCAGATAACTCACATTACACAAGCACATATAACTAGCTATCAAAAAAAAGGGGCCAATGTCCTTAAAGAAACAGCAATATTTGCTACTTGGAATTGATTTATGAAGGTATCTTTTAACCGTATAAAAATAGATGTGTGGTCATTACTTGTACTAAAAAAAATAAATGCACAATTATGGCTGTTACCTATAAAATCAACATCACCTGCAAATAATGAGCAAGATATCAATTAAATAAACATTTCTAGAATTCTTTGACATCTTAATGTACAGTGAATCTTAATGGAATCAATGGTTTCTTCATATTAAGTGTTTTCAAAGCTAATTTAATTTTTTTCAAAAAAAAGTCCCACTTTATATTAGCTACACCGACAGTAGTTGCCTCTGAGACAGTAAATACAGATATTTGGCAACTACAATCACTACAGTGTCTGCAGAGACACTAAACCCATCATTACAACAGTCATTTGAAATATATCATCTAGCAGACAAGAAAAAATTAATTTACTATGCTATTCACATTAACATATCTAGGACTTTTAGTCACTTCCAGTGTCATTTTAATTTCTGATTCTGATGAGGACATAAAATCATTTTAATTATAATTACTTTAATTATAATTATGACAGACTAATCCAAAAAATAAATAAATAAAACAAAAAACAGGGCACTAAAACGCTTATTAAAACACACACACGCACGCACATGTTGTGTTTTCATGTTTTATGGGGACATTCCATAGGTGCAATGTTTTTATACCGTACAAACCGAACTTTCTATCCCCCTACACTGCCCCTACCCCGAACCCTACCCATCACAGGAAACATTCTGCATTTTTACATTTTCAAAAATCACCACTTAGTATGATTTAGAAGATATTTTCCTAATGGGGACCAAAAAAATGTCCCCACAAGGACAAGGATTTCGGATATTGCCATCTTTGTAGGGATATTTTGTCCCCATAATGTAGGGTTTACCAGGATGCACACATACGCACACGCACACACACACAAGGATATAAGGATAAATAAATAGAATCACCAACTAAAGGTTCTCTCTGTATCCCCATTTTAAATGTACCCTTAAATGGATTTTTTTAACAAAACTTCAAACATCCTCACAGATCAAGAGTATTTATTTCTCTCCCTCTGTTTCATACCAAACACGATTCCATAACCTCTTTGAATGAGTCTACTGTGTGTGTGTGTGTGTGTGTGTGTGTTGATCAATGACTTTTCCATTCACTCCGCTGTCAGGCAGGGAGTTCATCAGAGAATGCTGAAACTCATATTTACTGCAGGGTAGTAAGTCCTGCAATGCCCTTTATCTCTCCTCCCATCTCTCTGAGCCCAATCAGGGGGCTTGTGGATGTTAATTGAATTGGGCTGGGGGTCTCTTTCTAATGTGCAGCAGATGGTCAGGGCATTCCTGCTTCCTTTATCTCATACACACGTGTACACGCACACATAAGCACACGTAAACACACATATGCACACACACTAGGTGGCAGTGTTGTCCTACCCTGGCCCAATGACTCGCGCTTAAAGCCCTGAAGCCATTATGAAGCAAATGAATGCTGATCATCTACAGAAGGTGACCATGGGTGCGTCTCAATCAGCTGGTCCTACTGGTATTTATGAACAATAGCAGAACTGATATTTTTCTGACATTTATTTTTCTAATATTATTTAAATACTTTTATTGTTATATATACCTGCACAATTTCAGCGTCAATTAATTATAAATGTTAAAGCGATGTATGTTTATGCTGAAATATCATTAAATAATGGATTGTTTTTCCAAAACAGTGTCATTATGTGGCGTGAATTATGTTTCGCACTTTTGTTAAGGGAACATAGTAAGCATCGATGCTCCCTGGTTTTCACGGTGCATTGTGGAACTTTTTAGGGAGTGAATGTTTCGGTGCACTGGAAGGATTTTGTGATTGAGACAGCTCCTAAAACTGCCTACCTAGACTGTATAGCGACATTCAAATTAAAGTCAGTGATGTCTAAAAATGCTGCCTCTCACTGTATTTTGAACAGTTTAAAGTTACTAAAAATCACACAAATACACACACTTTTTAGTGTACTAACAGAAAAACACAGAGCAGGACATGACCTCTCAAAAATACTTAGTCATCAGCAAAGCGGGGCTGGGACGTTCATCTGCAGCTGTGTGTGTGCGTCCAAAAAGCAGCATGTGCGTCAGGACAAAAATGTGCACTGTAGCAAATTTTAAATAAAATACAGTGTTGGTAAGGAAAGCGTATGTGTCTAATTTAATTACAAGTAGCAGCATATGCTAAAAGTGTTTGCACACACGTTTTATCTCACGTCATTATAGACCGTTTCGCCCACTGGCTCAGCTCGATGATACATTATGACTGCCAGGAGAGTCCTTCGGTCAGTCGAACCTTCGGTGCAGGACGGTTTTAACGCATATTCTGCAGAATTGTCACTCTTGCAACTGCAGAGCAGGCAAAGTGATGTTTCTGTGCATCGTATTTATACAGTGGGTGTGTGTGCTGTGCGTACAATGCGGGGCTGTAGGTGGTAATTACAGGTGATTTGCACTCCGTCCTGCTAAATGTGTGGAAACGCTCAATTATAAGTACACGGCAGCAAACAGAAAGCCTCTTCACTGCAGGACCATTAACGCACACACAGCTCCATCTGTGCGTGCGAACACTTCAGCTTCTATCATGAATACTATCATCATTAATCATCTTTTCTCCTTGCGGACAGGGCTGTCCGTTATTGAGAGCCTGAGTAATTTGGAATTGATTCTGTCCCCGGTATACAACCCCACCGCTGAATACTAAACACAGTGTTTGTTGATATGGCATATACACCACTGACAAAAAATAGAGGAAAAAATAGAGTGATCAAAGAGGAGAGAGGGAGAACTAAAGATAAAGCATATGTCCACCTTTTGTTGCAGCAATGACGGGGACGGACGAACAATACCAGCAGGTATGAGTGCTAAACGAGAGAGAGAGAGAGAGAGAGAGAGAGAGAGAGAGAGAGAGAGAGAGAGAGAGAGAGAGAGAGAGAGAGAGAGAGAGACCACGTCCTTTCTCTGTTCTGCAGGATCTAAGCTTCTAGAAATAAGCAATAAGAATCTTCCCCCTCTTCCTCTATATATCTGTTCACTCACTTTTTTTCTCCACATGCCTACCTGTCAGCAAGACACCACCCCCTGTGATTCTCTCTCTCTGTCTCTCTCTCTCTCAGGTGGGTGTGAGACACTGACGCATATGACAGGTTATAGCACACAGAGAGCTGCAGTCCTTATGACTCTGTGTATTAGTGCATTACTAAACACTTAATATTCAGTAATATTATTAATTCGACTGCACTGACACTATTGGATAAGAGCATAACTGGATGATGACACCACTGTTTTCAGCAGAGATCCTTTACAGCTTATTTGACTTAATTTCAAAATTGATGAAATGAACTGAATCAACATTACACTGACTCGAGCTGAACAGCAACACTATCAGCTACACTATCAGCTACGCAAGGTGCTGAACCACCAGGGGGCCCCCTTGCTCTCAAAGATTATTTAAGAAGCATATCACCATATAAATGTAAACATATTTTTATAACATGCAAATATAAATGTGATTCAACTTTAACAGTCACATGGAATTTTTTTTTTTTTAATACTCTTATTTATAAAAGAGTAATAATCTTATTTATATTAATAACTGTTTTGCAGTTATATCATGCAGTGCAGCAGATAACATGGTCATGACATACACTACATTGCCAAAAGTATTGGGACACTCCTCCAAATCACTGAATTCAGGTGTTCCAATCACTTCCATGGCCACAGGTGTATAAACTCGAGCACTAGGCATGCAGACGCTTCTACAAACATTTGTGAAAGAATGGGTCGCTCTCAGGAGCTCAGTGAATTCAAGAGTGTTACCGTGATGTGTTGCCACCTGTGCAATAAGTTGCCACCTGTGCAATAACTACTAAATAATCCACGGTCAACTGTTAGTGGTATTATAACAAAGTGGAAGCAATTGGGAACAACAGCAACTCAGCCACTGGACTCGAGAGCAGTGGAGACGTGTTCTCTGGAGTGACCAATCACGCTTCTCTGTCTGGCAATCCGATGGACGAGTCTGGGTTTGGCTGTTGCCAGGAGAACGGTACTTGCCTGACTGCAGTTTGGGGATGGCCCCTTCTTGTTCCAACATGACTGCACACCAGTGCACAAAGCAAGGTCCATAAAGACATAGATGACCGAGTTTGGTGTGGAGGAACTTGACTGGCCTGCACAGTGTCCTGACCTCAGCCCGATAGAAAACCTTTGAGATGAATTAGAGCGGAGACTGTGAGCCAGGCCTTCTTGTCCAACATCAGTGTCTGACCTCACAAATGTGCTTCTAGAAGAATGGTCAAACATTCCCATAAACACACTCCTAAACCTTGTGGAAAGCCTTCCCAGAAGAGTTGAAGCTGTTATAGCTGCAAACGGAGGGCCAACTCCATATTAAACCCTATGGATTAAGAATGGGATGCCATTAAAGTTCATGTGCATGTAAAGGCAGGCGTCCCAAAACTTTGGCAATATCAGTGTATATACATATACTGTAAGTGTATACTGTACACACATTTTTACATTTATTTTAGTATTTGTTTTATATATGTCTTTCAAGTTGCAAGTCTTGCTAGTTGTGTCAGATTTAGCTCACTTCCAGGAACAAATTTGTTCCAAAACAAAGTACAAACTCATTTTCTTGGCTATCAAAATGAGGACATAACATTTACTTAAATATACATGCATGAGCAATATCATAGACCAAGTTTCCCCAGAGGCACTCTCACAAACAAAGAAAAATATAGACACAAATTACATGATTAAGGAAGAAATTATGGAAGTAATCTATATAAGTCGCCACAGAGAGAGATATACAAAACAATATTACTACGGAATTATTGTTACATCAAAACGGACAAACAGGGAAAAGGCTTTCACAAACAATGCGTTTGACCCGTTTCCGTTTCATCTATGTAACTCGCACATAAACACGCTCATATACGCACACACACTGCTTCCAGCTAAATACGAACAGGCCTGAAGGCATTTTCAGAAAACTTTCAGCTCTTGGGAAGGAGACTGCTTGTACAAATGATTCTATTAGATTAGAGCTTTTGTGCGGCTGCCATCTGCACAAAGCATCCTCTCCAGTTCTTATCTGCTCACAGCTCGTTTGTATAATTGTAAGCAATGAACACTTTGTGAAAGTCCCGAATGGTCTCAATCAAACCAAAAGAGCAACAGCATCATTTGAGCTCATCTAAATACAGAAATGTCTTTTCCCGCTAGTGTTTATACATTCATAGACAGTCAGTTTATGTTCTTTATTGGACCCTTGACTTGTTTGCCCAGAAGGCTTAAAGCAGCCATTCTGAGTCCTGCTCTCCAAGGAGATTGATAGTAATTATGTTTGTGTGAGAGCTCAAGGTGCCCTGGCATTGATAAGCCATTTAATCTGTGTATTAAAACATGGCTTGCTGTCAAACACAGATTTGAACCGGACTCTGAGAGAGCAATGCTGTCCGGCCAATGGCTGTGTTTCCCACCCCATCCAGACAGGATTTTTGGGCATCAAAGGTGCATTTAAACACTGGATGTGCTTTAAAACCTACTGAGCTACACATCTAGACAGCATTTTGGGCATCAAAGGTGCATTTAAACACTGGATTTGTCTCAAAACCTACTGAGCTACACATCTAGACAGCATTTCTGGGTATCAAAGGTCCATTCAAACACTGGCTGTGTTTTCAAATGTAGTGAGCTGCTTATCTAGACAGCATTTTTGCACATCAGTCCGATAAGAACATTTGAATATGCTTATAATTCCATCAAGTAGGCAGTAGGCGGCTCACTAGGTTTTAAAACACAGCCAGTGTTTTGTATCATTTGCTCACTCTTTCTCAGTGGTCGTTGTGTCACACAGAGTAATATGATAATGTGGAGTTACTGGCGCCTCACGCGTGGCGGTTCTTCCCTGCAGCAGGGCGCTCCATCATGTTGAGGAATGGTGTTTTTTAGGCTATGGCTTGTTTTTGGCACTATTATTCACATTACGGTGCCTTAGCAGCACGGACGAAGCTAGTACCAGTCCCTCGGTGGACAGGGTGTCTGCCGCAAAAAAAAACAAAAAAAAAAATTCTGCAAATACCTCTCGACTGGACATGCATGAAAGTTATTGTACCATTACGACTCGGAAAAAATTATCCAATAAATCAATTAGGCAAAGTCAATTAGGACAACCCCCCAATTAGGATGGAAAATCTACTGGTGGAGGCTGTAGGCTGTAGCAAGGTTGTGTGTGCGTATGCGTATTCTTTTGTTTTCTTTTTCTGAGGAGAATGAAACTGCAAATTAAATATTTTGTAATAAATAAAATAAAAGAAAATATCTGCATCAATGCTGATGTGAACAGGCCTTCAGGTCAGGGACATACAGGGAATTTCTGCTACCTCAGGATATTGAATGATCCTTATCTTTTTAAGATCCTGCTTATTGAGCACACAAACTGTTTAAACCGCGTGCATATGTGCTAATTTTGCTTTATGTAATATGTTCTTTTTTTTCTTTTAGGAGGGGAATTGCATGGAAATGAAATCTTCTGTGATAAAATAATGTTTACGTTCATGTTGTAGTTGCATCAACCATGGTGTGAATAAGGCCTTCAGGCCAGTGACTTACAGAGAATCTCTGCCATCTCAGGACGCTGAATCATCATTATCATCTTTTTAACATTCTGCTTATTGAGCACCTGTGAGTGTCTGCGACCTCTTGACGTTTGACCTATTGGAACCTCTGGCTTCTCACCTCAGTCTGTGATGACCTTTGTCTTTATAGGGTGTGATGTCCAGGGATGTTTCCTCCCATGTCTTCGTGATGCCTTCCAGTGTCTGTGAATGAGAGGTCAGCATTAGGCTTTTTAATGTTACCACTAATCTTTCCAGACACGTTCCACCTCAGCATTGAACACCCCATTGTATTAGATCTGGAAGGGCAGCCATCGGTCTCGTGGGGACGTTAGGCAGCTAGTGACAGCGAAAGAACATTGATCGGGGCCCCTGAAAAATGTTTCCCCCACAATAAACGTCATAGAACCACCGGACATGAATAGAAATACACCAATGACATTTCTCATTTATTCTCAAGCAACCTACCTAGACAGCAGTTTTGGACATCTTTCAAACATTTAAATCCTTGTGAGCTGCTTGCACAGACAACATTTTAAGACATCATAGGCACATCCGGCTCTGTTTTAAATCTAGTGAGCTGCCTAACAAGACAGCAATCTTGGGCATCATAACTGCATTTAAAGACTCAATATAGTGTAGTGTGTAGTGTGTCGCGTTCTGTAACGATTCGCCAACAAAGCAGTCGTGACGCCAAACTCCCTCATGGAAGATGAAAGCCATCGTGTTTACAACTTTGAAAATGAGTGCTAATCAGGATCCACTAAAAAGTATGTGAAGTTTGCGGCACCATTGTTGCAGTAAACTTGCACAACATTCTTGAATTAATAATTTATTAGATCCATGCTGGTCTGTTATCGTAGGGACATCAACGTTACATTTTCATGCCTCTAAATATAAATGAACTGTGATTGGTTGCTTTACATGTCGGTCAGATGTCCTCTTGGGCGGTCTTTGGCCAATGAAAGCTCAGATGGAGTCCAGACCTTCTGCTGTCAGTTTGAAGGTCTGGCTATGCAAGACTAGGCGACTTGTGACAGGGAAATGTCATTAATCTGGGCCCCTGCAAAGTTCCCCTCACAGTAAACGTCAGAGACGGGGTCTTTCCAGAAACATCAGCCATGCACCATGCCAGTGAAGCTTCTCATTTACACTCTATCTGTCTTTCTACTTTTCTCTCTCTCTGCGGGTGACTTCTAGGTGAACCGCTCTGTGCTTTGGGGGTTATGAGGCTTTGCTCTCCCATTGCCACTCTCGAACCAAAGCTGTGTTGTTGTAACCTCCGTGAGCGCAGAGGCGAACGTCTGGGAATCTCCCTGGGCCGTGAGCGTGAAGAAAGAGAGGAAGAAAAAGAGAGAGAAGGGAGAGGGGGGAGTACAGTCTCCCACAGTCTGACAGCTGGACAGGGCAGCTCTCCTCTGCAGGGGCAGTAAAGGCTGCTCTGAAGGAAATTAAGCGCAAGGCTCATTTCCCCTGTGGCCGCCACACATGACCTGCGACTGCAGCCTGGGGACAGACGCCTCCAGCAGCACTGCGCTCATACTGTACTGCACTATTACTGAACACAGTCCAGGAAATTTTCCTTTTCAGGTCTAAAATAGGACTATAAACCAGTCCTGTTTCACACACCCTGCGTCAGCGGCACATAATGTGGCTTGTGCTTTTACACTAAAGGCATTTCTGCAGTGTAACAGCTCTATGCAGAAAATAAAGTGACTTCTGGTTTACCACATTGCATATTTCCTCCAATAACAGCTATAAATTATAACAAATAATATAATGGATATCGGAAGTGGGCCATTGAGGATTATTACAAACTTGATCGCCATGAAATGTAATTTACATGAGGAGGTGGAATTACATTTACATCCAATTGGTAATTAATTTACACAGAACCCAAAACACAGCTATAAACTGGTTAAAGCGCCTGGATTCAGTCAGTCTTACTGAATTAAAAAAGTACTATTTGTGAATTTGCATCAGGCCTGACATTGAGGTCTTTTGGAGGGGGAGTAATAGGGGACTTATTCGCTCCAGTATTATGTTTCTTCATAAAAGCCAATACTGTGTTAATAAAAAGATTTTACAGTGCATTTCAACACATTTTCTGATGAGTTGTATAGAAGCCTGTTTCCGCATCAGAGAAAAAAATAAACACTACAGCTAAAAAAAGTGGCATTGTTATGATTGAACAATGAAGTAGTCATCTTATCTAAGTAGTAGTAGATAAGAAGTCTTATGCTCTCCCAAGCTGCGTTTATTTAAATCAAAAATACAGTAAAATATTATGAAATATTATTACAGCTTAAAATAACTATTCTATTTTAATATATTTTAAAATGTAATTTATTCTTGTGATGGCAATGATGAATTTTCAGCATCATTACTCCAGTCTTCAGCGTCACATGATCCTTCAGAAATCATTCTGATATGAGGATTTGCTGCTCAAATAACATTATAATTATCAATGCTGAAAACAGCTGTTGTTTTAAAATTTTTGTGGAAATTGATTTTCTGTTATTTAATGAATAGAAATGTCCAAAGAACAGCATTTATTTGGTAACTGCACTCTTAGAAATAAAGTTCTATTAAAGTTTTTTTTTAGCCGCAACCCTTTAGGGGTTGCCATTGAGACTTTAATTCATACAGTGTGACTTTATTAACTCACAATTACACATTTATTTTTCATAATTGACTCACATTGTGATTTTGACCTTTTTTTATCTTTAACTCTGAGGCAGAAACAGGCTTCTACAGAGTGACATACAAAACTAAGCTTAGCACCGAAGCCCTACTTTTATTGCTGTTTCTAGAATGCTTCCGCCACTTATGTTCCATGCTGCTTGTGTGTGCTGCAATGCAGGCCTAAGGTTTAAAATAAATACAAATCTGACTGTAAGTACAACCACAGAGCAATCTGACAGCTTCGTACTCATGACCACCATCTCCTTTCCATTCAAACTGTTTGGCTAATGAAAACCACATCTGTACTGAGGCCAGACTCTCAGGCTGTGATTCTCTTCTGGGACGGTCTGACTACAGGATGTCACCCTGAGGATATCATCTTTGACCTTCCAAACCTGACCTCTGACCATAATCCTCTTGACAGTGACTTTCCTTATCTCTTTAACATACCAAACCTCTGAGGATCTTGTGCACTGTGAGAGGAGCAGAGAGAATTGAACCTTGATGAACCCACAGTTCTTCACAGAGACAAAAGAAATAGAAACAAAAGTGAATAATTAAGTTAAAAAATAAGTTTCCAGTTACAAAAGAAAATACTTTTATAGGCTGAAACTTTTTAACCTTTTTATTTTTTCATATGAGATCCAGTTTTAATGTTAACTCAAAAGTGATGTAGTAAATTGTTTTAAGTAATTTTGAGTGAAAGTTTCAGTATGTTTTTAAAAACTCTCTCAGAAAGATCAAGGACAATTTGATTTCTCTGTATTTGACACTTACACATCTAGTACAGGTGGTTTAAAAAAACTCAGAATCCAATACACTGATCTGAAGAACCTACATGTAACAAGCAATATGAAGGATGCTGTTAATCTGCAGCTAACCATATACATTAGCAAACTCCAAAACTGATAAGAAAAGGGTTCTTTGTTGCACTTCAGGGCTCTTTTCTTATACATTTTCCCCTGTAGATCCCTGTGAAAAAGTGAAATTATACTCAGAATGAAATAAACGGAGAGGGGAATATCATACCTGTTCTATGGAGAGCTCTTTGCTGGCTGCTCCTGATATGTCACTGATACGCTCGGCATGGTGATCCAGACCCAAAGCCACAATCTTCTCCAGAGTGAAGTCTGCACTGGTCGGGTCAAACGTCTGCTGCACCTCTTGCCTTATTTGATCCCAGTGTCTAAAATAAACAGATCCACAGTATCTTTTGAAGATAAAATCTGATTGACCAAGACGCTTTGACATTGACACATGAATCTGAGTTCAAATAGGGTGGAAAAACCTTTTATCAAATCCATCTGATCTATTCCAAAACCAAAAACTGCCACCTATGGGGCGGCATTTTAAGACATCATAGACAGTTTCCAAAACAAAGGCTTTTCCAAAAGGTAGGCAACTTAATTATGCTGTTTGCTAAGATTCTACAGCAGCATCATATCATATATCATATATCATATACATCATATCATATCATATCATATCATATGGTATCTGTGGTATCTGGCACAAAGATGTTAGCAGCAGATCCTTTAAGTCCTGTAAGTTGCGAGGTGGGGCCTCCATGAATCGGACATGTTTGTTCAGCACATCCCACAGATGCTCGATTGGATTGAGATCTGGGGAATTTGGAGGCCAAGTTAACACCTCAAACTTGTTATTGTGCTCCTCAAACCATTCCTGAACCATTTTTGCTTTGTGGCAGGGCGCATTATCCTGCTGAAAGAAGCCACAGCCACCAGGGAATATATTTCCCAAGCATCACACTGCCTCCGCCGGCTTGCCTTCTTCCCATAGTGCATTCTGGTGCCATGTGTTCCCCAGGCACACGGACCCGGCCATCCACGTGATGTAAAAGAAAATGTGATTCATCAGACCAGACCACCTTCTTCTATTGCTCCGTGGTCCAGTTCTGATGCTCACGTGCCCACTGTTGGTGCTTTCAGCGGTGGACAGGGGTCAGCATGGGCACCCTGACTGGTCAGCGGCTATGCCGCCCCATACGCAACAAACTGTGATGCACTGTGTATTCTGACACCTTTCTATCAGAACCAGCATTAACTTCTTGAGCAATGTGAGCTACAGTAGATCGTCTGTTTGATCGGACCACACGGGCCAGCCTTCGCTCCCCACGTGCATCAATGAGCATATCATATCATATATGCTCATTGACCCTGTCGCCGGTTCACCACGGTTCCTTCCTTGGAGCACTTTTGATGGATACTGACCACTGCAGACCGGGAACACCCCACAAGAGCTGCAGTTTTGGAGATGCTCTGACCCAGTCTTCTAACCATTTTGGCCCTTGCCAAATTCGCTCAAATCCTTACGCTTGCCCATTTTTCCTGCTTCTAACACATCAACTTTGAGGACAAAATTTTCACTTGCTGCCCAATATATCCCACCCACTAACAGGTGCCGTGATGAAGAGATAATCAGTGTTATTCACTTCACCGGTCATAATGTTATGCCTGATCAGTGTGTGTGTCTCAAAATATTTTGAATAGCATATATAAATAACATAGATCAGCGTAATTAAAAATAAATGATTTTATCCAATGTTTGTGTGCTTATTAGACTAGCAGCCTGTTATCTTAGCAATATTAATGCCAAACCCTATTGGAAAAACTCAATTGAGCATTGTGCAAGATATGAGTTGCTGTCTATGTAGTGTGGTTAGGATGATGCCTTAGAAGACAGCTGTCCATGTAGGCAGCAGGCTGCGAGGCAGCTTAATAGGTTTTGGATCAGAGCTATTGTGTAGGCCTTTAGGAGAAATGAGGTTGGCGATTCATTAATACAAATATCTAATGGAATTCTTAAGCTAAAATGACAGAGAATGTGTGCTATTCAAAATATTTTGAGAGCTGAAGAAAGATAGTCCACTGTGCTGATTAGTCACAAAAGACTGGTCATGTTGACGGTCAGATTTTGTCATAATAAACAGGTGTGATGGTCGACGACAGCGGAAGAATTGAATTCTCCTGTGAGAGATCCCGCAGTCATGACGCACAGTTTGTCTTCTTCTATCAAAGAAATCCACAGGGACCAACAGTACTTCTGATCCACAACAAAACACAACACTGCTATTTAAAAAAAAAAAAAAACATCCTGGCAATGACTGGCCCCTCTGAGACAGGGCCCAGGCATTCTGGGAAGTGATCTCTCCTACGAGTGCCTGTTTTTCTTTCGCTCTTCTCGTTTCCCGTTCTGTCGGTCATGGACTTCTGAGGCTGGAGCTCTGTTTATTTTCATCCGCTTCCCTGATGTGCTGCGCCGGCCAGCGGGAGACGCTAACAGGGATCTTTCAGAGGGTTACATCAGTGTGATTAGCCGGCTGTCATCAGGGGAACGTGAGGCCTGTCTCTGCCGTCTCCACCAGGGCTGTTGTAGCACGCCTGATTGGGGCCGATGGGCTGTTGTTTTGGGAATGCCAGATCCAATCAAATGGCTTAGGGAGCGAATGACAGAGTAGAAGAAAAACGAAGAGCAGAAAACGTCGCGTTCTCTCGGCAGGGAAGGCGCCACAGTGCACAAATGCTCTGCGTGATAGAATAGAGAGAGGTGACGAGCTGTAACTGAGGGCTGGCTGTCAAGGTATGGGATTACAGCTGATCCTAGAAGAGTAATCGGCACCGAACCTCTGCTGCTGATGGTTATCAGCTGGACTTCACAACAGACCTCTGGTCACCAGCTACAGAAGGCAATCTCGAACAGAGAGAAGGTATAAAGAGCGATTGTCTGCAGAAAAACATCATGAAAGACGACGGTGTCATTTTGTCAGGAACCACTCTTGATAAGGAGGATTAGTGCAAGAATGACACTTCATTAGCTGAGGACACGGATTTGTGTGTGTGTGTGTGTGTGTGTGTGTGTGTGTGTGTGTGTGTGTGTGTGTGTGTGTGTGTGTGGTCCTGGTAAACCCTACGTAAAGGGACAAAATGTCCTGCAAGGATGGCAATACCAGAAATCCCCATGAGGAAAACAGCTTATAAATCATACTAAGTGAGGTTTGTTTAAATTGTAAAAATGCATAAAGTTTTCTGTTATGGGTTGTTTTAGGCTGGGGACACACCTGTTAGGCCGTTTTTGAGCATTGGTCAGCTTAGTTTTTTCGGTGTGTTCTGCACTGTTGGCTCTAGTCGGACGTCAGGTTTTTTTTGGCCGATTCGACATGTTGAATCAGTGTTGGGTCGTCGGTGAGTGCAATAACTCTGATTGGCTGTTCAGCTTAGCGAACGAGTCAGTGCACAGAAATAAAAGCGAAGGTGATGGAAGCGAGCAAAGAAGCCAAGACTTTACAGACAGAAGGCTGTTATAACTTTACTGTTTATAAATCTTACATGAGCATTCAATGCACAAATATTTTCATAACAAAGCGCTGCTTTGTTTAAAGTTTGTATACCTGCAGTCCTAGTTTTGGTTTTCCCTTTTTGAATGACGAATATAGGCAAATATAGCTATAGATATTGATACCTGCTGATACAGACAGGCATTTACTTATGCGCTGAACACACGTGCTAGTTGACAGTCACCTTTAGTCCTTTTAGTGTGTTCAAGCACAGCTTTTTGGCTGAGACACAGCCAACGAGAGGCGACAACACAGTCAGCTTTCATCACTGCTAGTTCTTTGACGTCAGCTTGGTGTGTCCCAGGCTTTAGGGTTAGGGTTAGGGGATACAATATACAGTTTGTATAGTATAAAAATAATAATGTCTATGAAAAGTCCTCATGGAAATCCAACATGAGTGTATGTGTTAGTGTGTGTGTGTGTGTGTCCGCACCTCTCTCTCATGGCTGGATTCCTGAGGTCTGTGATCAGTGGGATGATTTTCTTAAACTGTTCAATCCTGCTCTTAGTGAAGTCCACAACCTCCCAGTGCTTGTCCTGAAAGAACACACACACACTTCACCACCATTACTTCACAGCAGTCAGGATCCCACTGCAGGCTGAAGTGTAAAATGCTGAGTGCTATGTTGTGATGGGCTGATCCCCTGTCAGTGGAAGAGCACCCAAAGGGTCTGAATCAAGCAGGTGTTTCTAATCTGCTTAAAGCTAAATGTCAGGATAATGAGAAGCTGGTGAGAAGAGAAGCTAAATTAGCTTTAAAGGGTAATTAGCTACACAAAAGAGCTTTTATCACAGTTACAAAGGGAAACGAAGGAATGAGAGTCTCTGCTGGACTCTAATGAAGTAGCATCAGTATGTGTGTGAGAACAGTAGAAGATGAGTAAGAAACGGAGACATCACTGACACCGCTGATAGCCGTTAAGTGTCGGCCTGATGGCTGCTAGTTTTTTATGTGAAGGGTCTATACAAGATCTTAGTACTCAATCCGCTAATTGTGATGCTAAATGATTCATCGTTTAAAAATGAAAACTGCAAATTTATAAATATTATTAGTGTTATTCACATACACTATATTGCCAAAAGTATTGGGACACCCCTCCAAATCATTGAATTCAGGTGTTTCTATCACTTCCATGGCCACAGGTGTATAAACTCGAGCACTAGGCATGCAGACGCTTCTACAAACATTTGTGAAAGAATGGGTCGCTCTCAGGAGCTCAGTGAATTCAAGCGTGGTACCGTGATAGGTTGCCACCTGTGCAAGTCCATTTGTGAAATTTCCTCACTACTAAATATTCCACGGTCAACTGTTAGTGGTATTATAACAAAGTGGAAGCAATTGGGAACAACAGCAACTCAGCCATGAAGTGGTAGGCCACGTAAAATTACAGAGCGGGTCCAACATCAGTGCCTGACCTCACAAATGCGCTTCTAGAGGAATGGTCAAAAATTCCCATAAACACACTCCTAAACCTTGTGGAAAGCCTTCCCAGAAGAGTTGAAGCTGTTATAGCTGCAAAGGGTGGGCCAACTCCATATTAAACCCTATGGATTAAGAATGGGATGTCATTAAAGTTAATGTACATGTAAAGGCAGGCGTCCCAAAACTTTTGGCAATATAGAGTATATTATGGTGCTCATATTACCACACCTGAAAAGAAGCAACAGAAGTCTGTGGCAGTGCTAAAAGGATATAAAGTATACAAATAAAGCCTGAGCATCACTTCCAGGCACGTATATACACACACACAACCATTTAAATGTTTGGGGTTGGTAAAATTTTTTTTTATATTTTTGAAAGAAGTATTAGAACAGTAATATTGTGAAATATTATTACAATTTAAATAACTGATTTTTTATTTGAATATATTTTAAAATGTAATTCATTCCCGTGTTTGCAAAGCTACATTTTCAGCATGATTGCTCCAGTCTTCAGTGTCACATGATCCTTCAGAAATCATTCTTATATGATGATTTGATGCTCAAGAAACATTTCTTATTATCATCAATGATGAAAACTGTTGATATGCTTAATATGTTGTGGGTACTGATTCATTATTTTTTCAGGATTATTTGATAAATAGAAAATTCTAAATAACAGCATTTATTTATTTATTTGAAATAGAAACTATTTATAGAAAACTAAAGCAAAATTGAATGCATATAGTTTTAATGTATAAATTAACGTATAAATTGAACGCATCCTTGCTGAATAAAGGTCTTATTTTCTTTCAAAAAAAAAAAAAAAAAAAAAAAACTTACTGACCCCAACATTTTGAACAGTAGTGCTTATGACATCTTACTGATTACTTTCCCACAAAAAAAATCTGATTTTTCATTAAAAGGGCAGAATACATGTTTTTTAATAAATGCAAATATTGCTAATATTTTATTTTTATATTAATATATCTATGTATAATTTTGGTTCCTGAACTGATTACGGTTGAGTACATAGAGTATGTTGCGGTGGCTTGCCTTGAACTCTCGGCTGAGTTTGTGGAGTCTCTTGAACATGGTCTGGGTGGTGCTGTCCATGACCTCAGTCTGTAGAGAGGCCAAATGACCCCTTTTCCACTCGTCCCACAGAGCCTCCCACTGCTGGGCGATCTCCCATACCTGCTGCAGGTAATTCATGCTCTACAAACACATGCACATAAACACCATCACTGTATACTGAACCAGAAATGACCTTCACCAACAGTATCAATAGCATTCAATTTGCTGTTACACAGGCCCATGAATTTCCCTCAGCCAAAGAGCTGTTTGTGCTCTGTTGTGCTGCTTTGCATTGAATGTATCAGTGTTGTATTGTATGGAGAAAAGTTTTACTGTAACAGCAGTGAATAGGCACCTTCTCTAGGCCGAGGATGTCTTTAGAGGCGGGTTCTTCAATATTAAAGATGCTGAGACCATAGCTTATGCTCTGCTTCTCTTCTTTAAGAGCCTCCAACTGGACACGCAGCTCTGACACGAGCTGTAGTGCAGAAGCTGGGGCTACATTAGTGCCAAACGGACCTGCACACAGATACATGCAAAAATAAAATGGCATACATAAAAGACCACACACAAATGCACATGCATATGGTTAATGATTAAAAAACTGCACATTGAGCTGTCATTTCCCCAGGGAGCAGCTTGTCGCTCTAAAAAAAAAAAAAGCTCAATGGATTCCTACTGGCCAGAAAGTTAGCAAAGACAATTGTTTCTCACAATGTGCTATTAATGTGGTTTCACTGTTGGGAGCTCAGCAGGTCAGTAGGTCTCTTTCCGAGACTTTTTTATTTACGAGATATTTGATATTTCAAAAAACACCTCATTCATCTCAGGGTGGCAAAACACAACACGTACAGTAACACACGAATGCGTTCGCACAGGCACCAGTATAGAGGGCGTTATCTGCCCCAAAGGCCTCTGTGATATGTTTACAGGCGTGAGTGTTAACACCGCTCAGCGTTTATACTGGATTCTGTCAAACACACTTGCTAAAGCGTACATCTACATCTCCGGCAATTACAAAAAACACACATTTACACAATTCTGTATTAAGGTGAGGCATTAAGCAAGTTGTGAAGATCCATCAGGGATCTCCAGCTAATATTTGTGTAAAGTCTGATTTACTGAAGCATTTAGCACATGCTGAAGTGCGTCGCTGGAGCAGAACGAATTCAGGAGCATTGGTGTTGAGAGGTTTGATGACGCCCATCCTCTCTCTCTCCGTTGTGCCTGACTAAAACGTAAAGAAAATCTAATTAGCAAATGTTAAAATGGGCTACATTTTTGATAAATCTGCCTCGGAGACTTCAACCAATCATACACGTTTAATTGGCCCTGTGCTGAGAAACGCAATGTCGGGTTTTTCCTCAGCACCGGATCTGAGAGGGAAAGTCACACTGGGTCCGTGGAGAGCAGGAGATGAGATTTTGAAGGGGCACCTTGGCAGGGGCCAGTAGTATGTGTTTGGACTGAATGAGTGTGATATTATTGAAACCATCTCTCTCTTGAATACAAATTTCTCTCTGCACAAAGCTGCTTCCTGGCCTCATTAACCTGAAGGAGCTCGCCATTGTTTGCTGGAACAATCCAAACAATCCTGTCGTTCTCAACAAGTTGCAGCTGCCGCCCACGTTCGGAAATTCTGGGATTGTGGTAAATAATGACGGTGAGCATCGAGTGCGTTTGCCACGTGTTGATTTAGCAAAAAGCTACGGCTGTGCCAAAACTCCAACTTTGTCTGAATCAAGACGGAAAGGCTTTTGGATTCATAGTGGGAGAAGAACAGACACAGGGAAGGAATGGCAGGAGATCAAACTGAAAAACAACAGACTTCACAGAACTATCAACGATCACAAGGTAACGCAAACACAATGGAAACGAGATGGGGAACGAGTGAGCAAAGGAGTGTGGGAAAAAGAAAAGAATGAAAGAAGATGGAAGCCAAAGTAGGACGAAAACTCTGTCCTCTTTGATACAGTTCGGCACAACGTGACTTTGTTCGTGAAGAGAGGTGGCAGTGAGAGATGGAAAAAAGAACTTTTCAATCCCGTTTTTAATAGAGCAGAGAATAAACAGTGCAGAGACACCAGCAGGAGGTGGAGCAGCAGTACGGGACAGTGAGAGAGAGAGCAGAGAGAGAAACGGGGCAGCAGACAGGCTGAGAGTGCAGTCAAGGGCAGGATGTCAGCGTGACGGTCACTTCTGCTGTAGGTGAGGCTCCATGGCGTTCTAAAACATTATCTCAAGGCTAATTGGTTGTGATGTGCCGTAGGGTGTGTGGGAGGTTGATGGCTCTACCCAGCACTCCTCACCATGCAGAACACCCACGGTTCCCGAAAGCAAAGGCCTGCTGTGTCGTCCATGTAGTGAGCTGACCTACAGAAAAAGTGGCATGCTGGGATGTGAAGCTCTCAGTGGGCTCTGAGACAATACTGGTAGTAAAACTGCGTGTGTGTGTGTGTGTGTGTGTGTGTGTGTGTGTGTGTGTGTGTGTTTTCCCATCCTATAACAGTCGAAACTCTTAACACTGATGTGTATGTGTGTGTTCACCATTGTTATTGAAGCTCTGTAGGGCCAACTGTGTCTTCTTCTTAAACTCCTCAGAGGAGAGGATCAGCCCACTCTTCATCATGTCTTTGTGTTTCTTCAACATGATGTCACTGTCAATCACAACCTGCTGGAACCACACCCACTCTGCATTCAGAGCCTCCAGCAACTCCAACACCTACAGAGACAGAGCGAGAGAGAGTGAGAAAATCTAAGAGCGTTGAGTCAAATAAAAGCGTAGTCAAATACGGAATAGAGGCAGGAGATGAAAGTGTATTTAGGAGACAATTTGACTGGAACACCTGAGGGTGTGTGTGTGTGTGTGTGCGGTGCAACACTCACAGCGGGGTCGACGGGAACCTCGTATTTCTCAAGGATGGCAAACTGCTCATGGATGGGCGGAATCTGACTTTCGGTTTTACTCAGATCTGCCTGCAGAGTTTCCAGAAGTTTTAGACTCTCTTCCAACTCCGCCAGAGTCTGAGGAGGCTGAGACATCCTAAAAAAACACACACATTCAATGTCTATTCTATTCTAATAATGTCTGTCTATTCTAATGCCTATTCTAAGCAAATTAAGAACATTAACACAGAACTAGTCACATACAGTATAGATGCCCTGTTTCAACGCTTATTGAGCTGTCTACTATGATGACATTTTGGTATATGTTGCTTTGGAGTTGCTAAGGAGTGATTTTAGCATGATGCTGTGCTATAGCAAGGGTGTTGCCATAGGGTGAAATAAAAATAAAATTTAAATTCAAATAAAAATTTTACAAAACTATAACAGTATCTAAATTATAATAAAATAACACTGACTCAAGTCAAATAAGCCCACCTCCAAATCTCCATATTCTCCTTCTAATCGACAGAACTATTTATTAGTGTCAGGCTTAGTAACATGCTAATGTCAGACTCTATTGGAATCAACAGAGAGGTTTGTCGAGTCTCTTATGCTCTTCACGTGAGGGGTGTTAATTGGCGTGGCATGCATGAGTGACCATTAACACAGTCGCTGCCCATGAAGAGCGTTTCAAATCGGTCACTTATGAGGTTTCATTTCGGTTAGGATCCCAGCTGCTTATATAGACAGCAGACAGCGAGGCAGGGTTTTGGAACAGAGCTTGAGTGGGTCTCACACACACACACACACCTGAGAGCGTTTTCGTGCAGGAAGCTGTGCAGTTCTTTGAGTTTGGCACTGGCCATAAGGCTGAGCAGCTGCGTGAACTTGCTCTGCCACTCGTTACAATGTTGCAACAGAGAGAATTTGAGCGGAGAACAATCCAGCAACACAAACTGCAAACTTAACACTGTCTCCTCCTTCTGGACGTTGTTCGCCACCTCTGTGTATCTGAAAAAAGAAAGAAAGAAAGAAAGAAAGAAAGAAAGAAAGAAAGAAAGAGAGAGAGAAAGAGAGAGAGAGAGAGAGAGAGAGAGAGAGAGAGAGAGAGAGAGAGAGAGAGAGAGAGAGAGAGAGAGAGAGAGAGAGAGAGAGAGAGAGAGAGAGAGAGAGAGAGAGAGAGAGAGAGAGCGCTCTGTAAATAAAGTAGATAATTCTCTTGAAACTAAAGGATCAGCACAATGAGAATTTATATATTTAAAACAAAAAAAATCCTATTATGCAAATTTTAACACAAGCGAAGTTCTCCTTTCTAAACAAATATTGCATTAACATTTAATGTTTTATTTTAGGTTTTTAAAGAATTTTCTATTACTGCAATGAGTCCTGATTCAAAATGAAGATTGTTTGCGGTTGTGTTGATTAAAAAAAAAATCAACACATCAGACCTAACATCAGACACTAGATAAATCTATAAAAAAAGTTAATTATATTTTATTATACATTCATTATATATCCTGAATAATATAATGAAAAACACCATGTGTCCATCAACTAAGCTCTCAAAAACAAAACTTTTTTGCAACAAATAAAAATTTATTTTCCCATGATACATCAGTAAGTGGAAAAGTTCAAGGATGGACACTTGGATGCTTGCCTCTTGATTTTTCTTTCCTAACAATGCTGTGATTGTATCTGGACTACATATTCTCCAAACTATATTTTCTCCTTGCACAACTAATGGTACATTTTAACAGACAATGCTTCTAAAAATTAATAATTTGCACTAAATTACTTTTTGTTTAAATGGATCTGTAAGATATGATGTAATTTTTCTTTTTTTGCTCAGTCATAATGGCTCCTATTAATAGCAATTTAATTTGTAATTTCAGTAGCACAAAGTACCAAACTGAAATCAGTTTTTCAAGAAAATAACTGAAGTGTGCAACATACATTTTTTTCTGTGAGTGAGTTTAAAGAAATAAAGTAAGATGTTACATTAGCAATAGTCATTAAAAAAAGTGTCTGCATGCATTATTTGATGTGGATAAAACTTGAGACATTACTTGGGATGGCAGGCAACACATAGGTGTCCTTCCAGCTCAGGACAAATGCACAACACAAACATGCACAAGGTCATTAATGCGCAATCACACACACTGTGTGTCCACACACACAGCTTCAAGCATCCACTGTTGACATGATAATGATTTGGTTAGTGCAGATCAAATCTATAGGGAAGAGATGTGGATAGGATGGGCATCTCTGTGCTAAAGACATGTCAACAGTGGCGGCTCGTCAGGGGAGGCAATGGAGGAACAGGCAACCCAAAATTTTGAAGTGAAAATGGGAGAAGGAGGTCACAGGGCCTCCACTGGGAAGGAAATATAGAGACCAGTGCCCAGTTGCATGAAACCTCTTAAGTGGTTTGACTTAAAGGTGTCCATGAGGGGGAAAAAATCCCTGAGGTAGGGGATTTCTTTAAAAGCATTGCAACAAACATCTTAACCGTCAGCCTTACATAGGTGTTTAATACTAAGCATTTTGCAATCACTTCTGGCAAAACACGGCAATGGAAAAGCGGTTGCTATAATTACGAAATCTCGGTAAAGAGAATATAACGGACCACTGACTTTTAAACACGTTTAACATTTACTAAACTATACAGCTGGACTACAATATTTGAGTTATGGAAATTATTAAAGGCGATCTGACAAACGACACAGAACATCCTAAAATTCGAGCACATTGTTTCTATGAGTCTAGCTACACCTCCTGCCGTGCCACCCACATAGTTTTCCATTAAATTGCATATTTGTCCAACTCATTGTTATTGTATTGTACTCACACATCAATGCCACTTTGCCTGTTTTGTGATAAAATTTACAGATTTTTTTTTCAGCCTTGAATTTAAAGGGGACTTTTCCCCTTTTTCCAAAATGTAAAATAAGTCTCTGATGTCCCCAGAGTGTGTATGTGACATTTTAGCTCAAAATACCCCACAGATCAATTTTATAGCATGTTAAAATTGCCACTTTTAGGGGGTGAACAAAAATGTGCCGTTTTTGTGGGTGTCCCTTTAAATGCAATTTAGCTGGTGTTCCCGGACCCCTTTCAAGAAGAGGGCAGAGCTTCAAGAGCACAGGCTCCGGTGTCAAGACAATCTTACACACTGAATGTGATGTCAGAAACTGTCAGTAGCTGTGTTTAGTTCGAACCGGAGTCGGACAATGATGCCTACAGAGCCAGAGAATAAATGCTGCATGGAGATAGAACAGGTAAAGTTTAGTTGGTTTTAACTTATGTTGTCATCTTGCTTTTATCCACTATTAGTACAAGCCTGTTGCAGTGGACCCTGTCCGAATGATGGGCAAAACTTTACTGATGAGATTTATGACGTTTACTGTACATCACACAAAAGATGAAGCGTCTGTTTTCACTCCAGAAAATCACTGTAAGAGCTGAATACATAGTACAAGAAGTGCTAATTAAAGTATTATCCATAAATACTCTTTCTCCCTTGCATTATCATCAATGTACACAGCAAATTACATAAATACACTCATTACAACAAACAGTAAACAAATATATACAGACCTTATGCCTTTTCTGGGGTGCTTAATAAACTGGTATACTTTATGTCCATAAAACAACTCTGATAAACTATAATAAAGTGTGTGCTCTCCATTTCATTACTGCTGTGACCAGTGTCGCTCTATAAGCTGGATCACGAACACTTGGTACTGATCCATCCTTGTGTAACAACTTTTTAACAAAACCTGTGTTTTGTATTGTCCCTTTGTACTGACCCTCGTTCACAAAGAGGTCTGGTGTAAAATGATTTGTGCAGACATACATGAATTTCGGTATGTTGGGGCGTATTCAAAAATAAAACAAATCCACTGCTTCTTCAGTGGCTCTGATGTCGGGAGTACATGAAGACTGTTATGTTCACTCTTATCATAATCAAGGACCCCTTTAAGCACTGTGACACGTATGGTTTCCTAGACGCGCACGGCTCAACGCCTAGTCCTGTCTGATAACCGGCTTTACAGTAGACTACTGGAAACAAGAAATCTAAACCAAACTGGACCAAGGACAAAAGAGATATTCTTTTAAAAGACAGGGGAAAAACACCTGCCGCTATAATCACACAAGATGAAAGCCTGGGACAGTGCACAGTGGAAGTGACGAAAATATGAAAATGGTGTTCATTCTTTTCACCCCTCCTTGAACTGTCACCTTATCGTGGTGGAGGGGTTTGAGTACCCGAATGACCCTGGGAGCTATGTTGTCTGGGGCTATATGCTCCTGGTAGGGTCTCCTAAGGCAAACAGGTCCTTGGTGACGGGCCAGACTAAGAGCAGTTCACAAACCCAATATGAGTCAAATTAAAATCATTTCGTCGCTGCTTTTTGCGGATGACATTTTCGTGTTGGCCTCCTCAGACCAGGACCTTCAGCGTTCACTGGGACGGTTTGCAGCCGCGTGTGAAGTGGCCGGGATGAGAATCAGCACCTCCAAATCCGAGGCCATGGTTCTCATTCGGAAAAGGATGGCTTGCCCACTTCAGGTTGGTGGAGAGTTTCTGCCTCAGGTGGAGGAGTTCAGGTATCTTGGGGGTGGGAAGGATGGAACGGGAGATTGACAGACGGACCGGTGCAGCTTCTGCAGTAATGTGGTCGATGTACCGGTCTGTCGTGGTGAAGAAGGAGCTGAGCTATAAGGCAAAGCTCTCGATTTACCGGTGAATCTACGTTCCTACTCTCACCTATGGTCATGAGCTGTGGGTCATGACCGAAAGGACAAGATCCCGGATACAGGCGGCCGAAATGAGCTTTTACTCGGGAGGAGCTCAGAGTAGAGCCGTTGCTCCTCCACATCGAGAGGAGCCAGTTGAGGTGGCTCGGGCATCTATTTCGGGTGCCTCCTGGACGCCTTCCCGGGGAGGTGTTCCGGGCATGTCCCACCAGGAGGAGGCCCCAGGGAAGACCTAGGACACGCTGGAGGGATTATGTCTCCCGGCTGGCCTGGGAATGCCTCAGGGTTCCCCCGGAAGAGCTGGAGGAAGTGGCTAGGGAGAGGGAAGTCTGGGCGTCTCTGCTTAGACTGTTGCCCCCGCGACCCGGCCCCGGATAAGCGGAAGATGATGGATGGATGGTGTTCATTCATTTTTATTTTTGACAATAAACGCTTTCACGTCATACTTTCAACAGGCTTGTTTTGATTGCTCAAAATGCAATCTGTTCTTCTTCCTCAATTAACATAAAATCATCCATCAGGTTTGAGTTCAGCAGATGACTGAAGGGACCTGTTTTGATAATTTTTTTGGGCTAAATGGTTACTAAGGACTTAGCTGCAATGCATAACAGAACTTAAGGGAACTCTCAAGTAATTAAGGGAAAATACTTAATGACAGTCTTAAAGTTCCTTAAGTGGACACTTCTTAACCTTATAAATAAGGGTTTTCTTAAGGGTTTTCATGCAACCGGGCCCTGACCTCTTGGAACTTTAAATGAATACCCCTGATTTAGACCCTGCCTTTTCAACATTATACACTAATTTTGAAGGAAAGACAGAGACCTGGCGATGTCGGCGTCAAAGGAAGCTACTGTAGGGTTGAGCCGCTGGTAGCGCTGTATAAAGCCATCTTTTTCGATTTCCCAGATCTCTCTGTGTTTGTCCCAGGTCTTCAGGTAGGTCTGCAGGAAAGATGCAGTAGTCACCATTCCTGCAGCTATGGCTCCCTGGATCTTACAGATCTCTTCATCTTGCTCTGAAATAAAAAAAAATGGGTAAAGTAAGAACAACACAGAAAGCATTGTTGATGCCAAACAACCAAACATTTTATTTCTGTCATCATTTACTCACCCTCTTGTCATTCCAAAACCGTAAGACCTTCATTCATCTTCAGTACACAAATTAAGATATTTTTGATGAAATCTGAGAGCTTTCTGACCCCCCTATAGACAGCAATGTCATAACTACTTTCAAGGCCCAGAAAGGTACCAAAGACATCGTTAAAATAGTCCATGTGACTCCAGTGGTTCAACCTTAATGTTATGAAGCAACAAGAATACTTTGTGTGCAAACCTCCCCCAAAAATAACGACTTTATTCAACAATTTCTTCTCTTCTCTTTCAGTCTCTGACACTTTTCACATTGTAAACACAACACTTCTGGGTTAAATCAGAACGGCGGCTTAGTATTGGCCGGATCCTGATTCAGCACCACACGTCACAAAAAGAGTTGCGCACAACATTAAGGTTGAACCACTGTAGTCATGCAGACTATTTTAACAATGTCTTTGCTATCTTTCATGGGCCTTGAAAGTGGTTATGATGTTGCTGTCTATGGAGGGACAGAAAGCTTTCGGGTTCTGAAGATGAACGAAGGTCTTACAGGTTTGGAACGACAACGAGGGTGAGTAATTAATAGGGGTATGTCTGAGATTATTGCACGTTCCTGTGTTCCCTGAAGAGGGCAGATGTATGGATACTCGAAACCACAATTAGCAATGCAGTGATTGGCTGGCGCAAGACAGCAACGTAAATGACATCATATAATTAAAAAAAAGACACCTGGTGAAATTTCTGGACCTTATAAGGAAATCAAAACAACAAAAGTTCTAATAGATAAATGAAATGTGTACTGTTTTTATAGTATTTGTACTGCCTCAATCAAGTGGCTGTGTCTATAGTATTATACACAGCATTATAATATTATTTTCAAATACATTTTTATATTATTATTATAATTATTATTTAAAATTATTATTACCCCTGGTTCAGTAAGGAAAGTAGCAGTGGCTGGGACAGATTTTAAGTATCAATGCTGCTTAAAAAGATGCAATCTATCCTGTTTACATGGATAACACAAATAAGATGCTCCCGGGCAGGTTTAAGCTTACAGACCTGTTGCTATGACAGCAAGTACAGGATGAGCGTCGAAGAACCAAACAATCCAAGATCATGTCAATCGTCAAAACCAGTTAACTGAGTTAGCGACGTACGAAGAACGGACGCCAGGTCTCTGTTTTGCTCTCTGTTTGCACTTTGAATATTGAGAGAGTAATTTGATTATGGTTGCACTTATTGTTTGCATTTAATAAGACTAAGAAAAAAACTGTTATTTATTTTTGTTACAGTGCTTGTATATAGTTGTCTTTCAATGCATATTGTCTCATCACACAGACATTTTTATTTTTGGGTGCACTAACCCTTTAAGCAATACACAAATGATGATGTAAATGGATTTTCACCCAAACATTTTGTCATTATTTAGTCATCTTTGTGGCTTTGTGTTTATTTTTCTTTCAGAGAAACACAAAAGGAGGAATCTGAAGAACTGTACAAAAGGAGTGGACCTTTGCAATTCTCCATAATTTGTCGTTTTGCGTTCCACAAAAAAAAAGTAATATGGGTTTGGAACGACATGAGGGTGAGTAAACAAGAATAATAAAAAGGGCATAAAGGACAAATGGAGGGATGTGGTGAATGAGGAGTACCGATGATGCTGTGGATGGGGTTTCTCTGTGAGTGCTGGTGGGTCAGTAGGTCAGGCAGACGTTTGAACACTGAGATGGTCTTGATAAGCTGAGAGCTAATGCTGTTCACTATGTGGGACAGTTTCTGGAGAGAAGGCGAGAAATCCACCTGGACAGACACACACAAAGAGGAAAAAACTTAATTAAAAGAGCAAACAAGATTTTGAACAGGATCATTATATTCAAGTATCATGTGATTGACAAAAAAATATTTAGCACAACTGTTTTCAACATTGATAATAAGAAATGTTTCTTGATCACCTAATCAGAATGATTTCTGAAGGATTATGTGACAAGGAAAACTATAAAAATAAAAGAAATGCATTTTTAAGGAAAATATATGAAAATTAACAAAACCAGGAAAACCAAACACAGATGTTGATGCTCTCAATTATTTAAAAGGGTACTTCACCACTGGCGAAAGGAGCTTTCAATAAAACGAAGGCCCTAGAGCTGTCAAAAGTCTTGATAAATAAACGTGAATTTCTCGCTCCAGGTAACACAGAGAATGAGTAAACATTGTTCATTTACATATACTACAGACAAATACTACATCACAGAAGTATGTACTTGTTATTGCTCTGACTATGTTAGTGTAGAAAAGTTTTCAAATATGGAATCATGAGTCTCAGAATCTATATTTATTTTTATTGCTGAAATATGACAGAATCTTGATATTGCTAGCTTCTCCAACGTCCTGTGGTTTTCTGTGACTGTTTCTAATCATCTCCTCTGTGAGAGCTGGAAAAGATGTGTAGCAGCAAATATTCTACCAGCGTGAATTTGGTTGTCGATCAGCCTGACGGATATTCATTTTCGCTCTTGGTGTGAACAGACCATTCATCAATGATTTGTTTTGCTTATTCATTTTGCGTTGGTGTGAGAGGGCCTTTAATGGTGTGTCCTGAGCTAGCATTAATGCATTTCCCTTCCCTCTGGCACTTAGAGCGCGTTGCCTCAGGCAGTCTGTCTCCACAGACCAAAGCAACCAATGTCCCTAAAATATATTCAATTAAGTCAAACTAACGTTTCTGCTTTTTCTTTCTCACTGTGTTTAGCTGACTAAGCATCATGGGACATTACCCATAGGCCTCGGTCCAAATATACCAGAGCAGTAGAGTGGAGTGCTGAATAACGCAGCAGTGCAGCCACAGCTGTGATTTATAGAGGTTGCAGTGTTCTGAATGCCCTCTGCTTGATGTATGATAGTATCTTTATGCTTTATGTAAAACACATGGCCAGCAGCTCTCTGTGACCAACACAATGATTTGCACTGACCACTGACACAGAGCTTTTACGTATACTATTTACCTTGAAATCACAGGGGATGGTATGTTTGAGAAAACGTTGTCTAAATGTGAGGTAAGGGTCACCTCATCACGTAAATTGTTTTCAACGACTACTGCATTACTAAATTTGACAAAGAGAGAGTGTCTGTGTCTGTTTGTGTGCACCTGAGCAGGAGATCGAGGAGTTTGTTGTTTCAGGACCACATCTACTCCGAATAAGGGGCTTGGAGAAGTCTTGCCGTCTCCATTGATGGCTTTAGAGAGCTCGTGCAGGGAGCGCTTTATATTCACACGAAACGCCTCCTCAACCATTCGGTCCAGCTTCTCCATGTATGACACCCAGTGCTGTTGCACCTGAAAACACAAACAAGAATATGGAAGTCAATGGGAAGTCCTCATAATGATGTTTTATAAAAGTATGTTAAAGATAAATACTATTGTGCCATTGCACATACTTAAAGGGATAGATCACCCCACCCCCCCTTTTTTTTTTTGTTCCACAGAAGAAAAAAAGTCATACGGGTTTGGAACGACATGGTGGTAAGTTAATGATGACAAAATTTGCATTATGAGGTGAACTATCCCTTATTAATATGGATTCTCTGATCGATCGGCCGCAGATTGATATATTGGCCGATAATCACATTCTCTGACTCAATTGGTAGTCATGCGTGAGCTTGATCATCTCATGATCCAATCACTCAGTCCGATTGGATTGATCACTCCAATTGATAAGTCTTGATTTACTGTGCACAATAGAAAAGGAGCGCACATCTGAAACAGTGCTGGAAGATCATCACTCATCAACCAGATTCTTATTACTTTATGTAATTATAAATATTTGTATGCTTTATTGTGGCGTTTAAACATTTAACTTGTTCTTATGTTCAGTAAAACTCTCAGATCACTTGTTTGGAGAAGTTTTTGGACTTTTGATAAAAAGGCTACCATGGTTCCAAATGCTTTGCAATTAAACTAGCTGGTTCTTACTAGCCACGCGTTATGAGGAGTTTACACAAACAACACACCTTCACTGTGTTCAAATTTACTTTAAGGGTGCTTTTATACTTGGTTCGATTGCCTGGTCCGAACCAGAGTTCGATTGCTCCCCCTACCCCTACTGGACTGTGTTCAGATTATATTATTTGGGTCCGAACCGTGGTGCGTTTGCGTCATCAAAGCAGCAGCTGTTTACCCCATTTCTTGGTAATGACGGTGAGTAAGGCGGTGGCAAAATGTATAGCGCTGCTCACCTCACTTTTATAACTTTTGTTTTTGAACCATTGGTTTTGTTTCCAAAGCTTCAGTACAAAACGGCACTTGCGTCTTATCTGCCGTGAATGTACTGCAAATGCACTAAAGAACGCTGAAGGCGAGCAGAAATGAAATGTACAGCTCTCTGCTCGCAGTACGTCAGTCATGCTCGCCAGGAAAATGAGTGAACACACAAAACACATTTTTATCAAATCATACGTCATTAATAGCAGTTCACTTGCACAATTTAGTATGATTGCGTTCATATCAGCAGCGAACCATATCGGAGTTCACATGAACCGTACCCCAGACCCGCAGACTTTTTAAGCGGAAGACAGATCATCCAAACGAACCGAACTCCGACGTCAATCGAACCTAGGTGTGCACCAAAAGTGCTAGTGTGAAAGCCACCCAACACAACCCCAAGAAGTTTATTGCTTTAGTAGAGAAAATCCTAAGCTACAACACAGACACAGTCCAACCTCTGGGCCATCTAGGTGGAAGGTCCCGTAGACTCTGGCCATTATTTTGACGATGTCCTGGTGTGCGTTCTGCAGTTGGAGCAACTGGCTATGCTGATGATTCTGCTGATCCTCCTGGAACTCCAGGTCTCCATGGAACATCTTGCCATCTACAAGTACCAAAAGCAGCTCACTGATCCGCTCACAGAGCTTAGAGACGGCCAGGTTAGCTGCCTTATACTCGTCCACCATTAGCTGCACCTGTGGGAGAGAAGAGAGATCAAAAACACAGAAAGCAGAAAAACAAAGAGAGAGCACAAATGTTAATCCCAAAGCACACAGCTTAGAAAATTGTAAGATTTGAACCTGAACTTCTACATCCTTGGTTTGTTTACATTAACAACTGTTCTAATGCATTTTTAGACAAAAATGACAGGCTACACAAATCTTTGTTCTTGTTATTTCTATAACCTTTCCCTGAGATTGTTGCGCCATTATTTAAAATGAGCTACTACTTTACCGCATGCAGGTCTATTACTGATTCTGTGGATGCCTGCCTTATTGAAAAACACAGACTCCAGTAGACAGAATCACACACATCTCAACGTTTCAAAACCTGAGCTATTGTGAAACAGTACTTTAGCATTCTCTCTCTCTTAACTAAAAAACATATGGGAATAAATGTTTTTTCACCTGTAGTGAGGAGCAACACACAGGTAGTTTTGACTAACTGCTCTGAGAGGAGTTACAGCACAAAGCAATCATTAAAAGCCCAGGAGCTCCTCCATTAGGGCTGTCCCAACTAATGACCAAATTAATGAGGGGGAAAAAAAAGGAACAGGGAGTGAAAGAGTGTGGTTGAAAAACAAAAAAAGAGAGTTTGCGTGGTGCTTGCCAATGCAAAACTCACCACCACAATGCTACTATGTGACAGCTAAGGTATTCTAAATATCTTTAGTGAAACCAACGAAAACAACAAAAACAAAATCAGCAAAAACACAGACAAAAACAGTAAAAACAAAAACAACACAAAGGCCCTGTTTACACCTGGTATTAAGATGGGTTTTGGTCAATGAGATCACAAGTGGTTTAAATCCCATCTGACTAGCACGCTTCCCATAATGTTCATGCATTAGGTCAGTAGCGGAGAGTAGGCGTCTTTTGTGGCTGTTTGAACACATTCGATCACATGAGCGTCTACACTGCGAAGGCTATCCGATCAAATGTGTTTTCAACTACCTTTAGAAGTGGTCAAAAGTGGACAAGCTTAAAAGGTTTTACACCTGTATTTAGCGTCGTCCACTTGTGATCCCGACCAAAACGCATCTTAATACCAGCTGTAAACAGGGCCAAAGAAAAACAGCAAAAACAGACAAAAAGAAATTAACAAAAAAAAAAGCACAAAAACCCAAAGCAAACCAAAACAACATAAACAAGAAGCAAAGCTAACAGAATGGGTGCGAGAGGAATGTGGTGGGAGAACGATGGAAAACACATTCAAACAGAGCAGCAGGGGTTTTCCAGCAGGATCGTCCAGCTCATGTTTCCTTCTCTCTCTTTTCCACAGAAATAGAGCATCTGATTTCAACCCATCCCTGTGCTTAAAATCAAAGGAGGCAGTTCTTATCCACAAAGTATCAAGCTTTTCTCATCCAACAGCTCCCTGTTCAATCTGTGGAGGGCAGCAGTGCTGAGACGTTTCTGAGAGTTTGCGTAGAGGTTCTCTGAAGCATCTTACGTGCCGCATAATCTCACTCTTCCTCCTAGCTCTGGATCCAGCTTGTCTCATGACTTTTTCATGGGATGAAACGTGTCACATGAAATAAGCCTCAAAGGGGAAGATTACTCTACGTGCACGAGTGTGTAGAATGTATACTTACATTTCTAAGCGTGTGTGGGTGTGTGTAAGCTCAGATGTGTCGTGTTCTCCACACTTCTCCATTACCAGTGAAGCTCTTGCCAGCTCTGTTTTGGGCTTGAAGGATGTCTGACATTGACTCTGATGTGAACCTGATCTCCCCCCCAGCTCTCTCCAGCAAGTGAGAGAGAACCGGGCACAGCGGCGGCACTGAATCGAGGCTGGCTGCTTTTTATTGCGAACGCTGGGGCTGTTTATACTGAGATGCCTGTGCGGCCTTTATTAAAGTAGATGGGGCATTCATGTTTCTGCTTGCGTGCCTTTGTGTATGTGTGTGTGTGTGTCTTTACCACATGGCTAAAGGGCACTGCCAGTGCTTTAATATCATATTGCCTTGTACAATGTAGGAGTGATGGACAGGCAACAGAGGAAGTGAAAAGATTTCACAATTGCACTCCATTGAGTCGCACTTCCATTCTCAGTAAAGCCTTCTGCCTTACTCTTGCATTACAAAAGCAATATCGGGCAGCAAAATGGCTGTATCAGAACAAAACAAGAGCAAAGCCTCTGTTCCTGAATAACTGTAGCTAGGGTCCAAAATTAACTACTTTTTTTGCCACATCTGCCAGTATTGGATTACTTAAGAAAATTAAAGAAATATAATGTACTTTCAATCCATGTATCATGGTTTTGGCAAAAATATTAAGCATCACAACTGATTTAACCACTAATAACAAAAATAACAAAAATAAATCTTATTTGAACAGCAAATCGGCATATAGGATCGCGTGACACTGAAGACTGGAGTAATGATGCTGAACATTCAGTTTTGCTATCACAGGAATAAATTACATTTGAAAATATATTCAAATAGAAATTTTAATTGTTTTAAAAATTTTAATAATTTTTTATAATGTTACTGTTTTTACTGTATTATTATCACATAAATACAGCCTTGGTGAGAGCTTATAAGGGTCTTCTTTCAAAAATGTAAAAAAAAAAAAAAAAACCTGCCAACCCCAAACGTTTGATTGCTAGCTTTTATACTTATGACAATAAGATTTACACTGATCAGGCATAACATTATGACCTAATATTGTGTTGGTCCCCCTTTTGCTGCTAAAACAGCCCTGACCTGTCGAGGCATGGACTCCACTAGACCCCTGAAGATGTGCTGTGGTATCTGGCACCAAGATGTTAGCAGCAGATCCTTTAAGTCCTGTAAGTAGCGAGGTGAAGCCTCCATGGATCGGACTCATTTGTTCAGCACATCCCACAGATACTCGATTGGATTGAGATCTGAGGAATTTGGAGGCCAAGTCAACACCTCAAACTTGCTGTTGTGCTCCTCAAACCATTCCTGAACCATATTTTTTGCTTTTCATCACACTGCCTCCGCCGGGTTGCCTTCTTCCCATAGTGCATCCTGGTGCCATGTGTTCCTCAGGTAAGCGATGCACACACACCCGGCCATCCACGTGATGTAAAAGAAAATGTGATTCATCAGACTGGGCCACCTTCTTCCATTGCTCCGTGGTCAAGTTCTGATGCTCATGTGCACACTGTTGGTGCTTTCGGGTCAGGGGTCAGCATGGGCACCCTGACTGGTCTGCGGCTATGCAGCCCCATACGCAACAAACTGTGATGCACTGTGTATTCTGACACCTTTCTATCAGAACCAGCATTAACTTCTTGAGCAATTTGAGCTACAGTAGCTTGTCTGTTTGATCTACTTCGCTGTCTACATGCATCAATGAGCAATGAGCCCCGCCCATGACCCTGTCGCCGGTTCTCCACTATTCCTTCCTTGCACCACTTTTGACAGACACTGACCACTGCAGACCGGAACACCCCACAAGAGCTGCAGTTTTGGAGATGCTCTGACCCAGTCGTCTAGCCATCACAATTTGGCCCTTGTCAAACTCGCTCAAATTTACATCAACTTTGAGGACAAAATGTTCACTTGCTGCCTAATATATCCCACCCACTAACAGGTGCCGTGACGAAGAGATAATCAGCGTTATTCACTTCAATTGTCATAATGTTATGCCTGATCAGTGTATTTAGTTTAGTATATTAGTTTTCACTTACTATACCAGTCAATTGTTAGATTTACTCGTCAAAGCCAGCCCTTCTTCTTCTGGTCTAAATCCAGACATGAGGAGAAAAAAAACTCAACCTCTTTTAAACTAACTACAACTCAATATCAAACATATTCTTGTCTACTCTCAGTGTTAAAGTTGTAAACATCTGTCATTCACTGTAGACGTCTGCTTCATGAGCTATTAAACGGCAAGCTTATATTTGGCCTTCCTTGTCTTGTTTAATAAAAACGCCACCTGCCAGTTATCTGACCACTAAATCAAGTGTAGCATTTGCTGTCTGCTACAGAGCTCAAATCTCAGACCACATCTTAACCCCTGCCTCACCAGAGCCCTGTGGTAATCCAAAATTCATAATAATTGATAATGGAAATAATAATAATAAAAAATAATTACTGATAGTCAGGCCTTTGGGTCTAAAAAAACACATTTCTATAAAAGGGTAACACAGACACGTTTACCTACAATGCAAGAAATGGCAAAACAGCATATTAAAGGTGCAGTAAACGATTTCTGAGAAACCTCTGTCTTCATTACGCCGCCTAAATAACGAATACGCTATGCAACACAGGCAACGACTAACAGGGGTTAAGTATGGCTGAATCAGCTGTCCAGCATACAACAGCATATAGGGCATTTAGGGCAGCCGTGGCCTAATGGTTACAGCGTCAGACTGGTAACCCGAAGGTTTCTGGTCCGATTCTCAATACTGTCAGGAAATGACTGAGGTGCCCTTGAGCAAGGCACCTAACCCCCAATCCCTCCCCGGGCACCACAGCAAAAACAAAAAAAAAACAAAAAAACAAAAACAAAAAAAAAACAAAAGGGCTGCTCCACTGCTTCAGGTGTGTGTCCACAGTTTGCTGTGTGTGTTCACTACTCACTACTCCCAATCTGTGAGCACTAACTAACTTGGATGGGTTAAATGCAGAGGACAAATTCCAAGTATGGGTTACCATACTTAACCTTCACATGTCACTTACTTTTTCACTTTCATATCTTGGTTCTGTGAAACACCCAAAAAACATTGTTACTCACATATGGAGCACGTTTTCAGGCCATCCCGTTCTCTAACATCTCTCCAGCGCTAGCTTTTGCCTGATCGTAACCCTTCTTCTTCCAATTATATTCATCTGACCTTTTCATCTTTGGTAATATCTCAGCTATCAACAGTCTTTCTACAAATGTCTCTCTTGCTCCTCGCTCTCTCTCCTCCCCCATCATGACTGGATACGCCCCTTATTGCTGATTGGCTACAAGAAGTGTGTTTTGGTGCTCCTTTGTACACAGTGAGGATTATGTACAAACAATTTTTTTTAACACACAGAACCAATAACTAGTAAATATTCACAAAATTGTTTGTTTAGGTGTTGATTGGAATTTTCAACATTTCCTCTGAAATACTAACTGTCACTTTAACTGCAAGTGAGCAATTAAATGTTGCTGTCATCTTCATAAAGATGTAAAGTTGTGTATGCATGCATATCAATCAAATGGAGCACAACAGAGAAAGTTAGAATTAGAAACTAAATTCTAATATACATTTTTAAATAAACTTTTTGCAACTTTATATATTTAAACAATTTTGCAAACAATGAATAGCAATCAATATATTTAAATTGAACACTTGACTTGAAAAAAAAAAAAAAAAAATGAATCGATTATAAAAGTAGATTAGTTTCAGCCCTAAACTGTAATGAGCAGAATTTCTAATTCAACAAGCAAATCCAACAGTTAGTTCTGGAATGCTTCTAGAGCAATGATTCTCAACCAGGGGTTTAGGAATTTAAAATAACACATAAATAAAATATAAAATAAAAGAGGATATTTCTTATTTTAAAAGGGTACATATCTCTGCCAGTAGTTTCTGCCAGTCTCATGTTAATCTTGAGCACCTATAGAGCAGTATTGCATCCCTCATATCTCTGAAGAGTCTTTAGTTTTATCAGATTTATAAAAGATAGATACGCTGTACTGATTCTTTCCAAAAACAGCCGAGCTCATGGAGGCATCCCATGGGTGGAGCTAAAGAGTCACGAGCACACACAATACATCATGCCATTATCCCTGGATAACTTTCAATTCCCTATACGTTCATGTTGTTTACATCATATGCACTTACGCAACAATTGCCAGCAAAACACAGACATTTGATGCAGTTTCACTCACCGCCTGCGGTTTTGACTCATGACTGGGAACAAACAAACACACATGCAGAACTTGCAAAACAAACTGCATCCACTGTTTCCTTAATGCTGGGTTATTTGGGAAGCTGAACAAGATTATCTTTCCCTCACAACCAAAAACACACTTCTTTAGAGACTTTGTTGATTTCGTGGTCTAAAAACAAAATGACAGCGCTGTCGACGGCTTCTGTAACCTGAACGAAGCTCGTTGATGGGCGCACTCTTGCTCACGCTCTGGTTGATGTGCGCACGCGGTCATCCGGGAGAAGTGTCCATACAAGGAATTCTGCCCTTTATGACGTCATACAGGGCCATACTCAAACAAAAACTTTCCGAAGCTTGTTCGAATCCTGAAGGAGTGTATTTGGCACAGAAATACTTCTGTTTTTTTGGTTTTTTTGGCCATGTTTAGCATGAGACTCCAGCTCTTTAACTATGTAAATAAGTCAGAATTCATGAAATAGCATTAGACGTTATTAGATTTTATTAGAAATAAAATATTTCTTCTGCAAAAGACATGGGGCCTTCAAATACTTTTATGGACAATAGGAGGCCTTAGAGTAGAGATCTTCGGGTTTTCGGATCGAAGTGGACCTGTGAAGGTTGCAAATTTTAATTTGTCAAAAAGGTTGCAAACCACTTTTCTATAATGCTCTGCAATTTTTGGACTCCAAATTGAGCTCAGGAGATTTCTCTATTGAACAGACCAGGCTGCTGTCCACACCAGGCTTACTGCCCAGCTCTGTCCATCAGTTTTGCCAGAGAGCTCATGCTGGCTGACCAGCTCCATCACCTATGTTTTTCTGATGGCTATGCACTGAACTAGCATTGAAATTCATACCACTCTACTCATGGAAAGTCCAGAAGAGTTTTGTCTGCCAGAGAAACACAAGCTTTTTACCATACTATCTATTTGGCCACAGTTTTCTGTTTTTGTGTGTGTGTGTGTGTGTGTGTGTGTGTGTGTGTGTGTGTGTGTGTGTGTGTGTGTGTGTGTGTGTGTGTGTGTGTGTGTGTGTGTAACGACTGACCTTGTTGGCGTGCAGTCTGCAGTCCTTGATAAAGGCGCTGGCTGTTCCTTTTGTAGACCAGTGCAGTTTTGACAGGCCTGGTTGGATTTTCTTATCCAAGAAGCGAATTCTCTCAGAGAAGAGACCCAGTTCATCTGCATTCAGAGCCTTAATGATTCTGATTAAGAGAGAACACAATCATATAAATGCAAGTTCACTGCTGTTCTCCATATTCCTTTTAGGTCTTAACGCCATTAACAAATTTCTTTTACAGCGTTTTCAAAAACAAACAAGCAAGGCCATTTTAAAAGCATAACAGAACAAGAGGGTGGTAAAAATGGATTAACAAGTCTTAGTGGATGTGTTTTGCCATTTGGGGCAAGTGGCCTGTTTAGCTTGTGCTGGGTTTAAGTGTTTGTTTCCAGCTGGCATGTGTAGAATGCATTAAATGTGGTAACAATACTGACAGAGATGACTCACTCTGTCCCTCTGAGAGTTACAATGAGTCCTCCAGTCTGAAGAGCGCATGTGTGTGTGTGTATGCGCTGAGAGGCTTATGTGAGAGAGGAGGAGGTTATTATTCACTACAGAACGAGGGACATAAGTGTGAATTGTTTTGTTCAGTGGAATTGTGTGTGTGTGTGTGTGTGCATTTAATTCAAGTGTTTTTCTTCAGATTGGATGTGCTAAAGTCTTGAATGGAGATGTGTATATTGAGGCAGATGGAATGTAAATACTCAGTTTGTGCTTAAACGTAAGTGTGTGTAGGCCGAAGAAGTGAAGAGTAATATCAATGTCTATTAAAGATGTTACCTGACAAGTTCCCCGTTTAAATATGTATAAAACCGGCAAGTATGCATCTGTGTGTGAAAGTCCACTTGTTTTTCTATACTTATGAGAAGTAAATTACAGATAATTTCCTCATAAATATATTACAGCCAACTATTGTTAGGTCAGTTTTCAATATAAAAAAGGTTTATAAAAAGACTGAGTAATGTCTTTTGACATAATTAAAATGTCAAAAAGTGTCTGCAAGGGATAAAGTTAGGATGTGGCACTGTCCATCATATAAGCTATAATATATATATATATATATATATATATATATATATATCAAAAGATTACATACACCTTGCAGAATCTGCAAAATGTTAATTATTTAAAAAAAAATAAGAGGGATCATAATGCATGTTATAATTTATTTAGTACTATCCTGAATAAGATATTTTACATAAAATATGTTTACATATACTGTAGTCCACAAGACAAATAAATCATCCTTCTTATTAATGTGTAATGCATTATACATTTTCATAAATAATTGTTACCAAAGTTAAAATGCATTATGATATTTGCAGATTGCTTGTTACATCTGAAGTTGGTTGTTTGTCATGTGTGCATTATACTTTTTAAAGGTGTAACCTAAATATTATGATGTATTATAAGTATAACCGTGATCACATTTATTTGTGATTGACAAGATAATTATTAAATTATTCATCCAATTATTCATTATTACAAGACATAATTAATGCATTAAAATAATTGTATAATACATTATATATAAAGGATTTAAGTAAAGTGTTACTGTGTTATTATAGCAATAAGCACTAAATATATCACATCTGAATAGATCATTTAAAAAATAAATACAATTGTAGAAAGATGTGAAAGTTGTGCCAAAAATATGATGGTGATGATGATGATGATGATGATGATTATATAAGAATGTTTTAAGAACAACAGACATCTATGGATGTTCCTTACAAGTTTGTCAGCAAGCATGTGGGAGAGAAAGTCAGTATCTGTCAGCCATACCAACCTGTTATAGTCTCTAACAACGAGGAGGACATTCTCTCTCAGGTTGTGCAGTTCCTCTCTGCGCTGATACACCTCTGAGACGTAGTGAGGGATCTCAAAAAGCAGTCGGTCCCAGTAATGAATCTCATTAAACATCTTCAATAGGTTCCTCAACACACAAACACAGTTTTCAGTACATTCAGAGCCTGTGTGTTTGTATTCACACTAGAATATTCAGCATGTATAAAACATCTCTAGTAATGTGCATTATGACTACAGATCATGAAAGATTTAACAACAGTACAACTTGATTACTTTAAAGTGTTTGAATGGGTTGCTTAAGGACAATACTAAAACAGTATTCACAACATATTCAAAGTCAAACAGAATATCCAGTGTAGCATAGGATAGAATCCAGTTAATAAAGACCATCTGAAGCAAATCGATGGGTTAAAAAATATCCATATTTAAAACTATGAAGTAAAATATCTAGCTTCCGCCAGTTATCTTTTAATATAACTCTGATCATGTTCATCAGAAAGAAGAAAGTCATATACACCTAGGATGGCTTGAGGGTGAGTAAATCATGGGGTAATTTTCATTTTAAAGTGAACTAATCCTTTAAAGGCAAAAATGGCAATAAAAAAAGGAAAAAAATATGATTTAAAAAATATGGGGAAAAAATTCTAGTGTGCAATTATGTACTTACAATCAGGGACAAAATCATCCCTGGTAAGTAACATAGGGATGTCTAATTATACTGACAATCATAGTGAGCTCAGAGGTACTGGAGGGCCTGTATATGTGTGTGTCTGTGTAATCATGTACTTGTTAAAGTTGATGTCCAACAGGCTTGCCTTCCCTTTACAGCGGATCATGAGCGGCTGGTCGAGACTGCGGAGACACTCTCTGTCCAGACTCTGACTCCAGTCTGTGAAGTTCTTCCTCATCTTCTCATCCAGAATCTGACACAGGCTAGCATAACTGAAATGCACTTCCTCTCCACTGCTGATGCGAGGCAGGAAATGAGCGCGCCGGAGAACCTAGACAACACATGTGCAAAAAACACATGTATACAAACAGATGGGAAGAGCTCAGAGAAAATGCAGAGCCTTCTGTGAGCACACATCTCATCACTTACAAACAAACAACGTCTTGAGATCTTACTGCCTCACACATGCAAGGTCACAAACAATCAAAACAACCGTCAGAGTACAACTAAGCTAAACAAACCAAAAGTAAACACAAAAACAAACGAAGGCTAAACATCGCTCATGTTAGGAATAGCTCATAGGCTATGCATTAAATATGTAAACATATTTTACGATGCCCAATCAGACCTTCATTAAGCTTTGGTTTCTGCCTCCCTTTTGTTTCTCTATGGGTTGCTTTGGGATCAGTTCTGGGGAAATGCAATATAATCATATCTGTGTTCAATTAAAGCGCATGTCTGCTCTTAATTGCCTTCTTAAAGAAAGTGGAAAATGAATTTAAACACAATGGAGAGGCGACATGCTCTGTAAGCAAACAGAAGAAAAAGAGAGAGATGAGAAGTGAAAGAAAGAAAGAGAAAACAGGAGACAGAAATAGAGAGGAAGAGTGTGAGAAATGGAAAGTGACAAAAAGAATGAGAGAGTGAGTATGTGTGGCACAGCTGGCTTTAATAGCATTAGGGCCTATGTGGCTGGATCCTGGCTGGGCTCCAGGGCCTCTGCTGGGGCCCCTCACTGGCCTCTGACACAAGGCACTGAGCTCAACACACTCGTCAACACAGAGAAGAGCTCATCAATGGAGTTAAGCTGTTTTATGACACCTCCCGGATTCAGCCCGGTGGAGGTTTTGGGTTGGAATTTGATTCATTTATCCATAAAACCCAAAAGACTTCACCTACAAAAGGTGAGTAGTAAACGAGGGAGTCGCTTTAAACTGATGAGGCTCATTTCAGAGTTGTTTTGACCTGTTCATTAAAAAGAACCAGCTCATAAGACTCATTCATTAGTGAATCGAACGGTCTTGGCAACTGGCTGAAATTAAAGAATTTACGTTTAAGTACTAAAATTACTAATTAAAATAAAGCTGAAATGACAAATTCAAGTTGAATAGAAATATGCAAAAAACAAGTATAAAAGTACAGAGTAATACAATGACAAAATAGCATACAAATTCTAAACATTAAAGGGTTAGTTCACCCAAATTCTGCTCAAACGTGCTGCGGAACACGAGAATGAACCTCATTGGTTCTTGCGGAAGCTCAAACGTGATGCGTAACATGAGAATGAACCTCATTGGTTCTTTCTGAAGCTCAAACGTGATGCGTAACACGAGAATGAACCTCATTGGTTCTTGCGGAAGCTCAAACGTGATGCGTAACATGAGAATGAACCTCATTGGTTCTCACACTTCAAGCAAACATGCTTGAGCTTCCGTTTACTACAACTGTTGTGTGCGTTGATGAATGTTTATGTGAATAAAAGCATAAATTCTATCTGTTCTTCACATAAAGTGATCGTGTCTCTTCAGAATATTTTGGACTAAACCGCTCAATTCATATGGATTAGTTTTAAGATCTCTTTTATGAACTTTTTGAAGCGTCAACGTGTCAGTTGCGTAGCTGTCAGTGAAGGGACAGAAAGCTCTCAAAGAAGTTCATCAAAAAGATCTTCATTTGTTTTCCGAAGATGAACGAAAATCTTACGGTTTGGAGCAACAAGATATTGTTATATGATGGTGAGATATTAACTAAAGAATTTTCATGTTTGGGTGAACTTTCCCTTTAATAAATACTATAATAGTATATAAATAAATAATACTAAAATTACACTGGTTTCACAGTGACCAGTGTTCCTCACTTATTACAATTTCACAACGTAATTTCTTTTGTCGTGGCACTGCACTGTCAGAAGTTCTAAAATGTTTTTTTAAACCAGAACTGGTTCTGAATAAACAAACGTTTTTGATTCCCAGCCCTGATCTCATTGTTAGATTTTTTTGAAGGTTTAACCCACATCTCACACTGTCTCTTTCCATCTAACTCGCACACAGGATCTCACCTCCATGGGTCTTTCTATCCGTGAACGCAGTGCTCGGGACAAGTGGACCTGTCCTGCGTGGTGAGGCATATGAGCAGGAGTGAGAGATGACGCCCTGCACATCACCATATTGACATTGCTCAACTCAGCATTGAGCAGAGTGTATAGATCCACCATCTTCTTGTCAATGGTCCGCTTGATAGCCTGAGAGAGATATAAAAGAGAAACATTCGTAATAAACAGTGGTAAAAATGACTAATATATAGCCTCTTACTTGCCTATTGCAGAACAAATCAGTGCTATGATCATTACGTTAATTAGTTGCCTGTTTCTCTTTATGCAATGGAATATTTTACTGTTTGCCAATGCCTTGTTATTACTTTATAAAAGCTTTTAGACTTTTTTATTATTTGTTCTAATGCTTTGGCAATGATGCATAATGCAGCACTTTGAAATTAGAGACTGAAAAGCTGAATGACAGAACAAAAGGGAGAAGTAGAAGAGAAAAGACTGAAAGGGAAGACAAAAGTCAGGAGAGATGAAGGTGATTAATGAGGTAAACATCTTAATGACGTTAAGTAAAGAGAAAGGTGACACAGGTGAGAGAAAGCAGAGGGCTTATATGTGTGTGTGAGGTCCAGCTACTGAACTTTTGAGTAAATGAGAGTGAAAAGGAAGTGGCATCCGAAGTCTGTGTGTGGTCTGTTCTGCTGGAGCCATTTGTATTCACTGTATTTGCTGAGAAGGGTTGCGCTCTGACAGTGCGCAAGGTTTTAAAGGAGGTGATAAAGTGTGTGTGAATTGAAGGCTAAGTGTGTGTGAGAAAGACCTCTCTTCCAAACAGGTGCTGAAACACGTCAAGCAGCTGTACTCCTTTCTCCACACGATTCACAGTCTCGAAGGTCGAAGTGATCAAATTCTGCATCATCACCTCCAGATCTTTCACTTTAGCACAGAAACTAAAACACACACAAACACACACACGGATAAACAAGAGGCACAAAACAACAAAGAAATGGGCAGAACTGTACAGCATGTTCCAAACACAAATTCGTGCCCTCTATTCAAAGGCAGAGTCCAGCACACACACACTCTCAGCCATAAATGGAGGCTGGTATTGATTTGGGTGCTCTCAATATGCTGAGACACTATGAAACACCTGCCCCAGACACAAGCACAGCTGTTTGTCTTGGCAACAACATCCTAACCCTATGACCCGCCTCGGCCCCAATCCATCATGGCCATCAGATGCACACACTTGCTCACGAACTGCTCCCTTTCCCAAGGTCCAGCAGTGCCTGGGGCGGGGGTATGGGGGGATAATGGCCTCTAGAGGCTGATGGGCAGACCTGGTTTCATCACACACACACGCGGTCATGATGGTATTCAGATAAGCAGCCAAACTGCTTGCTGCCACAAACAGTTGTGAATGACAATAGGGGCACGCTGGGCTCATACGCAGCAGGCAAAGTGATCCTCTCCCTGCTGCACATACATTTAGGCAGAATATTCATGAAAAATATCTATATGATCCAAATATTCATGTCGTTATATGCATATTTATGGAGATATGCTAATACAGGATCTATGGAAATCCCCGACAGGCCAGCAGGCCAATAAGCAGGAGAGAATTTCATAAATATTCATAAATATACATGAGAACCAGAAGGACTGACTGCCTCATAGACAGCCTGGCAGAAAGACAGACACACAATCTTACACATTTAGCGTGTCACTGCACAAAACTAGATCGCTCCTATTATAATCAATAAAACCGTCAACACTGCAAGAATCAGATGCGGCACATTCATTTTACAAAGACCCTTTTTCTAATTTTAAACTTTATTTTTCCTGTCCATATGAGTTTCATTTTATATATTTATATATTGGATTGCTCCAATAAGGATTAAACATCTTTAGCCTGTTGTTGGTTCACCCTCTGCCTATGCTGCATGATCAGTCCTTTAATTCTACTAACTAACCCTTTAATATAATCCTTATTGGTACAACCTACCCCAAGGAACCAATCAGCTGCTTGGAAGAGTTTCACAGCTGAACTATGTATTTATTCTATAGTTCAAAAGGGGTCATTAAATTTAATTAATTGTTGATTTTATTGATTCTTTGAAAGTATGCTTTATTGGGCCCTGATCACACAGAACGCTTTTTTGCAGTGAGAGGCACTTTTTTTGAATAGATTTCGGTTAGCAGAGAGGGCTATGCGCGCTGCTTAAGCGCCCTGGGCACCTCGCATTTTAACCGCCTGCTGCGCCTCGCGTTTTAGAAGGAGCGCTCTGAGCGCACAAAGTTGAAAAAAATTCAACTCTGAGCGGAAAAGCACCCAACGTCATCGCGTTTCTATTGTCCAATCAAATGAATGAAGAGGCGGGCCTTCTGTTGCGGTGACCGTTACCTTGATTAGACTGACAGGACAGCTGATTCGGGGGTTTCCTAGCAACATAAAAAAAAAACTGCAGCACACTGCTCTTTTCTAAATGAAAAAACTTCAACCAAAAAAGGCAGTGCAGTGCGCCTCGCGTTTTCAAACCTGAAAAACGCGTTCTCTGTGATCGGGGCCTTGAGCAGCAAATCAGCATATTAGAATGATTTCTGAAGGATCATGTGACGCTGAAAATTCAGCATTGCATCCAGGGCCTAACATTAACTTTTTTGCTCACCAGCCACTGTGGCTAGTGGTTTTCCAAAGTTACTAGCCACTCAATTTTGACATCGATACCAAAAGCTGCCATATAGATATTTTTTTATATTATCTCATAATCTGCTGTCACTTTAAGACCTGACGCACGGATCCATTATACTGTTTCACGTGCATTTTCTTTCTCAACTTTCTTTACATTGACTTAAAACATAACTGACTGTGTTCACGTGAATACTCGCCAAGACCGACATTTTGACATTATTTTGTGTGTGTTTGACTGTTTAAGTGCAGCGAAAAAGAACTCAAGATGGCTTTATCTGCGTGCAATACACGCAATCCCACGGCGAAATTCAAGCCCTGTAACAGCAACAATATTCATCTGGAGCAAATTAAACGAGAGTGGGGAGGCCGGTTTGTGTGTGACTCGCCATCAGAGAGATGAGAGAGTGAGAAAGCAGCTGGTATATTGTCTATTCTGTAGAAAATTTGTATTGGAAGCATTTCAGTATCAATATATATAGAAAAATCTATATTTTTGACAAAACTACATTGCACTTAGTTTATTATTTCAAGACTGCACTTGAAAATTACATATACAATTCAACAGCGGGTGTAAATGTCAAGCCCTGATTGCATCACAGGAGTAAATTACATTTTAAATATTTATTAAAATATAAATTCTAATAATATTACACAATATGGCTGTTTTCACTGTACTTTGTATCAAATGAATGCAGCCTTGGTGAGCTTTGAACTTCAAACTTTTGAATGGTAGATAAAACCAATAAATAAAAATATAACAATTTATGCTATTAAATTAACTTGTTACTCTAAAATTGCTCATGCAAAATTAATTTTTATACCAATATTTGATTTTGATGAAAATGTAAGAAGGTTTTCTTATTATTATATTTATATTATATTTTATTATTAATGGAATGAATTTTCAATTTAATCTTGATGAAGCCTGACCTAAAGCTCACAGCTGATTGGCCCATGGTTAGTAAACATTCAGAGGTGGTGTGCAGCTTCCAGCAGATGCGACACTGGTCGCTTCCAGTGCAGACATTGTGTTGGCCATATGGACAGAATGTAGCCCTTATAACAAACAAAGCCAGCTTTTTCACAGAACCTCTCTTTCTCTCTATGCCCTGATCAATTTACAAACACACTGCACCTGCAGTAGTCCTTTCGCCAAGAGTTGCTACTGACATCCAGGATGTCCTCAACAGACTTCAGGACCTGCAAGCTCTTGTCAAAGGTCGCCTCTATGTACAGCAGTCTCTGAGTGACCTCTGATCCCTGACGTCCTGCAAAGCACGGCAACGGCACCCGCTCACCCTCTTCCCAGCGACCAAACTGCTGCTGACACTCACACACCTGAAAGAAAGAGAGAAAGAAACATATTAATTAAATGTCTTTTATTAAAAATGTAAAAATTTAAAATTGAATAGTTATTCAGTATACTGAGGCTATTTAATTTTGATGTTTGTTGAAAAAAAAAAACCCCTCAAAATCCAGTTTGACCTCCAATAGTTGATAAACAACAGTTTCTATTTTCTCAAACCATTTTTTGAAAAAGAAAAGGAGGCACTATTTTCTGCCCTATTCGTGGAAAGTGGCAATAGCATTTGGAACTATCAGGAGCACACAGCAAATAAGTGCATGAATATAAAAATGACAAGTGATATAAAATACAGATCTCAGCAAGGACAGGAGTCCTGGGAAATATGACAAATGAAAGTAATAAAAGACACACCGAGATGTGAATTATTGAGAAATCTGAGAGCATATTCTTTGCATGTGTGTGTAAAAAATTTAGTTTGTGAGTGTGTTTGTTTGCATCATTTTGTAGTGTTTTCTCACCTCTATTAGATCTTTGCATCTTTGCATAAAGGCGTCCACCAGAGCGAATATGCTCATCTGGTCGAGCGACCACCCTTGGGAAGAGTATCTAAAAAGAGAGAGAGTTTAAGAAAAGTTGATACCATCTTTACCATCATTTTTGTTCCTAAAGAGCAGGACTGTAAGGAAGAGCAGAGAAAAATGGAGAAGTCTGCTGTGTCACTACTCCCTTGCTAAAGGTTTTCACATTTCACACGGCACACAAGCAAAACAAAACAACGGCGGTGGCTGGCTGGCTGGCTGCCATCCAGAGCAGCGAGGGATCAGGTCAGAAATGATCTGTCATAGGCATAATTGCATCCGCCAAAGTTCCATATCAGCCGGCCTGGCGTTCCTCAGATTGCTTTTCACACCTCATTCTTCTGCTGATGGAAAGGTAATCCTCACCGCCGCTCACAGACAAACACCTTCAGCGGGGCAGAGAGGAAGCCAGGGTCACGAGGAGGGGAAAAGAGAGGGAGCGTGAGAGATATACAGGAAAAGAGAGTGAGACTTCAGCAGGATGACTCTGTTAGCGGATAGGTGTGATAGTACATGTAGATAGTACAAAGTAAGTGATTTAGTCAAAGGAAGAGACCAAATCCATGGCCTCGTTCTGAAGGCCCCAATATACTTTAAGCAAAATCGGAGAACATACTGGTGTGACATCATTTAGAACAAAATCAGGCCAAAACAAAGTTCATTTTGTGAGTTTGAAACAGCTTGATAAAGCAAAAAAATTGGTGATTACGTAATAGGTAATCAAAACGGCTCCGCCCTTTTTGATTTTGGAAATCTTCTCCGGTTAATTTCCTCTGCTGAGTCCGTCAAGGTCAGACGTCCGAGAGTGAAAAAATAAACACACGGAGAGTAGAAATTGAAGCGTAATTCTGACACCTTCTGTTGTATAAAGTGCTATAAATAAACATGACATGAATTAACTTGGGGAACTGCAGAGCTTGTGCAAACATCCAAATCGCTATTGCCAGATGGTTTCTTAACTGCCGCTTTCTCACCGCTGTAATTTTTGTTGCGTTTATTTTGTTATTGAGAGGAAAGAGAGCAGCACATATTTACATATTCATCTAAACGTTGCTCTCAACAGCATGGGCGGCATCAGGATGTTCGTTAACATTATATCGCTGCAAAGGTATTTTGAACTTCTTTTTACCCCTAAACGAATAACAAAAAAGAACTACACTGTGAGTGGATCAAGGCCTTGAGGGATTTCTTCCCTGGAACCAGGAACATGGCTGGTCCTCATACGAAATTAGACCCCTTAAAATGTCTATCTTTGTTTCTTAGGCCCTGTCCACACGAACACAGGTATTTTTAAAACCTTAAACTGCAATTCATTGACTGGCCGCTAGGGACAGGCTCCAAAAGAGAGCACAATCTCATTGAGCCCCATGTTGAAATGAAAAAAACATATTTACAGTCTGGTAAAAAATTGTGGTTTTGGTCTATACAGCTAATTTTGCCCTTCATGACAACTGTGAGGGGGGTGATTTTTTTTATAACTCATTCATTTAAATTATATGAAGCCTTAAAGTTCTGCATAATTAAGGGCATGGCCACTTGAGTGACAGGTGGATTGCCATGTCCTGCCTCTTTGCCCATTTTCTGTTATTTATAGTGATGCGTGGTGACGCACTGCCACGATCCACACACTTTCAGGATTCAAAAATGCTCTTCAGAAACCTACAGGGGATGTCACAGACAGTACGTCCATATATATATATATTTTTTTTTACAGTCAACGGTTTTCATGTGGACGCGATTTTTTTCTTGATCTTGGCCGCATTTGTACTCGGTCTTGTCTCGGCATAAAAATAAGAGGACTAAATTGCCGGTGCATTGTCTGATATATTAATTATCATTAATGTGATTGGATGTAAAACTTCCTGCTTCAAATGCAATCAATAACTTATTTCTAATTTAATTAATTTTGTTAATGGTCAGAAATCAACGAAGGATTGTGTCAAAAAGCTCACCAAAATTAATACAAATGACCACAAAATTCAAGATATGCCTGCAAAAAAAGTACTTGTATGAGATCTGGATGTTTATAATATAACATAAGATAAGAGAGCCGTTTTCACAAATATGAGCACAATCGCAAGTGTGACATTGATTTCATACAAATGTTCAATAAACAGAGTTTTATTTTTAAAACAATCATCTCAACATTATTTATGTAGTTGTACTTTCAGGTGCTTCAGATGAACTTCTGTGCCACCTCTGCAGTGCAATGATGAATTTTGTTGTTAGTGACTTAATTTGATTGGTAACAGTTCTATATAGTGTCGTATTATTCTAATGATTTTGATTGATTAAATATGAGCCATTTCTCAATCAGTAAATATGGATCTTTAGATGAATTTAAGAAGTGCTGGTCTGGTCTTGGTCTCAGTTTAGGTGGTCTTGACTACAACACTACCTCAGTTCAAAGCTGATTTCAAGATACACTGGGACATTGATTATTTGAAGTGATCCGTTTGCCAGCATTTTGCGATTTCATTCATTTACGGCCCCTATAACAGAGTGGGGTAATAACAGACCACCGCATACGCTCCAGGAAGTTCTTCACGCATGAAACGCAAATTTCCTTTTCATCTTGCGTACTACTTTGATTCATGCAAAGAAATCCCAGAAAAAAAAGTTTAATATGTATTATTAAAGAGAAAAATAACTGCCGCCTGGCGCTACAACTAAATTACGATTTTTGCCTTGCACAGAGATCATAGTCGTCAGAGCGGAGGATAAGAGCTTAAATTGAAATGCGGTCCAAGCTTTAATGACTGAGATTCAAAAACACATTGAAATGACGGTGAGCCACGCACCAGCAATCAGTTCTCCTGAATCATTTACAGGACCGCCCGACACGGGCATCTCCCCTTCGTCTTCTAAATCCTTAATCACCAGTTAGCCCATGTTATTTTGGAGGGAACGGAGCTACGCCAGGCTGCTCAGTTCACAGCAAAACCCTTAATATCGCCATGAATTGTGGTCAGTTTGACAGCTATGCCCTTTAACCACGGGGATAAACAGCCAATATGAATGTTTTGGCATGTGAAAAAGCGTAAATCCGTCCAAATTGGTGTCTAATTAAAGCAGGGCTTATACGGGGAGTAATAATGCTCCAGTAAACGGCTGTCATGCAAAAGAAAGAAAGGAAGAGGGGTGAGGGAGGACAACTTTTGTACAACTAAAAGGGATTGGGAGGAAGGATAATAGACAAAAAGAGATGAACACGTTGTTCTGGGAAAGAGAGAGAGAGAGAGAGAGAGAGAGAGAGAGAGAGAGAGAGAGAGAGAGAGAGAGAGAGAGAGAGAGAGAGAGAGAGAGAGAGAGAGAGAGAGAGAGCAAGCAAGAGAGAGGGAGAGAGCGAGCAAGAGAGAGAGAGAGCGAGAGAGACAGAGTAAGTGATTATGAGATAGACATGATCCAGTGGTGTAGGTTTCAGAGAAGGTCGTCATTGGGCCCATGGTGATGAATGCACTGTCTAAACACACAGGAGGACATAGAGGTGAATGTCAGACATAGGCCGTAACACAGATTATAGACGATAAGCTATCGTTATGTTTATTCTCTTACACGCTCTCTGGCTCCAGGGTCACATCCCTTTGAACGAGTTACTGCATACCATGAACCATGATAAAATGTTATTACAACATCTAGCAAGGTTAGAGATGTTGACTTAAACAGAAAACGTGAGTGAGTCGATTAGGCTAAGAATGTAAGTGCTCATGAAAAAATAAATGAGTGAAATCAGTGAAATGCAAACAACCAGCATTTTCACCTAATCAGACAAAATATTAATTAAAATGAGGCCAGTGTTTCCTACAAGTGTTCCCCATTATTGGTCCTAACTAGACAAAACAGTAGGGGATCGGAGGCAACTGTAAGAGGGGGCAATTTAATTTAAATATAATTTAAATAACCAATAAAATGTCACTTATTCATTCATTCAATCTTAGAAAAGCTCCTCTCAGCCTGAGAAAAAAATGACCATTTCAGATGTCCAATATTTTTCTACTGCTGTCTGAAATTGTTATGTCTATGAATTCAAAGTAAGATCTACAGTATGTTATCTCTTGTTAAGTGAACATGTATGAAAACGCTCTCACTGGTAGCTATCATACAAGATTTCATCATAGCCTTGATGTCAGTGGCAACTTTAACACTACAGAGTCAAAACTATACGACAGAATTAAGAATTCAATCATTAAAATGAAATGTGAAATGAATCAAATAATTTAGTGGTAGAGTCATCACTCTCATACAAACATGCACACACAAACACACACACATTGTGTTTTCATGTTTTATGAGGAATTTCCATAGACATAATGATTTTTATTCTGTACAAACTGTATATTTTTTCCCCTACCCCTAAACCTACCCATCACAGAAAGCTTTCTGCATTTTTACATTTTCAAAATACTTAATTTTCCGATGATTTATAAGCTGTTTTCCTCATGGGGACCAAAAAAAAGTCCCAACAAGGTCAAAAATGACTGGTTTCACTATCCTTGTAGGGACATTTGTTCCCCATAACGTAGGGAATACCAGGTACACCACACACACACACACACACACACACACACACACACACATTTATCGGAAATGACTAAAAGCGCTGGATTATGCATGCCAGACAAGTAATTCATTTGGTGGTCGTTTTTGTAAAAAAAATAATAATAATAAATAAATAAATAAATAAATAAATAAAACAACACTACGCACCTGTGCACATATGTATTCAAACGCACTTGTCTATACACTAAACACGTAATGCTTACGTGCATGCCGTCCCCATTCTCACATATTCACCTTCTTTTTTTTTTTGCCTACACGAACATGATAACGGTATCATTTCAAAACAATTTAAAAACCTGTTTCAAGGTTTACGTTCTCTAGCCACCAAATACTGTTGCCGTGCGGATGAACGGCCGGAACGCATTGAGAGTTTTCTATTTCTAAATGGTATATCGTGTAAGTGGCACAAAAGTAAATAATAAATTATTTTTTACAACGAAAATGAATCAAAAACTTAGCTGGACAAGCTAAACTTAGCTTGTACAGCCAAAACGATCTCTCTCTTATCACTGTAAAGCTGCTTTGAAACAATCTATACTGTAAAAAACGCTATATAAATGAAGACGGCTTGACTTGACACACGCGTGTACATGTTCTGTGCGTTTATACACACAAACACAATCTCCAAAACTTTCTTTCAAAGCATGACTCCCTGAGCAGTTAGCGGCAGTGGTGGTGCCATGGCAATGATTCCAACCATGGCTGATATTTTATGAGGTCATCTGTGTTTCAGAAAGCCTGAAAGGATTCAAGCTCAGTCATTATGCAGAAGAATAATCAGGCTGACCACAAAGGTTATGATTCAGATGGGAACAGGGTGCACTGCTCCTTACTGAGCAACCTTTAAAGGCATTGTCTGGAAAATCTGACATGATTGACTTAAAATTCAATAAAACTAAGGAAAAAGAATTGAAAAGAGGGAATAGGAGTGAAGGGAAAAGAGAGGAATGAAATTAAAAGAAAACAATTAAAAAGAAAGGATGAATAAGAATGATGAAAATATTAATGCTTTTTCATAGCTCACAAAACTTAATTGAAGTTCTCAATTATGTTTCATTTCAGTATCAACGTTGCCTCAGGTTGTCTCAATGTTTTCTTTTAAGTTTACCACTTTAAAAACATAAAAACATAAACATATTAAAGCACATAAACCATATTAAAACATATTATGCATTACAACATGTTTCACTCATAAAGACCCGTTTTCTATTCTTTATGCACAGAGTAACCAGAATGCAATGGACCTGACTTCCGTTTCTTACTTGACTCATTTGATCGAACTGCCAAATGTTAATATGGCTATAAAATGGAAGTAGTTACAGATCTTTTCTTCCGTATTGTGATGTACATCAGGGTGAAAAGGATTATCGAGAAAAAAGGTTTTGATTGGATGAATGCAGATGAATGCAAGCTTGCAGTCAATTGTAAGAAATGGTTAGGGCTTAAGCAGATAAAATGACATACTACACCAGGAAAGACGAGTTATGATAAAATTATGAGGTCAAAAAAAAAAAACATAGCCTTTCACTTTTCTGAGCACAGTTTGTGATATTGTTGAGATCTCATCTGAAAATTGGAAAAGCGTTAGATTACTACTTGAGCAAAGACTCCATTTGCTCTCCATTAAATCTCATTACTGTCCAGGAACAACAAAGAGATATTACAGAGATCTCATTTGTGATTTTTCTTTGAAATGAGAGTGAAAGGGAAAAAAAGAGGTGAAGGTTTGAATGATAAAGTGAGAGTGAAAAAGGCGGGCCAGCAGGAGGACAGAGGATAAAGGGCATACTGCAGCTAACCCTGCATTAATCATGTGTCACAACACACACATATATAAACATATACACCATGAGATTGAGCAAACCAACTTAAGTGATCCCTGCTTATACATACGACGCAAGTAAAATAACTCTGGAGAAAAACACAGGTGACCTGAGATTCATGGCTGTCCAGACTGATAGAGCTGACGGCTGGCTTTGATCAATCATTTTTCTGAAAGTATCTGACGTGATGTGAGCAGCAAAAGTGCCAGTGACACTTGCTGATTTTCTGCATCTCCCGTCTGTGCAAAGAACAACACAAGGATTCAAAAGCTGACTTGTGTTTATTACAAACAGTATCTAAAAGCCCCCATCTCCAAGACGTCACCCCTGAAATGAACTCTGAAGGACTAAGACATTTGCGAATGTGTGCGTAATGGTCCCCCTCATCAAACTGAAAGTAGAAAGAGGGTCTTGGTTTGCTTAACACAAAACCTCAAGCATCTGGATCGAGCTTTAGCATTGCTCATTTATAACGCTGTCTGCTTTAACACAGGGCATTCACTCTCGCACTCAATACATCGTAAAGCAGGGACAATCAAATTTTACCTCAGAGGCCTGCCGTGCCTTAAGTTTTTAGTTGCAGTGCTGTATTGAATTTACTAGTGCAGCAATCGATACACTTCAAGTGCTGCCATCAGCCCAGGCCGCAGGAGTTCGGGCTATTATTGCTGCAGCTGGCAGGCCATTAATGGTACTGCAACAACAAACGCTTCATAATAACAATGCTTGCATGCTCTTCTGTAACGATTCTATTCGCAAGCTCTCAAATGTATAGGATTCCTGATGCTCTGGTCAAATCAGTAAACATGGTACCTCTACTGGAGAAAAACTACAGATGTTATCTCTGAAGTGGGTCTTTTTCTTTCTTTCAAATATCAATATACTAAATAACAGACTCTATACCACAGAAACGCAAACCTGAGTATCCCATTTTGACAAATACCTCCATTTTAACAGACACCCACTGTGCCAAAAAAAAAAAAAAAAATTCTGTCATCATTTGTCCATACAATGAAAGCCAGTGTTGTTTTGGATCCCATTGACTTTCATTATATCTACATTTCCACAATGACAATAATTTGATAATAGACAATAATTTGCATGGCTTTTAACCTCCTTAATTATTTGTCTTAAGTAAATGTCTCATTAAAATTAAAATGTTGAGTTGCCATGACTCTCATATTATTATTATTATTATTATTAGAATAGATATTTAGATTTACTTTCGACTTTAGATCAAATTTAAAGTTCTGTGCAATTTGTTCCTTTTATTTACATGGTTGAAAAATTGTTCAATATCGTAATAGTTGTTTAGTATGGCAGCTCATGTTTTATATGAGTAATGTGCATGTCATGGTAAGCTAGTTGCTTGTTATTCTGTCACATGATCAGGAAAAAATGTAATACTCTGATATCACATAACATCACAAAAATGTTTTAACTTCTTAATAGTAAATTGTAACAGAAGGACTGCACTGAGATGTGTTACTTGTCTTCATTAAAGTTGATCAAACTTAAATAGTGAGTAAACAAAAATATTCAATAATAATTCTACAATTATCCAGTAAATCATTTTTAATTTTTTTAACCCTTGTGCATTGTTTAAATTCACTACCCTTTCATTATGTCTGTGGCGGAAAACAGCCACTACTTTAAACTGCTTTAAAAATGCATAAGATAAAAATAAAGATAAGATTTTTTGCATAAATCGATTAATCAGCCTCAGTCCTGATCAAAACTACTAAATGTATAAAAAAATAAAAAAATAAATAAATAAATAAATAAAAAAAAATCAGGATTTTAACTCTTTAATTGCCAAATTCATAAATTATGTCACTGATTTGGGAAGAAATACACACAAAATGACTTATTTTCAATATAAAATGTAATTGTGGACTGGATTTTTTTTTTTACCTTTTATCTATTAAAAAAATCCAGTAATTTAGTGTTTTGTTTTTTTCCCCAAATCAGTGACATAATTTATGAAATTGGCAATTAAAGAGTTAAAATCCAGATTTTTTAATATATATATATATATATATATACACACACACACCATTTTTCAAAAAAAATTGAAAAAAATATTTATCTTATACATTTAAAGCAGTTTAAAGGACATAACGAAAGGGTAGTGAATTTGCCCACAGTGTACTGTTGAGTTTTTGAAAATTTCCAAAGCATTTTCCCAAATTATGTGTCAAAATAAGATTTGTCACCAAAAATCATTCCATTTGCTGAAACACAGAGAAAGTTATGGCCAAATTAAGACTCAAAAATACCCGATAATGAATGAAAAAACAGCACATAAGGGTTAACCATATTTACTGTACCATTTACTGTACCATGTACGGTAAGAATCACTGTGCCTCATTCATGAAAGTTTTGTAAACGGACCTTCCCGAAAACTCTCCTCCGGAATCACAAATGCTTCATATCAGATTTGATAGTTAAACGTGTGTATGTTAATGAATTCCAATCATTTCTAAATAGGGCGTGCGGTCACGCTCATTCACAATTAGCATAATTCCCATAATTACAACTACGCACATTACATGTCCAGAAACGTTGAGGAAACTTCTGGACTCCCTTCTCAGGTTTGGCTCCAGTATATTGCATAAATGTAAAAGAGACTAATTGGCCATATGCCTAAAATTAAATATTCAATTAATGTGTGTCCACCAAAGTGTTTTTAGCCAGCTGAAAAAATGCCAGGTGTTCTTCTGAAAACGTCCAGCTGGTGGCGCTTGAGAGCGCTTTGGAGGCGCAGTGTTTTTCCAGCTGAGACGCTTTGGTTACTAGTATCTAATTTTGAAGAATATTACTGAATATAAAAAAGGCAGTAACCAGCAATATTAACTTCATTGTAGTTCAGTCGTTGTACAAGTAGCAAGGTTGGTTGGTGTAGTAGTTGTCCCACCCCTCCTCCACTGTGATTGGACGGCTGGGTAAAACGTGACAGTGACGAGCGCCCAAAGTTTTATCCAAAGTTGAACAGTTTTCAACAAATAAATAAGGATAAGAATAAGACTCACAAAAATGCAAGTATCATAAGAACACAGAACGTTCAAAAGTTTTACGCACCATTTACACGTGGTAGGGAGCAGGTGTAAATTTTCAGAATGGCTTTATGAACGATTTACACAAAAAATTTGTTCTGCTCGTGTTTCATGAATGAGGCCTAACATACGGTGTTGGTAACAGAGGTAGAACAGTGTGTCACTTGTACTGACTGAACACTGCCTGTGATTTGGAGGATTAAGAGCAAAGCAAACCCTTTTCTTCCAACACAATAAATTAAACCAACAGTCATAAACAACCAGCAGGCCCACAACACCAAAAATCTGATACAATCCAAAAAACTGCAGGGTTTGAGTGAAAGTGAGAGACCTTAGGGTGTAACCCACTAAGAACATTGTGCTGTCTTTGGTTAACCGCACATTATTTTCCACGAAAAACCTCTGGAGCCCCTTGCTGTTTTAAAAAGCCACAACTGAATGGCTGTATCCTGTAGAGAAGACTTGCTTATGAAATAAATGTTTCCCTCCCACCGCATCTGCTACATTCATCTTCAACAATACAGCATTTGCTACACTGTTAACATCTTTCAAAATCACAGCACTATGAGTTATGCCATAGTTTACGGTGGAATGCTACGAAGCAGACACCGCATTCTGTTGCTAGATGATGAAACAGTATTGCAAAGTTTCACCACACCTAAAGAAGAAACGCCAGCCTAAACCTAAGTGCAATAAAAAAAAAACTCCGGGAGATGACTCTGAGAGAGCTCCTTTCAAATGGATGCTGTCGTGTTCAGCCTCCATCATTTGGCGGTAAGTTGCCATCACTTTGAAGAAGAAACTCTGTCATCGCACCGTAAAATGCTGTTCTTTTTGGCAGGAGGGCTGCAATCACTGCATGGCTTTGGCACTCTCATTTAGCAGCGGTATCATTTCCATTGCGAAAGAGAGAGTGTGAGAGAGAGAGAGAGAGAGAGAGAGAGAGAGAGAGAGAGAGAGAGAGAGAGAGAGAGAGAGAACGAACATGAGTGCAGGTACTGTGTGGAGAAGCTGAGATGGCTGGGTGGGTTAGTTAGAGTCATTGATGGAGGAAATGACAGGGAGAGGAAGGACCGTAATGCAGGGCGGCAGTGAATAATCTAGGCTGAAAGTGTGCTCTGTATTAGCTGCTGTATAGAAAGGAAGACCTGGCACTGGGAACTGAACACTATCTATGTACATTTGACTCAGAAATTTCGGCTGCCGGTTTTTGGCCAAAAGAGAAAAACAGCCGAAAATATGAGACAAAAATATATGCAGCCCCGCCCTGCCAGTCAGTGTTCAGCACTCAGGTTTAACTCCGACTCTAGCCGTCACAACTAGCTGAGTTTACATGGACCCTTATAATCCAATTGTAATCGGACTAGTAGCACAATCAGAATAAAAATGCCACATGTAACCACGTCAATCGGAATGAATTGGCCAGATCTGATTAAAATGTGATCAGATTGAAAACCGAAACTCGAGTACTGTGCATGTGCAGTGACGTAGAAATAGCATAATGACGTATGATGCATGGAACAAGCTGTTCTTCCTGTAGAATAAAGAGTCATAAAAGAGTGTCCTGTCATTCTAAAATTCTCTTTCCACTCATCGTCTGTGAAGTGGAGCAGGACAACATCCCACCAGTCCTTGTTTAAGACTCTCATCCACAGTTGACTGGTTTTGGGCATGGGAAAGTGTGTTTTTACTGCTTGATAAATATAAGCAGCATGGCATAATGGTTCATGTGCTCGTCGTCTGCTAATAAGTACCCGAAATTGATGAATATTAAAAAAAGGAGGATGTTAGTATGCAACAACAGTGGGAAACTGTATATTCATGCAGTGTGCACATGTCAAAAGCAAGCGGCAACCTCCCGCGGTCTCTCTTGAAACCAACACAGAAGTGACTTAAACTGCAATTCATTGACTGGCCGTAAGAGACAGGTTCTCAAAAGGGAGTCAAATCTGTATCTCCCCAATGTTAAAATGCCCATCTTTACAGCAGAAATTTTTTTTTTTACAGCCTGGTACAAAAAAATGGTTTTAGTCTATACACCTAATTTTGCCCTTCATGACAGCTGTGAGGGGGGTGAATGTTTTTATAACTCATCCATTTAAATTAAATTAAGCCTTAAAGTTCTGCATAATTAAGGGCGTGGCCACTTGAGTGACAGGTGGATTGCCGCTATGGTTGAGCTAGGTGGGCATGGTTTCAGCAACCAGGCACCTCAGCTCCACCCACGTCCAGCCTCTTTGCCCATTTTCAGTTATACGGGAGTGATGCGCTGCCAAGATGGCAACGACTGATCCACTCCCCTCAGCTTACATGCTCTGATAGCTTTAGCTTTATAATAGCTTTGTAGGACTATACATTATTTGGATAAATGGTCCAGAAAAATCTGTTAAATCTGATTCTGTCTATATGCAACTATATAAAGAATAATATATTGATAATAATATATTTTCTGTCCAATTTGAGTTACTTTCAATAATGTGTGGTTATTGTATTTTATGATTTTTAAATTCAGTATCATTAAATTTATTGAATTTCATGAAAAAGTCTAATATTAATACAATTATACAAAAAAAATGCTAATTCAAAATAATAAATAAATAATTTTTAAAATGCATTTTCGGTTTCTGTTTACGGCAAAGTCCATCCAGATTTTTTTGGTTTTCCGATTTCAGCCCAGAATTTTCCTTTCGGTGCATCCCTCGTGGTATTCGTGGTTAGTGCTGCAGCAGTAATTGTGGCAGCAATGTATTATTAGGGAAAATAATAAAGAGAACTATATTAACAGTGCTAATGTAGCAACACATTAGCAGTTACAGAATTTGTTAGAAGCACTAGTAATACAGGAGAACTGCAGTAGCAGTGCAAACAGTGGCAGCAGTAACCATATTTGGTTGTATTAGTAGCACTAGCCTAATTAGTTACAGCCTAAGTAGCTTAATATAGAGAACCACATTATGAGTGCAATGGTAGCAGCAGTATTAGCAGTAACTGTAATTGTCATATTAGCAAAAGTGCTAAGGCAAACAGCCATTCATAAATGAACAATTAGCAAATTAGCAAACAGCCATTCATAAATTCAAAACCTAATTTATCTGTTGTATTTTCTAGTGTCTGGTGCACAGAATGGCTTGATTAGTGCTCATAAAGGATGGGTTTCATATTTTGTAAATGTAAATTTGGCTGTGTATTTGTAAATAAGTGCTTTGTGAATATTAATCAGGTTACAAGTCTGTGAATTGCTGTTTGCAAATACATCAACTTATTTTATGAATGTGAATTAGCTTACAAATTTAGTAATCTTATTTTGTAATGCATTAATTCTGAGATAATTTAGCTCCATATTAGTAGAGGTGGTAATGCAGATAACCGTAGTAATAATCCTAAAGGTAAAAAAAAATAGAAAAGGTAATGATCATGTTTAGCACTGCACATAGTAGCAGTGATAAAAGTAACCATAATCTTAGCAGTAACATTATTCTTCGTATCCATATTGTAATCATTATGTTCACAACTCGTAATAATTACTTCAGTAAGCTCATTGTTTCTGTCTTAAATTAATGCATTGTTAGTTAACTGCATGACTCATACAAACATTTCTGAAATCCGTTACCTGGACACCGTCACCTCTGATAACAGGACCACTCTAAATTGTATAAAGCACAATTTTTTGAGCAAACAAGTTTACTGCTCTTTGTTAAACTGGTTGCACATCAGACGAGAAGCACCACAGCACCCTGCAGATAATGAAACGGAAGTCTCTCACATACACAGAAAATAGTTCACTTCCGCATTGAAAAAATAAGGACTTTCTTTCCAAAGCAACTGAATTTAAAACCAGGATATGGGCTCATATTTAAACAAATTAGGTTAAATATTTCAAAAGGGTTACCAACTGTTATGTTTAGGGGTTGGTTAGGAGAATATCAATTAAGTTTAAATAATTAAAATAATAATAATTAAAAAGTAAATCATTTCTGAAGTAATGCTGCAAATTCAAACAAGTGAGCCAATCAAAAGCAAAGCTTTAAATGGCAGGAGGCATCGTGCACATTAAAAACAGACAAAGCAACAAATTAATATTATTCAGCATATCCTAGCTTTTTACAGAAAATATTCAACCCTTTGTAATCATTGACATTTTCATAAGTAACTGTAATTTAATTAAATTTTTTTAATTAAATTTTTTTCTCAGTAACTGTAACTGATTACTGTTACATTTATTTTGTAATTAAATTACGTAAATCTAGTTACATGCAACTAGTTACTCCCAACACTGGATATGAGTCACTTGACTAAACGTGTTATTGTTTTCAAATCTCTCCCTTTTCACAGTCCACACTACAATGTGAAAACTTAAATTTATCCACTTTGGAGAGCGTTTTCAAAAAGCTTAATTTTCGTTAATAAAAACGCTGTCTCAGTGTGGATGGAAGGCCAAAACGGAGAGAAAAAGATACGTTTTCAAAAGAAAACATATTAGTGTGGACAAGTCCTGCAGTCACAGATATTGCAGGATCATGCTACTCGTCGTAATAGCAGTGATAGTAGCAAAAATGGCAGCTGGAGTGATAATACCACGTTTAGTAGTAGCATACTATTACTATTAGTGGAGCTGGTAGCAGTGGCGAATGGCGAAGCTAATATGAAACAGTACGGCACCCAGCAGAGTGTAAGCAGAGATAAATCACCTGAAGAAGCTTAATTATATTTGAAAAGATCCAGCACTCCATATGTCACTGCTGACCGTAGAAACTCTCGTTATGGCGTGTAAAGTGGATAGGTGCTGCTGTAATACAGTGCAATCACAGTGCAGTTCTAAGTGGCGTGTTCCTGTGCTGTAGGGAACAGAGCAGAACTCGGATAGAGAGAGAGAGAGAGAGAGAGAGAGAGAGAGAGAGAGAGAGAGAGAGAGAGAGCGAGAGAGAGAGAGACAGAAACGATGATTGAGGGCTACTGTACTTGTGATGGAGCTGGGAGGTGTGCAGGTAGAGCTCTTTCCATGCCAGGCAGCACTGGATACAGTCATTCAGAATCTGCTTGCTGGAGATCACGTAACCCTGAAAGATCCTGTCCAGAGAGATCTCCCGACAGCACAGACGGATGATCTCATTGCTCATCTGTAAAACAACAAAACACCACATTGTATAGAAACTGTGTGTAAATTAAACACCCAGTGATCCAAGTATGAATCTGTCTTTGTTGCTGTATCTACTGCATGTCAGGATGTTCAGCCTCATACTTGAGGATTTTGCACATGAATGTTTGATGAGAAACACAACGACTGTACCAAAGCAAGCACAGACAGGTGTGTGCCGTAATGTGCTCTGCATTCAGGTGTAGATTAACCTTGAGTACAGACTTTTCTATGAATCAGGCAGGATTTACTCCTGTTAAAATCTTGGCTTTTGTGCCTGGTGTCACTCAGATCCATGTGCCTTACAAAAACAGAGATTGTTGTATAGAAATGAGCAAAGGAAAAAAAATGAGAGAAGAGAAGGCAACAAAGAGGAGAGAGGAAGAGAAGAGAAGAAAGTGTAATCATGGCTGATGATGTATATAGTGGAGGATGTGAAACGACAGATTCCCATTCGTTTTTAGCTTCTTTTGACACAGGAACCCCATACAGCACTGAAATGTGTGAAAGAGAGACAAAAAAGAAAACAGAAAGAAAGAAAATAGCTGTACATGTGTACATCTGTGAATAAAGGAGAAAAGAATGTGTATATGTGTATGTGTGTGTGTGTGTGTGTGTGTGTGTGTGTGTGTGTGTGTGTGTGCGCACCATGCTGCAGTAATGTGTACTACACCCTGATTACAGTGGCAGGCAAATTCCTATTTTAATGAAGGAGGCACAAAACAAGAGGAAATTAAATTGATATGTAAATGACTCAAAATTCTCATTTAAGCAAAAGGTTAAGAGAGCCACAGAATTAAACAGCTTATGGGTTCATATATAGAGATTTTTTTTTCATTCCTCTCTTTAAAGAAAGAAAAGAACCTTCTGTAAATGAAGACAACACACGTCCCAACGCCTGCGTCTCAAGAGATTTCTAAGGCCTTGTTCAATCAGAGACGTTTCTTCCATTTCTGTCACAGCAGCTCTTGAAAATCAGCAGAGAAGCGTGTCTTAACTTTGGTGCAGGAAAAAAAAAACCTAGATGGAGCTAAAAGTAGGGTTAGGTGGACGTAGGAGGTAAGAATAGATGACAGGCGCTGAGCTTTAAGAAACCCCGGCAGATGGTGTTTCATATCAGGAGTAGACGGTGGGAAGCAGACGGCACATAGAGTTGTGAGTCTCATGTACGAAATAACAATGAGCACATCAGTCTCGGAATGCCGGCACAATTATTACAAATTATTCTTTTGAAGGCCTTATGTATTTGAACTCTTTCTTTACCTCTGTATTTTTCTCATGGTATTAAACGGAACAGCACACGGGAGTCCAAAGTCTATGGCCCCTAGCGCTGGCTGATTGGAAAATGATATTAAATCCGATGTAGGCTCTACCAGCTCTGAGAAATAGGACGGGGGGAAAAAACAAACCAAAAACAAATAAAAGAAATGCTGAAGCCCTGAGGGAGAGACAGAGGAAGGTGGTTGTGACACACACATACAAATCCAAGCACAAACACACACGTCGTGACTCAAATGCCCTATGATTGGAAATTATTAACTGGAAACCTCTGACTGGAAACTGAATCAAGAAAGCAAGTTCTGCTCCACGTCTTTTCTTTCTACCGCCTCTCTTTCTTTCCTTCCTCACTGCAAGCACAATAAAATGCTTCCCTGCTGAAATAATCAGGTTTCACGTGTTATTTTACATCTTGGAGGGGGAGAAACCCTCTAAAGTCTGAAAAAGAGTGCAAATACCAGGGCCCATTTCACCTTCATTAAATACAACATGCTATTGCACGCAGCCAATGACAACAGAGCGCTGGGTGGACTTTACAGCCCATTTAGATGCATTTGTATATGGCCGTTGATAGAAATCACCGTTACACTCTGATTTTAGAACAGTTCCCTCAATTTCTTCTGAAATATTTCATTTCGAATTTGGTCAGGGGATGTTGATCCCCCATCAGTCCTATAGGACCGTGAGCCAAATCTGTGAACCAGGTACAAGATCCAAGTCACTGAGTATTAATGGAGCTTAGCGGGTGATTTAAACTCACAGTGCATTCATGGCACGGTGGAACAGCCACGAGAAAAATAGCAACATTATTCCATAGAATAACAATAAAAACATAAAGATCTCCACAGAGAGGGCCTATATCAGTCGCTGGAATCTTTCCTTCAGGCAAATAGAAATTCAATTTTCCATCAGAAAAAAAATACATTGATGTAAACTGATGAAGGCCTTTCTTCATTGCAGGAGAAGAGAACTTTCTTTCACTTCAAAAATCATTAAAGCATAACCTAAGCCGTTTTCATAGCACAAGCACTGACCTAACACAATAGAACTTTCACATCAGATAGTCTGTGTATTTGACAAGGTAAGAACATAGTGCAGAGAGCTCACTTGACTGAACCGCAGGCATTTGGCCTGGGTAAGAATGCATAAAGAATTACAGTGTTATGGCTGAACTGAAGTACATTTCTGACAGATTAAATGAAAGGCTCTGGATATGGCTGTCTTTTTGGTTAGAGGGTGGCGCTGCAATGACCAGCAGAGCTTGTGTTAAAGGGATAGTTCACCTAAAAATGTAAATTCTGTTAATTTTTTAACAGAATCACGTCATTCCAAACTTGTATCCTTTCATCTGTAAAACATAGAAGATAGATATTCAGAATAATTTTTAACAGTTTTTGTCTATACACTGACGAGAGTCCAAAACAATATTGGACCACACTTTAAAAAAAAAATCAGAATTTTGCAGAAGAACATTGTTTTGGTTGTGCTTTGGTTCTGCGTGACTATGCAGATGAATATGGTTATCCCACTGCTCATAAAACATTCACTATAGGCTTAAGAGATATAACCCGTTCAGATGGAAATGATCTCAAGTTGATGAGCTGAAGACGTTACTGTAGCTTTACCCATTAATAGACAATAAATTCCAGCACAGCACTACAACAACCATAATGAAATGAGCTTCACAATAGATAATGCTTTACAAGGAACTCTGTTAGAGAGCTACACATGGCAATTTATCTGCTCAACAATATTTCAAATGCATCAGTTCTCGCCATCTCCTAAAAGCCAAGCCAATGTTGATTCTGGTTTTATTACGAGCTCTGTCAGGTTCTCTTTTTGCCAGCAGACTCTCCTCTGATTCCTCAGAGGTTTGAGAATTAGCTGCTCCCTATCAACCTTTCTTGCTCACTAAACTATGGACCTCCCACAGTATACACGGATCAGCAGGAGCAACTTCTCTCTATTTACAGATATGACGAGACACAAATGGGCTAGTGACGCATGTACGTAATTTCTTGCGAAAACCATCCCAACAAGGCCGAAAATATGAACACTTGTAATAGGCTTACCATAGTGAATCAGAGTAAGACAAAAACACATTTTGGAAGAATTGTTTAAAAAAAAAAAGTGTGTAATTTTTACAGAAAAATACTGTAAAAATGCTACAGTAAAAATCTCTAATTAGTTACATTATTATAAATATATTATTACGTTATCATCTAGCCTACAGTAAAAAAATAAAACATTGTAAATGGTTTACCATTGCATTACAATTGTACTGTAAAATATTTGTCAATTTCTTTTTAAGTAAAAACTATAAAATACAATATAATTAACGGTGAAAATCAGTTAAAGGATATACTCAGACGTCCCTGCTTGACACATCACATATAGTTATATTTTATGTAAATAATTTGGTTCCTTCTTATTTTTGCGATCAGTAATGTAAATTAAACTAAATTTTAAAAATGTAACAAACACTAATGACTATTGCATTATTTTAGTGCCATGTGTGCTACCATGATGTTGTTTTGTCTTTGTATGAGGGTGTATCTTTTTTGTGTTCCACAGAAGAACGAAAGTTATACAGGTTTGGAATGACATGATGGTGAGTAAATTTCATTGATGGGTGAACTATCCCTTTAAATTTGAACATAAGGGAAACAAAAGGGGGGAAAAGATTGTCCAGACTTGAACTCATTAAACATATGCAGGTCAAAGGTGCAAATGTGACCTCAGAGAATAAAAATGGCCCTTTGAAAAACAACTGCTGATTTAATGCAGGCATTTCAGCATGTGCGCACAGTCTCACCCCTCAGGAAACAATTAGACCAAATGTTTTTGTAGCAGTCCGATTTGCCTTGATGTGTTTTCAAAGAAAAGAATGAAAAAGAGAAAAAAAGAAAAATGAAACAGACAAAAAAGAGAGAGAAACAAAGTGGCAGTAGTACCATGTGATTCCTGCAGAGGAAGGGTCAGAGCGTAATTACAGAAGGTTAAACGGTTTCCCTGATGCTCTCAAGGAGCCAGGGATGGAAATGAAAAGCAAGTGAACCGATGCGAGCGGGTGGCGTAGAGACGCAAGGCCCCGCTCCTCTGATCTGAAGAACACGTGTTACATGTGCTACGCTACTGCGGCTGATGGCTTATCTATGTGGCGGAGCCCAAAGCAATCCGAACTTTGATGTGCAGGAAGCAGGGGAGGGGGTGTGGGATCCAGGCAGCAGGTACTAGTATGACTATATAGGTCTGTGTGAGTGGATTGAGGGAAAACCTCTGAGCATGAGAGCTTAGGTGATTCATAGAAAATTATGCATGAAGTGATTGATTGCTGAGACAAAGGGCTGCATAACAATAAAAAGGTGTAGTGGATCAATCTTCATTGTCGGAGCATTGAAAATCAATTCACTCATGTGATACTATAAAGAGATAACCTATCATATAATGTATTGCTTTACTCAATCATTCCGCACAGGTGACTTGCATTTGTAGTATGTGCATACGATGTTATCGTTCTATTATAAAAGTACCGTATATTATATATAATAGAATATTTTAGCAATATCACATGAGCAATTGTGAGCTTTTAAACAACAGTTCAATAAACAAGAAGTAAATATTACGCCTGTTTCACACATACTCCATATGCAGTGCGTATTTTTTTCCGTACCCATGTTAACCACTTAGAGCTTTCACACTGCACGCGGATGCGGTCCGGCAGTGCGTTCCAGGAGCGTTTCCGCATGAGTCTATTGTTTGTTGTGCTGGACGTGCTGAATTAAAGTGACAGTGCATTTGTTTGCATTAAAATAATCTAGTAATTTCACCACAGATGCATATAATTTGAATATAATTTATAATTCTGCTCTGTTTTAAAGTCAACACATGGCTTTTTTCCTTGGGTAAAGCAAGGAAAACGACACCTTACCTGGCATTGAGCTAAACAAGGAGACAGGACAAGTGCTATCCATTATTTCTCCTTTCTTGGAGGTGGAAAAACAAAGTTCTTTATGACCGGCAGGATTTCTTGTAAAAAGAAAAAAGATTTAAAAACGAAATAAAAAGACAAGATTTGTTTGTCTATTGTAAGTTTTAATTTGAAATGTTTGTGATTTTAATATTGGCTATAACATTATGTTTAAATGTTTTGCCACTTGTGTTACGTGAGCAACGTAATATATAAATCTAAAGTATTAGGCTATATAAATATAAAGTAATTGGAATAAAGGAGTTGACTAAAACGTTGTTTATATGTAGTGTGTTTAAACGTGACATCTATGACTGTATACAAGAGAATTGCAACACTAACAAGCCATGTTCAGTAGCCTAACAACTTTTGGATTTGAAATAAAAATAATGAATAAATGTTGTTTGTGGTATACAGCCGCGGATCAGTTACGCACTGCAAATGCGGCATACGTACTGCAACACGCACCGCATACGCACTCCAAACAAAGCCATGGCAGAATCAACTATTGTGTGTCTGAGCAAACACACAATAGCAGTGTTCCTGAATTAATCAGGTTCATGGTAAAATGATGTACCTTGAATAATAGATCTGTGATCTTGTCACGGGTGTTGTAGTAGCTGGAGTTGATCCATATCACACGGATGAGGTTGAGGATGTGAGCGAGTTTGGGTACAATCTCACAAGGTTTAAGCTGAGCAAGCTCCTCACAAGGCTCTTTCAGTAAGGACAGGAAGGAGACATTTGACTGAGCCTGCAAAGTGCTATCCTGGAGAACAAAACAAAAACCAATGTTAATTTGACAGACAGACAGAGGCGGATAGATGGATAGACAGACAGACAGATCAGATTTTCAAACCAGAACCATGATGCAAACAAAACCCCATAGATTTAACAGTGTGGAGTGCCGCAATGTGACAACAACAGACCACACACTAACAGATTCCATACACAAACAACCAGAGTCCCGACTGTGAACACAGGAAATCTTGAGAAATATCTTGCGGTCAAACGTGACTTTACAGTAAACAAACAAAAATAGTTTAGATGAAGTCGTGCTATGCTTCCATCCGTGAGCTCACTTTCTGATTTGGTATTATTTAGTTCCACGTCACAATCTACAGAGTGTGTGCGCGTTTGTCCTTGGGGTTCCTCCCACACAACAGGATTTCAGATTGTAAATATTCAACATTTTGGATATTTGTGACCCTGGTCATTTTAATTGAGATTTTGAGATTATAAATAAGCTTTCCATTGATGTATGGTTTGTTAGGATTGGATAATATTTGGCCGAGATACAACTACTTGATCTGGAATCTGAGGGTGCAAAAAAATCTAAATATTGAGGAAAATCACCTTTAAAGTTGTCCAAATGAAGTCCTTAGCAATGCATATTACTACTACTAATAATAATTTTTTCATATATTTACAGTAGGAAATTTACAAAATATCTTCATGGAACATGATCTTTACTTTTGGCATAAAAGAAAAATGGATAGGTTTGACCCATACAATGTATTGTTGGCTATTGATACAAATATACTCGTGTCACACGGTTATGTCTGGTTTTGTGGTCCAGGGTCAAATATATGATTTGAGATGGCTGCTTCCGAGCAGATTCAATTACTCTTAAAACACAGGAAAATCTGATAAAATAATCTGTAGAACTATCAAGATAATCAGGACTTTACCAAGGATTGTCGGAAGGGGAGAATTGGGCCAAAAATCGGCCCGATTAACTTGTAGTGTGTGGGTGCCTTTAGACTAGTCCTACAATTTAGTAATCTAATTTTTAACTAAATCATAACTTTTATAAGTCAGGGCCCAGTTGCATGAAAGTCCTTAGTAAACTCTTAGTTAAAAGGTTAAGGTTAACCTTAGTGAAACACGGGTTGCAAGAAAAGTTAAGACTGCCATTAAGTATTTTCCCTTAATTATTCAAGAGTTCCCTTAAGTTCTGTTATGCGTTACAGAAAGTCCTTAGTAACCATTTAGCCCTAAAAAAAATTAAGGGATCAAAACCCTTCAGTCATCTGCTGAACTCAAACCTGATGGTAAGGATTGTGCATTTTGAGCAATCAAAATAAGCCTGTTGAAAATATGACACCAAAACACAACATTTTTCATATATTTTCATCACTTTCACTGTGCGCTTGAACTAACCATCTCATGCCAAGCTTAGTCTTGTGTGCAAGAGTGACTGATTATAAATGGCAGGCTTGGGTGTTTCTCTCCAGTCTTTAAAAAAAAAAAGAAAAAAAAAAAAAAAAAAAAAAGCTTTTTTTTTGTCCTTGGTCCAGTTTGATTTAGATTTCATATTTCCAGTAGCCTACTGTAAAGCCGGTTATCAGACAGGACTAGGCGTTGAGTCCAGGTCTCTGAACGCGTCATTCATTGAATATCAACACCAAACAGGCAAAGTGGCATTGATGCAGGAGTACAATACAATAACAATGAGTTGGACAAATATAATGTAATTTAATGAATATGAGTGGCATGGCAGGATTTTGAGCATCCTCCGGTGTCGTAGCTAGACTCATAGAAACAATGTGCTTTAATGATCTCCATAACTCAAATATTGTAGTACAGTTAAAGGGTACATATCTCACAGTTTCTGCCAGCCTCATGTTAATCTTGAGCACTTATAGAGCAGTATTGAATCCTTCATATCTCTGAAGAGTCTTTAGTTTTATCATATTTATAAAAGATAGATATGCTTTACCGATTCTTTCCGAAAACAGCCGAGCTTGTGCAGGCGTGCCGTGGGCGGAGCTAAAGAGTCACGAGCACACACACACACAAAATACATCATGCCATTATCCCTGAATGACTTTTCGATTCCCTATACGTTCATGTTGTTTACATCATATGCACTTATGCGCCAGTTGCCAACAAAACAGACATTTGATGCAGTTTCACTCACCACCTGCGGTTTCGACTCATGACCGGGAACAAACAAACACACATGCAGAACTCCGTTTGCTGCTCCATAAAAACAAATTGTTCTGTTTATTGTGTGAGATTTTGTAATTATAGCAATCGCTTCTCCATTGCTGTGTTTTGCCAGAAACGATCACAAAATACTTAGTATTAAACACTTAAGTAAGGGTGATGGTTAAGGCGTTTGTTGCAACGCTCTTAAATAAATCCCCTACATCAGGGATTTTTCCCCCCTCAGGGATATATTTAAGTCAAACCACTTAAGAGGTTTCATGCAAACGGGCCCAGGTACATATAAAGATAGATTGTTCTAATTTTAATCCTTAAAGTGAGACTGATTAGTCCTTACTTATTGCTAGTTGGTAAGACTAGTTCTTAAGACACAATTCAAGTACTTGTGCACTATTCTAGTGCAAATTCCAAGAAGAAAAAGGCCCATATGATGTCCATATGATGCACTTTATTAACCAATAAAACAAAGCCTAGAATGTTGGACACTTCATGGGGAGGGACTCTGATGTTGAATGACAAAATAACCTTATAAAGTTAATTCACTATACGATTGAGTACATAGTGCATACATACTGTCAAACCAAAAAATATTCAGACACTAGATATCATTTTTTACTAGTGGGAGCAGGACACCATAGTTCATTTACGTAAGTGAGGATAGCAAAATAAAGTCAACTGTGACATTATAAAATTTTCGTACAGTGGACTACTGGTAAAGTTGATAATTTGGGACCAAAATTATTCAGACACTTTGACGTGACCATGTTTTGCTGAAGTGTTTTTTCTGCTAATGCGACCTTTTACACCACAGACGGAACAAAATGAAGCATTGCTTGGTCATTGGTTGACCTAAATTGGTATTATCTAATTGTGAACTTAAATGTAACAGCTGACAGCTGATTGGTTGATTGTAATCCATTACATACCTTTCCATCAAAGTTATCTGACATTATTAAGATGAATTTGTTCTGGCACAGTTTAACTCTGAGTTCTTGTCATATTTTATTACCATTTTCTAACTATAGCGAATAAACTGTGATAATGTGAGAAAATGTTGAAGGTGTCTGAATACATTTAGGTTTGACTGTATATAGTGTACACATGTATAGTGCGTCAGTTAGGACACGACTAGCCTTAACTTAATGGTTATGTTTATTGACTTCAAATGGCACCTGAAGTCAATTTGGATAGATACGGTCAACTTCAGTGACATCTGAATAAGCTTAAAGGGTTTTACCCAAGTAAACGGAGTGCTACCATACACAACATTGGCTGTTACGGGACAGTGATCAGGCACACAGCTGACTCCACAGCGTCACTATTACAAGCAGCTATGGGTGCCACTGAAGGTCAAATAGAGCTGATGTTTAATTATTTCACTCTGGTCACATTGATTTTTTTAGAGGCTTTGGAGATTGTTTGAAATGAAGGACGGCAGTTGCTGCAGCCTTGCAGTTTTGCGCAGTATGAAGCTGGAGGCATAACAATCAGAAAAAGGGACACGTGTCCTCCACACTGATGCAGGACCAGCTTCCTCTATCTAAACCCCAATCCTGAGTCATTATATGAACAACCATAAACTGATCTAAAATCAGTGTTAAAGGGCAATGAGGGTGCGACACTAAGCACTGAAGTAGAGCTGACAGACAGGCTCCATCTCTCGTTGAAATGAGAAGCCGGGCCAACTCTTAATAGCGAAGAGCGAATGTGAGACGGCCTCATTTCCGAGGGGTGAGGAGAAGCCGCTCAGAAGGCGCATATAAATCATCAACAGCCAGAGAATGTTCTTGTTCAGCCCATTACCCCTCGGCTCAATTCCTGCCATGTAGCCCCGCACACTTTTTCACACACTCATGAACACACACACACAGGTAGGTTCTCGGCTGTACCTGGATGTGCTTGGCTAGTTCACAGAAGGGTGGGATGTAGGTGGATGTGTAGAGCTGCAGAATCGCCTGTATATGACAGACTCCAGGTTTCTGCAGCTGCTTACTAATGCTGTCCAGATCAGCACAGCGGTTCTTCCAGAAAGAGATCTCCTCCAGCAGGCCTGAGGGGTCTCTCATGTTGCTTATGGACTGAGCGTTGAGCACTGCTTTTATCTGACGTGTCCAGTGGATCACCACCACTGGGAGATAGAGATAGAGATAGAGATAGAGATAGAGATAGAGATAGAGATAGAGATAGAGATAGAGATAGAGATAGAGATAGAGATAGAGATAGAGATAGATAGAGATAGAGATATTGATTTCCCTTGCATGATCCTTCATTAAATATTTTGGCAAATTTTAATGCTTTTAGCTATCAATAAGGGTATATTATATTCTGTTCTGAATGCAACTGAATACTCTGCTCCTGAAACACCACCGAATCCCCCTCAACACATTTTTTATTTATTTTTTATATTACAGCACTTCGGTACAGTCTGTGGTCTTTAAAGTGCTTTATAAATACATTTTGCTTTATTTTTGAACTATTAAACTATTTATCTCTCTTCATCAAAGAATCCTGAAAAAAATGTATCACGGTTTCCACAAAAATATTAGGCACCACAACGGTTTTCATCATTGATAATAAAAATAAATGTTTCTTGAGCTGCAAATCAGCATATTAGAATGATTTCTGAAGGATCATGTGACACTGAAAACTGGAGTAATGATGCTGAAAATTACAGGAATAAATTACATTTTAAAATGTATTTAATTGAAAACAGTTAATTTACAGTGGCCTCTAAAAATATTGGCACCCATGGTAAATATCAGCAAAATATTACATATAACATTTTTTCTGAAATGTATGTATTCCACAATTGTTGGCAGGTCCTTCAGACTCTTTTCTTCAGCTCATCCCACAGGTTTTTATGGGGTTTGGATCAGGGGACTGCTATGTCCATGGCACAACCTTCATTCTGTGGTCAGTGTACTATTCTGTTTATTTTGAGATGTGCCTCATTGTCATGCTGGAAGATCCAAACACGGACAGTTTTCGTGTCAGGTGTTCATTTAATATCTGCTGGTACTTGATGTTCATGATACTGTGGAGTGTAACCTAAAAAGTTGTCCAGGGTCTTTGGAAGAAAAGTATCCCCACAGTATTAAAGATCCACCACCATATATAACAGTGGGTATAAAGTTCTTTTCTACATGGCTATGTGAACACACCTTTGGTGTTTTTCCAAAAAGCATTATTTTGGTCTCATCTGACCATAAAACAGTCCCACTCCAAGTTCCACTAACACCTGGCAGGAGCATGAATTGTAGGTGCATGAGACTTTATTGCAGAGAATTGTGATTATATAGGTGAGGTCTGATCATATTTTTGGAGACTCTCTGACCCCAAGACACAACTAGCATTTGCAATTCTCTAACTTTGATCCTTACAGTTTGTTTGGTGATTCAATCCATCCTCCTCAGTGCCTGTGGGGCCAATAGACACACGTGCACTTCCAGGTAAATCGTTACCAATTTTAGTTGATTTAAACTTCTTAATTATTGTTCAGATAGCAGAAATTAGTATTTTAACAATTAAACCATTTTAGCCATTTTATGACTTGTGTAGCTCAACAACCTTTTGTCAAACATCATTACTGTGATGGACAAACATAGTGACGGATGACAATAGGAATTGGGCCTGTATCACTTAAAACAGTAAATCATGACATGTCACTTAAGTGTTCCTGATCACTAAGGTGAACAAAGACACATCATATGAATAATATACTTTAGCTGGAATTTGTAGGGGTGCCAATCATTTTTGGCACACATATTTTAAAGAAAAACATTTATTTCATATATTCCACATTTATATTTTGTTAATTCACTTCAATTAAAGGTTACATTTTTGTAAATATTTTGAATGAAAGACAAATATGGAAGTAAAATAATGCCAAATATTTTTAAACAAAAATCTTGTTGAACTGCTTTAACCACGCTTGCAATTTTATTGGCTGAAATTCAACATGGTTGTATATTTAAGATGTGGATATTTCTATTCAAAACATTTCACACACATTTTCATTATTAAAAATTCAATAATCCATATTCACCTCTCAGATTTCCCTTCCAAAATATACATTTTGCTTAAAAATACAACCTATAATATTCGACAGGCAATTTTCGGTCCATTTTATTTTGCTTCCACAAATTCAGTGGTTCAAATTCAACAGTTCACATTCGGGAACTGCAGGAATAGCAGTAGATTACCGAACATACTGTCCATCTGCTGTTAGTCAACCTCACCAGCAGGTGGTGTAAGCGGCTGTTGACGGAGACCAGAGCAATGTGTAGAGAGAGTCATTCATGCATTAAATGAATTTACAGAAATGGAGCAAGCTATACGCATTTGTGATGATTATCAGAGCAATTAACACTAAGGTTAATTGCTCTGGTCTCCGTCAACAGCCGCTTACACCACCTGCTGGTGAGGTTGACTAACAGCAGATGGAGAGTATGTTCGGTAATCTACTGCTATTCCTGCAGTTCCTGAATGTGAACTGTTGAACTTTCAGTCAAATTTGAACCACTGAATTTGTGGAAGCAAAATAAAATGGACAGAATATTGCCTGTCGAATATTATAGGTCGTGATTTTTAAACAGAATTAATATGCTGGAAGTGAAATCTGAGAGGTGAACATGGAATTTTTAATAATGAAAATGTGTTTGAAATGTTTTGAATTGAAATAGTCACATCTTAAATATACAACCATGTTGAATTTCAGCCAATAAAAATGCAAGCCCTAAAAATACAATGCATTAAAATGAAGCATGGTTAATGCAAGACATATTTTTCAAGTAGTACAATTCAATAAGCTTTTTGTTTCAAAAATTTGGCATTATTTTACTTCCATAGTCAGTATTTATCAGGGGTGCCAATATCTGTGGAGTCCACTGTACATTGTAATATTTTATAAGATCACTGTTTTATTGTATTTTTCATCAAATAAATGCAGCCTTGCATGCAAATTTTTTTTTGAAATCGTACTGACCCTAAACTATTTTAATAACATGCACTGATGAATCACGCAAGAATTTGCATTTATGTGAACGGAACTGGTGTATTAAGACACAAAGGAGAATTTAAGATAAAAGTGCCTGGAGGACTAACAGTCTCTGTTCTGCTGCCTGCTGTAAAAGACCCTGAGTGGGGTATCCGTCAAACTGTGTCCTGCAAATTTTTTCAAAGTTAGCTTCTAAAATACCATTTCCTCCAACACCTCCAAGTGCCCCAAAACGTCCTTTTAACCCTGGACCCCTTCAGGACCGCCAAATTTAATAAAGACTCCTTTAACTCTCTTAGAGCAGCACGGCAGTGTTGAATTGAATTAGCCCTTTATTTTTGCCCTTCAGCTGTGGTTACTGTGTAAATCACACTCACGGGCTCTAGCCACGGACTGTCACGGTAGATGTAATTTCCTGCATACGGCGTCTTATGTACTATTCACACTGTTCATTCCTCACACACCCATCTACACACACAAGCACCCATGCATACACACACGGCCGCAGTCTTACTCTCCAGCCTTTGCACCAGACTCTTGTTCATGACGGCCACCTCTGGGCGGTGCTGCAGAGCCTCCAGAGGGACGAAGAGCACTGTGCTGCCTAGCGGTTTAAATCTGCTGTCTGTGGAGAAGAACAATAGTTGAACATCAGTAATCTGATCAGTAAAAGTCGTCCATACTAGCAACACCACGTACAGTACAGTACAGCACAGCACAGCACAGCAAATCATCACATCCATCATGCCATTCCTCATTTCTTATTGCTGTAGACAGCAAAGCCGGCCCATATTACGGTGCTCTGCATGCTGGTGAAATGAATCAACACACAATAAAAGTTTACTGCTAAGCTTTTATGCCTGTGTGGCACGTGTCAGCGGTCACAAACAGTTTTTACAACTGTTGTTAGTTTTTTCTTTGTGGCTTTCTACAGTATCTGCTGCTCCTTCCATGTCGGACATCAAAACGGTGCTCGCTGCAACCACTTTAAACAGCAGATAACATGATAATAGAGGTCTGTCACATGAAATTGTTGTAAGAAGGAAAAGTCTGATGGAGGGAGACAGAAGAAAGAGAGTGAGATACAAAAAAGTGCAAAGCTTATTGAGAAATGAAAAGAATAAAAGGAACAAGGCCAGTGTGTACAAGTTAGACTAGCTGCTTCATTCTGTGATGGCAGAAATGAGACATAGAAATAAAGAGAGTGTAGGAACACAATGACAGCATTCGATTGGCCTTTACAGGGAGAACAAAGACAAGCAAACGGGATACACCAGAGGGAAAATAATGAGACATAAAAAAAAAGCAGCAAGTGAATGAGTCAGCTGGCTGAGAAGCGAGTGTGTGTGTGTGTGTGTGTGTGTGTGTGTGTGTCTAATCCTACAGAGTGTATGGCGTCCTTTTGTTAGTGTAGGAGTGGGTATACATTGTCTATATTTATTCAGTATAAATTTCAGACCAAATTCTTCAGATTTGGTAAATGAATGAATGGGTGAATTGCCAAGGCTTTACCTCACAGAGTAAGAATGAAACAAGCTTGTGCTGTTATTTTTGGAAAAAAGCATGGCTAACATCAATATACCCCTGGCTTTTACTCATTCCTTTCATTTTAAACCTGAAGTCTCTATAAAATATACCACTTAACCAGCTGAATACACCACTGAAGAGCACTTTGTGACCTCACTGTTATTTGTTAGCTTAATTAAAATGGATCCAAGGCAACTTTGCGGTATGGTATTTGAATCATCTGTACATACATCTCCATTGACTTTGAAATGTATTTCTTGGCCTCCAGGCCTAACGCCTTGAACAAGATCTACTGAGAACGATGTGCTAAAAGAAGAGAACCAAAAGGCGAATTGTTAAAATTGCGAACGTCTTTCTGATTACCCGGGAGCACTGCGGCAGTGCCTTTCCCGTATAAGAAAAGCCTGTGATTGGTCGCTGTGTTATTTCTGTTTAGTCAGAGTCGTGCTGCTCTGGGTGATGTGGGTGTGCTGATTGGACTGATGAGCATAATAATTGAACCATCACGGTGCTCGACTGTGCCAGGTGATTACCTCTGAATGGCTGACGGTGGGGGGAGCTCAGTCATAGTGCAAAAAAACCACACAAAAGCACTGATTCTGAATCAGCTATGCCTGTTAAGCTGATGGAGAGCAAATCAAAATACAAAACAGGAATCTGATCTCAGGTCAGTAGTGCTTAGGATCAACCTGATGTGAAAGAAAAATATGAAGCAAGCTGATGGCTGCAATATGGATGAGAGGAAAGATCAATAACCAGTGACATGTAATATGTGAATAGAAAATGGTAGTAAAAGAGGAGGCTTGTATGAAAATAATGAAGCACCCAGGATGCCCTCTGCAACAGGTTTCCAATGAAAAAGAAAGTTCTTTGCAAAATGTGTTTTTGAAAGAGTTTGAGACTATTTGTGCTGCAAGCAGCTCCTTACTATACAGCACATACTCTAAAAAGACATTTTTTGAAGTTGTAAATAGCGCTTATTAGTATTAGAGTATGTTTTAAAAGAAAATACAAATTTCTGTCTTTCTACTTAATTTCACATTTAATTCAATGAGCCGTTTCTCTGACAAGCAATTCCTAAGTGAAATCAGTTTTAAAGTAAATCCTATAGCAATTTTTTATTCAGTGTACAGCCTTGACACCCTTCATGGCCCCCTTTTCAAGTGTTGTGCATTTCAATACAACTACTTAATGCTGTGCAAACTGTAAAGTGATGACAAATAACATGCAAGAAGAGTATACAAGAGGTTACTGGTATGCTATCATCCGAGGAGGGCCCACACTAGATGGCACTGTGACAATCTGTCATTACCTGTAAGTTTAGTAATGAACCGGTCCAAGTCTGCAGAGTAGTTGTTCTTGGCGGTCTCTGGCCAGGCAGTGCTAAGGCTGACGTGAAGGGTGTGAATGCCATTTATCAGCCTGAGGAGACCCTCTATGGCCCCTTTCCTCACAGACCCAAACTTCAACGAGCTCCTAAAACTCTCCTCTGTGATTATACTGTCCTCCTTCCGGATAAAGAAGGACATCTGCTCCACCACCTGGAGGGAGTGAGAAAGAGATAAAGAGAGAGTGATGTAAGATGGATAAGTGGGAAAGAGAAAATGTTGGTAATTGATGTTGTTGAGCGCTAATGGATCACCAGAGGTCATCACACACTGTTAAACAATGAGATCTTTGGTATCCTGGCAAGTCACCAGATGCATTGGAAATGAACACAATGCATAAAGAACACATTTATTATGAAAGCTCTGCATGTTCCTTCATTAAATTGAAACTCAAAACATTATTATAAAAAACAAGCACGTTCAACCCCTGAATAATCTTCAGAGTCTTTATGAGATTGTGACACAAAAGGCTCTGATTGGGATGTTAAATGCCATTTCTCAAAATAGAGCTGCAGAATACCTGAGCTGGAATGGCATAGTCCATGCGTAGGCCGGTGAAAGGGTCATGGTAGACGATGAGAAGCCTGATAGAAGTGTCTGAGATGAATTTATCCAAGGCTCGCTCACTTTCCTCTGTCCATGACTCCTTTGATATACCACTCAGTACCAAACGCTGCTTAAATGCTTCTCTCTGGTGGGAAAAAATTTTTTGCGACTATATTAATACTGTGAAATATTATTACAATCTAAAATAAATGTTTTCTGTATTAATGCTTTAGAATGTATTCCTGTGATGCAAAGCTGAATTTTCAGTGTCACATGATCCTTCAGAAATCATTCTAATAAGTTGATTTGGTGCTAAAGAAACACTTATCATAATTTTTTCAGGATTATTTTTTGAAAAGTTCAAAAGAACAGCATTTATTTGAAATAGAAATCTTGGGGTAATGCAAGTTACATAATCAGATTGCATGTAAAGTCATTTCTTACTTTTAGATATTCCTTAAAATGAATACAAAAAATGAAATGCAAACTCAGAATAATATTATGCAAACCTGCAATAATTAAATATGTTAAATAATATACTTTATGTATTTAATCTCACTTTATTAAACAATGTCTTTGCTGCTGACGTTCTCTTTAAAAAAACAGTAATGCAAAAGTAACGCAACACATTGTTTTCCAAAAAAAGTAACTAAGTAATGTAATTAGTTACTTTTGGGGGGAGTAACACAATATTGTAACATTACTTTTAAAAGTAGCTTTTTTGTTTTTTGGAAGAAACATTATATGGCTTAACATTAAATTATATGGTGTACAAGTATTTTGCATGTCAAACTGTATGAAAAACTCATTCTCTCAGAAGTTGCGTGACACAACGCAACACACTAATAATTAGGCATATCTCTATGCTAAAAGCATCACATAACTACCATAAACATATTGATATTTGTCTAAAGGGCTTATGTCAGTGAATGTGCATTACTATAACAAATGTCATTACAACCAGCTCACCAGCTGCTTTTTCTACAGGGTCTCCCAGCAGGGGCGGACACACTCAGCCACTGCATGTAAATGCCATTGCCTTTTTCCAGCCAGAGGGCTGTAATTAATTCTATTAACCTCATTGATGAAAGGACAGAGATGCTGTAAGTTCGCTGGCTGGCTCTGCCCACTCGCCCCTCACTTTCTCAGTCATCTCTTTCTCCCATGCTATTTGCATCAGCCATCATTTGTGACCAGGGGTTATCTATCTCGTTTAAGCCAAAGACCTCGTCATGCGTATGCATGAGCCTGTAACGGAAATTACAGTTCAACAATATGCTTCTCTTCTTCCTCTATTTTGAAGACCATTGGGTTTAATATAACCATGTTTCTCGCACTAGCTTGCTGCCATCCTCCGGATTTGTGTGATCGATGATGAGGTCTACTACGTGAACGAGGCCCAACGAGACCTTTAAGCCCACGGAGTATGTGGAGAGCGGATGAAATATTCACTCACATCATTAGAAGAACTCAATAACGGCGATATGAAAGCACTGATTAGTAAACCAGGACCGCAGGCGCGAGATTCAAGCGAGGGAAAAATTATAAATTGCAGATTATAATCAGATAAGAATCCCAATCATTGTGAGGTGATTTATCAGTGTCTGTGCCTAAAGGCTTGTAATTTAGCATGTATGAGTGAATTACCAGCCGCTTCGTGTAGGGATCTACTTCTTCTGCTGAAACATCCACCTCTGAGACAGGCTTCTCTTTCTCAACTGGAAAAGAAAAACCCATACACAAACACATCATGCAAAAAATAATTCAAACAACTGTCTCATTTCAGATTAGAAAGCATTTTGCACCACAGTTCAGGTCTAGATGACCTTTACAGTTTTGTGGAAAGAGCAGAATAATCAAATTATGGTTCTTCTGCAATAACTTTGTTTTATGTGGTGCCTAAAACACAACCGACCAAAAAAGTGAATTAGTAAAACATATAATGCACAAAGTGTCAGAATGCCAAAATGTGAATTAGAGCTGCACGGTTCTGGATAAATTGAGAATCATGATTTTTTAAATTTAAAATAGAGATCCTGATTACAAACTAAACAAATACAATTTTATTTACTAGAGGTTCGGAGTTTCTGAGTTTTTGCATTTTATATCATTTTAAATCTTTTTTTTTTTTTTTTTGGTTTGAATGATTGATTCAATGACTCACTCATAAAGACTTCCCTTGTTTCATTACTGAATGAATCAGTGTTTTTGAACAAATCTCTTGAATGAATGATTCAATAGGTGCGTTTGACTGGCGCTGTGTTCGGTGTATGAAATCAAAGTACCGTATGCGATTAGGGAGCAGATGGCTCCGTATGCTTTCCATTCTTTCTTGGTGGTGCATGATGTCATACATCGATCTGGTCTGCACAACGGCGCTTTAAGTCGAACACACCTAATGGTGTTCCAAGAACGCAAAGAGCGGACCTGCATTCTCGTGGAGACTGGTCTTGCCAGGCGACCTTGAAAGAACGAACTCGGAAGGACGCGAGGACAGAGAACGCATTGAGATGTGCTGAGATCTTGTTATACAGCTGACCATCTCAGCATATTATAATTAGTGGCTAATGAACAATAAATACAACATAACATCAAAAACAAATATCACAACCTATTAAAACATTTCATTCATATTATAATAGACATTTATTTTCATATTTTCTATTTTATTTTACCATGTAAAATGAGTATGTGTTTGATGTTACCTATGCTTTGTCAATTTTAAGATTCTTTTAATATGCCAATAAAAATACTGCAGGCTTTCTTCAGGTCTTGATCACTTTTTTTATTTTTTTTTATTAAGCAAAACAAACAGAAATGTTTGCTTTCACAAGCCGCCACGTATTTTCAAGCTAGCAGTGTGAATCTCTTAAGTGAGAAGTTTAAAGCTTACAGGCTTCCGTACGTCGACCACCTGCAGTGTCTACTGGGATTTACAACAGTTCGATTCTCTCAAGTCTGCATTCGATGCATCCTCGATATCAAGAACACATCCGGGTATTTCCATGCGTCCTCTGTACTTGCGTTCTTGAGTACTGGAATTTAACTTTGATGATGATGTAATATGAGAACACAAGGACGCAAGATTGGTTAAGAACACATATTTTTAAGTCACATGTTGTCACCTACTGGTGTAATGAAGTAATTGATACAATCTTTATTTGAAGCATCAAAAGTTAATTTACTCTATTTTGATCACTACTGTAGACAGTGTTTATATCCAAACTATAAACTTTTATCCCAGTACCTCTTTGATAATTATTATTGTAACAGACATAATGATACTGTGTGGTTGAAAAGCTGTTTCAAACTTATACATGACAACTGCTCTCTTTGTGCCATAGCAGATTTGAATGTTCGCTATAATCATACTTGTCAAAGGTTTATTAGACATAGCTGAATGGTTATCACTGACTTTGAATCAAGATTGCGATCCTTTACCTTTTAATCATGCAGCTCTAATGTGAGTACAATAAAAAGTTTGAAAATAAGCACAATGGTCACAGTTGCAGAGGTCCTAGAATTAGGTTGTAGTAGAACTAATCCATTGGCAGCTCCCTTCCTACTGAAACTTTATTGCTTTACAAAAACATAAAGATAAAGATATTTTGTGACTGTGCGTATGTGTCTAATTCATAAAATAAGTATAAGTGCATTAGAGTTAGCATTGAGTGGCAGTAAAGGAGTTTCTGTCACAGTTTTCTGCATTACTATACCGTTATGCTGACATTTTGGCACCATTTTAAATATATGACGTTAAACTCAATGCATTTTTCAGCATACTGTAAATAACAGACAGATCAGAGAGCTGCTTGTACAAAGGAGCTTATTTCTTTTTCATACCGGCAACCTCTGGCACTTCTAGAGGGATGTCACTGGGGACCGGTGTGGAGGATATGCGTTTGCTCTTGGAGTGACCTTTTCCTGAAACAGACTGCTTGGACATGCTGGAAGATGAACGGGCAGGCTCGGGGGTTCCTGGGTCAGCCATCCTGAGAGACTGATACCTCTGTGGGCTTGCTTACCTTTTAGTAAGAGTAAGGCAAAGATATACTAGTCATACAGTAACCACATACTCTATTTTCAGTGCTAAAATAAGCATCACAATTTGATCAAGTCCCTAACTTCAAAGGCACAGTATGTACACTAGAGGTCACTTATTCAAAACAATAACAAAGGTGTTGATGACGCCGTGCATGAGCTTGGAATCATAGGAGTTGTCGTCATCACCTCCACAGCCAATGGAAAGCAATCTGATGGGACTCAGAAAACATGTTTATGGATGAGCTAATGTATTAAAGTTTTATTAACGTTACTGTAGATTGAAGCAGGGTGGGGCCGAGAGCCATGGGAGTGGAACGAGGCCGGTGGAGTGAATGATAATAAGATACACCTCCGCAACACACCGTTCTCAAATCTAGGGCTGGGTATTGATTCACAGGCTCTCAAATCGTTTCGATTTTGATTCACAAAATCTCAAAACGATTCGATTTCGATTTTTGCTAACTCAACTCAATGAATATAGATTTAATACAAATACTATAGGTTATTTATAAAAAAGAACAGTGACCATAAGTTTACAAGTGGGTAATTAATAAGAAATGAAGAGCCACAAACCTGTGTATTAAACTTTTTATTTTAGGTACACCCGAGTACATTAAAACAAAAGCCATCTCTATATTTTAAATGCATATTGTTAAATACAATACAATTTTGTAACTATTTTAAAAAAATTATCTGAGAAGTATTTTATAAACTTTTGTTTTTATTGATATTTTGATATATTTATTCTAAAACGTAAAAAGGATATTGGATGATTTTCAGCAATGTTCAGTACCGTCGTGTGTGCAGTTACTTTTCATTCACGAGAAGCGCGTTCATATCTGGACACAAGTAGTTGCCGTGGTAACGAACAACAATAGCTTAACGTGCTGACTTATGTGGACTAACTTTAATTTGAGGAAATCTGTTTATAATGTAAGCTATTAGGTTTGAATTATTGGTCCTGCGCTGTCTATTGACTCAGTTGATTTGAATATGTCTATAATGGCTAACATACGTGCTTAAGTGAAAATACCACGCTCAAGTTTGATCATAATGCAAGGCAAGCATTTGCGTGTATGTATCTATTTTTATCGTTTGTGTGCTCGGCTGTGGGGGTGTTGCAACGTCTGGGCGATGTCTCATCAAATGTTTCCGCAGATTTGTAGCATTACACAGCATTTCACCTCAGCATTACAAAATGCGACAATGCACCGGAAGCCGCCATTCAAGCACTGAATGAATGGATGAATGAATGACAGGCGCGCCTCTTGCGCCTTTGTAACGTCGCGCAAGGCAAATAAGAGGCTGACATCTAGTGGAGAAGACTAGTAATTAGATTTACGTTAATCTTATCTTCAATGTTAGAGGAAATAAATATGGGGAATCGATTTGTGGCCTTTGAGAATCAATTTTGAATCGACCACATTTTAAAAAACGATTAATCGAAAAATCTATTTTTTCTGCCCAGCCCTACTCGAATCCCATGGAGAAGTTCCAGAGCTTTTATTATACTTACATGCCACAGTTGGCCGCAGCCCCGCCTTTCGTTTTGTTCAGATTTCATTTACGATTAAGTTTCATTTAACCTTTTTCCCTGAACATGGACTTTGTTACAGTTATGTTTGATCACATTATTTAATTTAATTTGTAATGAAATAGCTGCAAGTGCTGAATTATTACTCATACTACTCATTTTATTAATTAAAATGATGGGGTAAAGCAGCACTGTTTTACTTGGTTAAAACAATCATACTAAAAATAAATTTGATTTGAGTGTGATGAAAGTTATGTAATAACGTTACTCTGTGCGTTCGCTCAATGGCTGGTGAGACACTTGTTGCACACTGCAGTAAGCCATATCTTAATAAAAGCTGGAATATATTAATATTAATATATTAACAGCTGGAAGTCTTGTGTTGCTAAAATATATTGTATGGCAGAGAAAATGCTGAACTGTTACTTAAGGGTGTGAACCTACACTGGTCTCACGGTTCGGTTCGATTACGGTTATCATGCCATCGATTCGGTTCAATTCGATGCACTGAAGATGCACTGCATCCTCATGTATACAATTTTGTCAATAAATACAAGCAGTCAGTTATACGAACTGAACCTTTAATTTTAATCCGCTTTTCTGTCTGATCTTTGACGCGATCCCGGGCAGCAGCACAAAGTTGATTCTGTGCTAACCTGATCTAATATTTGAAGTTTTTTTAAATGTTGTAGATTTCTTTCAGACGAATGCAATCAAAGTTATTTAAAAAATATATATAATTGCTCTTTTAAGCTTTATAATGAGAGTGAATGGCAGCCCAAAATTTGAAGCTCAAAAAAGTGCATCCATTATAAAAGTACTCCACACGGCCCGAAGCGATGGGTAAGAAAAATAACCATATTTAAAAACTTTATGAAGTAAAGTCCGGCGGACCACCTTCCGTATTCGACTTATGAAGAAAGTGTAAAGGGGCGGTCACACTGCACTTTTCATTCCACTGACTTCCATTTAAACTCATGCGAATGCGTCAGACCAGAAACGCAAACTCATCTGAAAACCTTTGCATTTCTCTGTTCCAAAGTTCAAGCTTGGTGAACTCTGAGCTGCGGATTCACATCACATGACGACGTGTGACCAGTATAAGATTGATACGTCACGGCGTGACCTCTTGGCTGAATTAAAAGAACAATATTTTTTGCAGTAAAGTCGAGTAGGTTTTATATTTTTTACATTTTGAATGTAGTACTATGTTGAATTCATGTTTATAAAAAAAGACGTCATATCGCGACCAGTCGCAGTGTGCGAAGAAATTTTGCATGCTCAAAATCTAGCACGACCGCGGCTTAACGCCTCTCGCAGTTCAAAACGCTTACGCTACGTCCGACGTCATAGTTACGCTTTTTTCATAAACTGAATACAGAAGCTAGAAATTTTACTTCCTTAAGTTTTAAATATGGTTATGTTTCTTTCACAAACCCAACGTTTTGCTTCAGAAGGCCTTGTGGAGCCGTGTGGAGTACTTTTATAATGGATGGATGCACTTTTATGAGCTTCAAATTTTGGGCTGCCATTCACTGCCATTATAAAGCTTGAAAGAGCCAGGTTATTTTTGAATATAACTCTGATTGTATTCGTCTGACAGAAGAACGCCATATACACCTAGGATGACTTGAGGGTGAGTAAATCATGGGGTAATTTTCATTTTTGGGTGAACTATCCCTTTAAGGTGTGCCTTTAGCCCCGAATCTCTAATGCTCAACAAGGCTGCATTTATTTAATCAAAACTACGGTAAAACAGTAATATTATGAAATATTATTAAACTTGTTTTCATGTGAATATATTTCAGCGTCATTATTCCAATGTCACACGATCCTTCACAAAATGTAATGTGCTGCTTATCACGTTGCAAAATCTTACCAATACCTTATACTATATACGGTAAGCATACATGTCTGTACACACACACATACACAAATAAATGTGCACACATAGACTTCACAGCAGGGAAGGTTCAATTACAAAATGTGCTCAACATCCTAATGATTCCTCATCAGTGGTCTAGAGCGATTTCCCCATGCCATTCTTGGTCAAAGTAAATAAAAGCAAGGACGGAGGAGAAGAAAGCAAGCATTTTGGACATCAGAGACATAGAAGAACCTTTTAGCACAGACGTGCTATGAGTCTGCAAGCACCACAGTATTGCGTTCTCTCATAGTCTCTTCTTAGACAGACGATATGGATAAATCTGCCTCAGTCAGGAAGCCAGAGCAAAAAATATCTAGCTCATAAACTATTTATCTTTTCCAAGCTGATGTCTCTCCCTCCATTTCCACATTTAGTTGTCAACACCAGCAGACCCTCCTTCTTTATTGAAGCTTTGATTCAGCTCCCAACTTGTCAGTTTTGTTGAGTGCTGTATGTAATAAAGCAGACAGTTTTGGATGCAATACAAAAAAGATGAAGAGGGAAACGTAAGACAGGGAGTCTGTGAGTAATGGAAAGCATTTAAAACTGCAGATCCCATCAGATCAGATGAAATTGGGAAGGCGGCAGGTGAGTTTGATCAGTTAAAATAGGTCTGTGAGACATTGCACCAGATGAAATGACAAAGCCCAGTTTGTAAGAGGCAACAGGCTGATTATAAAGAAATACATGTAATGTAAAAGCCTGGAGAAAGACCCGTGAGATTCATTTCAGTTACTGATGATGTCGAGTGGCAGGGTTATTTCATATCAAATCAGCTGTTAAATTGTTTTGTGTTGTGTAAAGCACACATGGAACATATTCAAAATAAGTCACCAAATATCAAAGTACGTAACGTTACGTAAATAAAGTGAAATAAGCCATGTTTGTGCTAAAGGTACGTTAGATAGCAACCGTTTGTTTTGAAAATAACCGTCTAATTTCAACACGCTCAGTTGTTTCAAATAAGCAAGCAAAACATCACTCTTACCTCTGAGATACTGTTTCAGAAAGCGGCGTCCAACTATATAAATGACTAAAAGTGTGTAAAAGTCAAAGTTTTCAAACTGTAAACGCCATTCAGACGCCGCTGCGCGTGGGGACTTGTGGACGCGTCTCCATGGAAACGGCGCACGACGCAGGTCTTCTGTGTACGGATATTACGTATGTGTCCCACGTTGTTGAAACTTTAAATTAAGGCACAAGACACCGACTGTATTTTTAACCAATAAAGTAAAAGATATTTCTTTTAAAATAATTCATAAGTGCTACCCTGCAAGTCACTACCTAAAAAAGTAAATAAATAAATTAAAAAAAAAAAAGAGGATATTCCAGTTCCTCCAGTTGCTCTTTCTGTGACAACTCTGACGAAATGTAGTTCTTTTTTTCTTTCTTTTTTGGCTCTGTCCCTTTTCTAAAATGTTTTGGCAAGATGTATTAGGAATAAAAGGAGTGAAATTTATAAAGAATGTGTGTTGTATTGGAAGGATGTGATACTAGGCTTTGTTGATTATGATCAATCTAAAAAAAAAAAAAAAAAAAAGGTACATTTTATGCAATTAATCTGATCTGATTCCACATTCATGAATCTAAATATCTAAACCTCTCTTTCTTATATTTGTGAAAGAACTTGAAAAATACCTCTGTTCAATTAGGCTAAATTATCTAAGAACAAATAAGCCATAAAACATCTGTTTGCAATTCCATTCTTTTTCAGTGTAATGTAATTCTCATAATTTATCAATACGTTTCATTTATATTCCCCTAGTTGTTTTTTTGTTGTTGTTGTTGTCGTTGTTTGTATTCTGTTATTATTTGTTATTGCTTGTGTATTGTTTTGAGCATCAATAAAAAAAAACAATAATAAAAAGAAGACACTGACTGTAACCATAGTGTAAACTGAATGACCTTCCACAGATGTGTGTTAAATAAAAACCTATTGGAATGGCATTATGTTTATGCATTATGTTTGCTCGTAATAATCCAATGGCACAAGAGAGAAATGATTATCTTCTTTCTCGAGCACAGATGACACACTATTGCCTTACTGAATGCAAAACAGCTCAAGGATGCATTAAACCACTGAAACAGGCCATGTGTGAGAAAAGACAAGCTCATTGCTACAGTTTAGTTAGGAAAAGATAAATCTTTTCATTTAAGGTCTATTTAATAAAACTCAGCAGTGCGCTCTGAACTCATCAGTGGTTGAATGCAGTGAAGAAAGCCCACAGCAGTCTTGGTGGAATTATCAAAGTTCGAGCACTGCCCAACACATCTTTTAAAAGCCATATTTGTTTGTCAATTGTATTACTTCTCTTACCACTCTTAAAATGGCTCTGAGTACATATTGATAAGTTCTAGGATTTGTTGTACAAGGGTCATTCCTGGGATTCAACTCTAACAAATCATATTTTCCCACTTCATGGCTGAGTTGCTGTTGTTCCCAATTGCTTCCACTTTGTTATAATACCTCTAATAGTTGACTGTAGAATATTTAGTAGTGAGGAAATTTTCACGAATGGACTTTTTGCACAGGTGGCAACCTATCACGGCACAATGCTGAATTCACTGAGCTCCTGAGAGCGACCCATTCTTTCACAAATGTTTGTAGAAGTGTCTGCATGCCTAGTGCTTGATTTTATACACCTGTGGCCATGGAAGTGACTGGAACACCTGAATTCAGTGATTTGGAGGGGTGTCCCAATACTTTTGATAAAATAGTGTATTTAGTGAAACAATGACTATTTTATTTATTTAATTAAAATTATTCATAAATTAAGTGAAAAACTCAACCGACACAAGTTTGCACCCCTGGAAAAAAATGAAGTTGAGGCTTTTTGCTCGAAATGACCACTGCTCCTTGTGTAGTAGACCATATGGCAGCATTGAAATAAGTACATTGTATATACTTATGGATTAAAATAAAAATCCATCCATTATCTTCCGCTTATCCGGGGCCGGGTCGCGGGGGCAACAGTCTAAGCAGAGACGCCCAGACTTCCCTCTCCCTAGCCACTTCCTCCAGCTCTTCCGGGGGAAACCCGAGGCGTTCCCAGGCCAGCCGGGAGACATAATCCCTCCAGCGTGTCCTAGGTCTTCCCCGGGGCCTCCTCCCGGTGGGACATGCCCGGAACACCTCCCCGGGAAGGCGACCAGGAGGCATCTGAAACAGATGCCCGAGCCACCTCAGCTGGCTCCTCTCGATGTGGAGGAGCAACGGCTCTACTCTGAGCTCCTCCCGAGTAACTGAGCTTCTCACCCTATCTCTAAGGGAGCGCCCAGCCACCCTGCGGACAAAGCTCATTTCGGCCGTCTGTATCCGGGATCTTGTCCTTTCGGTCATGACCCACAGCTCATGACCATAACAAAATTTAAGCTTCACAGTACCCTCCCTGACTATGATATTCCTCAAAAATATGGATAAAAAGTATGAAAATACATACCATCTTCTGCACTACTGTTAAAGAGACCTGAATGATGTAATTTCTAGTAAATGATGTCACATATGGAGGGAATCTAAATTATTATGGGCAGAGAATGGTTGGTGTGACGGAGTTGAGTTCAGGTCATTTTATAGTCAGTTTTTTATAAAATCACATTTCACAAGAAAATAACACAAATTAATACTTATAATTTTGCCAAAAATTATACACACACTGCACTTGTTAAATATTTTCTAAGTACAAATTCAGCCTCAGGGACATGACAAAAATGCTTGGTGTAAGATAGAAATAAGACATTATTTTATGATAACAATTATTTAATTGCAATATATATTTGTATTCATTATAATGGACATACCAAAGTATTGCAAAAAGCTTTTAACATTTCATTTTTGGTGAATCACACTTTAAAAAGTCTGGTGGACTGAAATATTACAGAATCCCAGGAATGACCCAGAGTCTTCTGACCCTGGGGGATCCGTGAACCTCCATTCACTCTCTGTATGTAAGTACAGCAAGTCGGATGGTGCGCAAATCCCCCGGTGCCATTTCCATTCCCTTTTTTTCTGCATCAAAACGGTGTGGAGCAGGACTTTGACAAAAGGCAGCAATGGGAGTTGAAGTTCATGGCTCAGGTCTATAATCTTTTATTTAAAAATGGGAGATTAAACATTAAACCCTCGAAACCCGTTGGATGAAGAGGGTGCACTTTCAGTCTCTGATAACATCACTCATGCTCAGTCCACCTCCACCCATAATGCATTTCACATTTTGATTATAGACACAGACACACACATAGACATACACTCCCTACGTTTCTCTTTCACACCTCTGCTGAGATATGCGGCTTGACAGAGGCCCTCTGAGAAGCTAAGTGCAAGCTAAACTAAATTCCCCTACTGGGACCTAAAATGCTCTCCGTAATGCAACTATGCATTGCTCACCGGATTGTTTTCAGCAGTATATTAAATTGAGCTAATGTACTTTTTGCACAAAGAAAAAAAAAAAAAAAAAGTGAAAAAGAAAAAAAGGCCTGAAATAATAAATGGGAGATAAAGGAGGTATACGCTAATTTGTTTACATTTATATATATCTTTTGTGGGGTGTTCCATTATGCAATCCGCTCTAGTTGCACCTCTAGTTACTCTGTTTTTAATAGATTTCAAATGAATAAAATCAGCCAGAGGAGGAGGAGCTAAACCATACATAATCTTATGAACGAAACACATTTTTAAACTTAATGAGGTTTTCCCAGCTAAGCAAGTTATTCTTATTTAAAATATGACAATGATGAAAACTAAATTGTTTTTATCTAAAATTTTAAGTGCTTGTTTGTATAATAATTCTAATGGTTTTAAAACAACGGAATGTGTATTAGACCAGCTTGTCAGACAATATGTAAATATACCTTTGCAGCCTCATTTAATAAAGAATTTCTAATAAATCTAAAATGAACCAAGTTAAATTTAACCTTTTTGCAAACTTTTTTTATGTGGGTTTTAAAACCAAGACAGGAGTCCAGATGTACCCCTAGGTATTTATATTCTGAAACAACTTCCAATCTCGCTCCTGAAATAAAAATATCCTGCTTTATCTCAGCACCGTGTCCTTTAGAAAACAACATACAGACACAATTCATTTCAGATAACTCTGATTGAGCCAGGATGTAACTTTTGCCATAACATCAGTCAACTTTTTTGCAACTTCTTCTGCGTTTTTACCGTGTGTGAAAATGGCTGTATCGTCAGCGTACATTAGGATATTAAATTGTTGACACACCAGGGGTAAATCATTAATATACACGCTAAAGAGAACCGGGCCCAGTATGGACCCTTGTGGAACACCAGTTGACAGACATAATGAACTAGATTTAAAATGACTAATTGTGAATGGGAAGAAAGGAAAGATTTAATTCAATTTACAAAATCTATCAAAAAATTTATGCAAAAGTTTATTATGGTTTACAGTATCAAATGCTTTTCTGTAAATCAAGAAATACGGCCCTTACCAGCCCAGCTTTATCCATGAATGCATTTACCTTTTCTGTAAAGTAACACGTAGCCGTTTCTGTTGATTCTGAGTGATTTACCCTAAAACCAAATTGCATTGGATGTAATTGGAAAGAACTATTATTAAGATGATCAATAATTAGTTTGGCCACCAATTTTTCAAAAACCTTTGATATTGTAGGTAGGACACTAATGACACTAATTACAAGTTGAATGAGGATCGCCTCCCTTCAATATAGGAGCCACAACAGCCGGCTTCCAAGAATTAGGGAATACCCCCTGATCCAATGAAATATTAATAATGTGAGTTAGAGGATTAACTATTGAAGAACCAATTTGTTTCAGTAAAAATGCATCCATACCATAAATATCCTTTGCCCTTGAAGACTTAAGCGACAGGATTACTCTTTCAACCTCTAGCTTAGTTACTGGTCTTAATACCAAAGCTGTCCCACTAGCATTACTTGTTTGGAATAAGGTTGTTGTGCTGTGAAACTTTGAGCAATTTTATCCACTGACTGATTAAAAGCATGTGCCACATCAATCGGGCTCTGTAAAATTGTATCATTAATCTTTAATTCAATTGGTCTTGTTTTAATATTACTTTGACCAGTCAGTTTTTTTAATCTCTCTCCATATAGTTTTTCAATTACCATGAGCGTTTTCAATAATTGTGATAAAAAAAAAAAATCTGCCTTTGCTTTCCTCAATACTCTTACTACCTTATTTCTTAACATTACAAATGTATTTCCATCGTGGACACTCTTTGATCTTGTCGCTAATTCTAAAGCATTATCCCGTTCTTTCATGAATTGTTTAATATTATCACTCACCCAGGGGAGGGACTGTTTCTTGTACTTACATTTCATCTTGATTGAAAAATCACTAATTGTAGATTTTAATGTTTCTGTAAAGGTTTGACTAGTTATTTCTAGACCTGAATTAGATAATACATCATCCCAATTCTTATTTTTATTACTACTATAAAATCGTCTTGCTTATTTTTTGGAATACCAAAGAATTCCTTATTACTGGCATGTGTAGTAAAGTATATTATATGACTTTAAAATTCTCTCCGGTCTATTACTAAATATTAGGTCAATCTAAGTATTAGTATACTATTTGTTATTCGTGTAGGGCCTTTGATCAGTTGGGCCAAATAAAAACCATCAGTGATTTGCTTAAGCTTCTTCCTTACAGATTTGTCTTCCCAATTTCAATTAATATCACCATAACAATAACTTCTTTCTTAAAACCACACTGACATAATACCTTTTTAAATTCATCATAAAAACTATTATTTATAGTAGGTGGTCGATAAATAACAATAAGTGTAAACGACATCTGAGGTGATAAAATCATGTTTAAGCCTATACATTCTAGGTCAGTAGGATTTTGCCATAGAATCTCATTACAACGGATGGTGTCTTTCACATAATTCAAAACTCCACCTCCTTTCATTTTAGTTCGATCATTTCTGTGAATATCATAACCAGGGACATCAGCTAAAGCAGCTGATGGAGAACTGTCAATCGGATGCTAGATCTTCCGGGGTAGGCCTGCTCAGGATCAGCAATGATAGCCATCCCCTCCATGAGCCAGATCAGCATTAAAACTCAGCTGGGCCATCATAGGACCCTCCATGGAGCTCAGGGAAAGCACACTGTATGAATTTGCTGTCTAGTTTCAAAACATGAGTAGCCTCTGAATGACTTACATACATACCTGAGTAGAGGTAGAGTTATGGATGGAATTGTCAACAGTGCTCCCCTCATCTATTACAATAGTTGGACTATGACAATAGCTGTCATTTACTATGACAAAACCATGGTTAATTTTCATAAGGTCTCATTGATGCACGCGGGGAGCGAAGGCTGGCCCGTGTGGTCTGATCAAACAGACGAGCTACTGTAGCTCACATTGCTCAAGAAGTTAGTGCTGGTTCTGATAGAAAGGTGTCAGAACACACAGTGCATCACAGTTTGTTGTGTATGGGGCGGCATAGCCGCTGACCCCTGTTCACCCCCTGTCCAGCGCCAACAGTGATGATAGTGAAGATTTTTGGCTTGTTTTGCAGCCACAGGACCCGGGCACCTCACAGTCATTGAGTCGACCATGAACTCCTCTGTATACCAAAGTATTCTAGAGTCAAATGTGAGGCCGTCTCAGATCCCAACAGAACGGCTGAGAATGAAAAGAATCAAGGTGTTGCACCGGCCCAGTCAAAGTCCAGACCTCAACCTGTCTGAAATGTTGCGGCGGGATCTTAAGAGAGCTGTGCATAAACAGATGCCCGCAAACCTCAATGAACTGAAGCAGCGTTGTAAAGAAGAGCGGGCCATAATTCCTCCAGAATGATGAGGGAGCCTGATACTGTCATTCAGAAAATGATTCCTTCAATGCTGCTAAAAGTGGCTCTACAAGCAATTGAATCATAGGGTGTACTTAGTTTGTCACATATGCTATGATTTTTATTATGTTCTGATACGTAAAACCATAAAATTCTAAAGGGTGTCCTTTCTTTTTCACTTGACTGTATGTCATCACTTGCTGCAGTGATCTCTATTCGTGCGTTCAAGTCATGTTGGAAAGATTGTAGTTGAACACACATGGACACCACCACAAATTGTAAATATGAGTGGGAAGCATGGGATTTTTTTTAAGACAGTTTATGAGTTTGGGACTTGTCATCAAAATAAAAAAATAACAGCACTGTAACATAATATAATATGTAACAATAAAGTTTACATTGGCTTCATTAATTAACATAAGCAAAACACACCTGATGCACATTTTTTGTTCTTCATTTTAGTAGTTTAAAAACCTTTTTGTGTAGCTAATTAAGAGAATGTACACCACCATCTTGCTTCGACAAAAGTGACTTTGCAACTGTCTGCATCCAAGCCTTACATCACCAAGTGCAATGCAAAGCGTCGGTTGCAGTGGTGTAAAGCACGCTGCCACTGGACTCTGGTGTTCTCTGGAGTGACCAATCACACTTCTCTGTCTGGCAATCCGTTGGACGAGTCTGGTTGCCAGGAGAACGGCACTTGCCTGACTGTATTGTGCCAAGTGTAAAGTTTGGTGGAGGGGGGATTATGGTGTGGGGTTGTTTTTCAGGGGTTGGGCTTGGCCCCTTAGTTCCAGTGAAATTAACTCTTAATGCTTCAGCATACCAAGACATTTTGGACAATTTCATGCTCCCAACTTTGTGGAAACAGTTTGACAGTCCTGACCTCAACCTGATAGAACACCTCTGGGATGAATTAGAGCGGAGACTGTGAGCCAGGCCTTCTCGTTCAACATCAGTGCCTGACCTCACAAATACGCTTTAGAAGAATGGTCAAAAATTCCCATAAACACACTCCTAAACCTTGTGGAAAGCCTTGCCAGAAGAGTTGAAGCTGTTATAGCTGCAAAGGGTGGGCCAACTCCATATTAAACCCTATGGATTAAGAATAGAATGTCATTCAAGTTCATGTGCATGTAAAGGCAGGCGTCCCAAAACTTTTGGCAATATAGCATATGTATGGATGAGTAGGTCTCAGCAGGGAGGGGCGCCATATAATGAATTTGTATGAATTTGACTTGAATAGGACGTGAGCACGAATCAGCGAAGCTAATGAGAGCTTGAGCAAAAATAATGCGCTCTCGTTGCACAGCCTCGGGCCTCAGAGTCCCTGACAGCAGCACAGCATGCTTTATGTTCACAATGCACATGATATATGAAGACCGTATATCAAAACGAATGGACATGCTCACAGTGTTCGGTTTCACTCACACACGCTTATAAAAATCAAGAGGGTTATGAGAGCCTTATGTCATCGCCAGAACACAACATCTGGTCCCCTCTAAAAGTTTTAGAAGTTGTAATTGAATAATGACATTCTTCTGGTGGTTTTCAGGGAGGATAATTACGCAACTCATTTTTTAGCATCGTCACATATTGCGTTCAGTGTTCACAGGGCACGCCGAGGCCCTTGTAGAAGCAGTAGCAGCAGACAGCGGCGCACGCGTTTCGACATTATGCATTCATCACCAACAGGGACAAACATCTGATGTTCCTTATGTGGACAAATGTACAATGCATTTACACTTTTTCCATCTAAAAGAATCCATCTATGCCCTTCCATAACCCCCTTTTACCCGCAAACACAGTCGGTCTGTAAAAATAATAGCCCTCTAAAAATGTGTTTCCAGTGCGGGGAACCGAAGCATTCTGAGGTAATCAAATAAAACTGCCCTCAAAGCTTTTAATAAAACATGGCCGTGTAGGGACACTCTTTTTTCAAGATTAATGGCAAAAAGAGGATTCTTTTTTCTCCCACTCGTTCCTTTTATTTCTCAATAATTCATTTGCGGAGGGACGGAACTAACAGTTTGTGTTTATGTGCGGTATTGGCTGTAAGAGCCGTCGCTGAGAGGATGAAAAATCTGTCGTGCCGCCGAACATCCCACTTTTTCCTGTGGCCCTTAATTAGCGTTCACTCTTAAAAGGCCTGACGGTTCCAATATCACAGCTACTTTTAATATCTCTGGCCCAGTCGCTCATGTAATTACTGAACAGGGGTTGGATAAGGATACAGTACTTTGGCCATTTTTATAACATAGTTATTCTGTTTCGTTTTATGTTTCTTTGAGAGGTTTCCACTCTGGAGAATTTAAATGAATAAAGCGCTGCGTAAAATGGAAGCTGATTAATACGCTCATTGAAACATTAAAAGCCTTATAGCCTTGTAAACCCACCTTGCAAACAGCTTTATTGGCTTAAGATATTACATTTTTACTTGTTTGGGTTATTTATGTATTTATTTAATTTTCGGGTGCACTCAGTATATTGAATGCAGCACTATAACCCGAAGCACTTCAGAACACTACTTTACAATACAGGCATTATGCACAGCTTTCCCATCTACCACAGCAGTTGCAATAAAAAGTCAACAAATACTAAGTCCTGGGGTGTAAAATCAACATGTAAATTCTTAATTTATAGCATGATTTGTCACACCGCTTAACTGGCGTGAAGTGGTACGGCCGTGGCCTCCATTGATTGGGGCAGGCATTAAAAGATTAAAAGGTTTATCATCTGTCTACGTTGTTGATGGCAGTCTCGAGTCATTAGCGCCATTAGCATTAAGCCTATCCCATCAATAACAGCCTGGGTGAGTGATCTGGCTCCCCGAGAGAGTGATCCCGGGGCAGGGGGCAGTGCTGCCAGCTTAGCCCGTGCTCTTCTGGTGTCCCTGATCTGCTTGGGTAAGTTTGTCCAGGAAGATGAGTCAGCTACAGTGGGAGAAATTAAGATAGAGATGAGGCAACCTTCTTCTGTCAGAGCCTTGTGGCAGTTATAGAAAGTGTCTATAGATAGACATTTTGCAACATCATTTAGATCACAGTATGTAAATGTAGTAGCACAGTACCACTTAAAAGTTATTTTATACTAATAACTACTGTATATCATGATATACACCGATCAGGCATAACATTAAGACTAATGAATAACACTGATTATCTCTTCATCACAGCACCTGTTAGTGGCAGTTGATGTGTTAGTAGCAGGAAAAATGGCCAAGCGTAAGGATTTGAGCGAGTTTGACAAGGGCCAAATTGTGATGGCTAGACGACTGGGTCAGAGCATCTCCAAAACTGCAGCTCTTGTGGGGTGTTCCCGGTCTGCAGTGGTCAGTATCTATCAAAAGTGCTCCAAGGAAGGAAAAGTGGTGAACAGGGTCATCCAGGCTCATTGATGCACGTGGGGAGCGAAGGCTGGCCTGTGTGGTCCAATCAAACAGACGAGCTACTATAGCTCAAATTGCTCAAGAAGTTAATGCTGGTTCTGATTGAAAGGTGTCAGAATACACAGTACATTGCAGTTTGTTGCGTATGGGGCTGCATAGCCGCTGACCAGTCAGGGTGCCCATGCTGACCCCTGTCTGCCACTGAAAGTGCTAACTGTGGGCACGTGAGCATCAGAACTGGATCATGGAGAAATGGAAGAAGGAGGCCTGGTCTGATGAATCATGTTTTCTTTTACATCTCGTGGATGGCTGAGTAAGTGTGTGTTGCTTACCAGGGGAACGCATGGCACTAGGATGCACTATGAGAAGAAGGCAAGCCGTCGGAGGCCATGTGATGCTTTGGGCAATGTTCTGCTGGGAAACCTTCGGTCCTGCCATCCAGGTGAATGTTACTTTGACATGTACCACCTACCTAAGCATTGTTGCAGACCATGTACACCCTTTCATGGAAACGGTATTCCCTGGTGGATAATGCTCCTGGATAATGCTCCTGCCACAAAGCAAAAATTATTCAGAAATGGTTTGAGGAACACAATAACGAGTTTGAGGTGTATATATATATATATATATATATATATATATATATATATATATATATATATATATATATATATATATATATATATATATATATATATATATATATACAATATCTTGAAATAAGCTTTTGGTCATATTACCCAGCCCTAAATGAATCTAAATTTTAAAACACATCACTGTTTGATATAGATGCATATACATGTTGACAGCGGTTGGAGTCATTTTGCGTTGCAGTGCAAGAGTCTGTGCTGTCTTTTCCAGTATCTCAGCATCAGCATGTGTTCACTCGGCTGTCACCATGGTGGGTTTCCTTACAGTAACAGTGGGGAATGAGTTGTGTCAGTGTGTTGATATGAGTGTAGTTGACACCCACCACACTGGCTCCAGAGCTTCCCATTGACGATCTCATCGCAGTGAACGTCTATCACCGTGAGTGTTGCTGTCAGTCAGTGTCTCTGTCGTGAATGGCTTGTAGACATAGAAACACATGTGCTGTACAAGTGCACAAACTGACCACAAGCACTTCACACAGGGTATTTTAAATGTAACTAGATCATTAGGAATTGGAACAGGATTTTGGATCAGTGAGATTTCACTGGGTAAGGCTACCTAGCATGACACTGCTGAAATAACATAAAGACTGCATCAGAAATTGCATATTTCCCTACTATAGGCAAAAGAGTAGGCAAAAAGTACCCGGATGACCTATTACCTCCGGCGAGATTCTAAAGTGTGCATATGATGGACACACAATTGCGTATGGTAGGGTATGGCGACTGCCATACCTTGGCTGCCTGGTCAGGTCAATGCAAGTAATGTATTTTTATTGCAGGATTAACAGAGTTATATTACTACATGTAACATATTATTAGGGTCCGAGCACCAATGGAATTGCTCGGCCTATTATTAGGTACGGCTAAATGGCTCGATAGCGCCACCTACAAAATTTCAACGAAGTGCCATTCGCACTACGTTTCATATACAAGTATGAAATTCGGTACACACATGTAACAGCCCAATACCTACAAAAAGGTCCCGGGAGCAAAATCTGAAAACCCAACAGGAAGTGAGATATTTAGAATTTTCTCTGCAAAATTTTTGCAGTTTTTGCCATTTCCAGACGTTGTACTTTAGCAAACTCCTCCTAGAGATTTTATCAGATAAACATCATATTTGCAGTCTAATCTAAAGGCCTTGGCGATATTAAATTGCAAAGATCTTGAGTTTTCCCAGAAGGACGTGTCCGTCGCGGCCTGACAAAATTTGATGTTTCGCCATGAAGCAGGAAGTTGTTGTAACTCGGGCATACAATGTCCGATCTGCCCTAAACGTCACGTTTGATAAGTGCCCTGGCCTGAAGACATCAACACAGCAAAATTCAGTTACAGTTATAGCGCCACCTGCGGGCAACAGGAAATATATCGGAAATACAAATGACTGAAGTAATCTTTGAAGTTTTGCTAAAGCCACTGGGTGGAAGTGGCATGGGTGCGAGGGCCCTTTCATCGCTGCTTGCAGCTTTAATTTGTATTGTTATCCAAGTTTGCAAATGTGTCCATTTACAACAAGCTTTTGCAGCATTGAGCATTGTAGCCAATCACAGGGATTTCTGTTGAAAATAATGACCAATCAGAGGTGTTTAAGTTACCGGTAGTGAGAATATGCTCAGTATTGCTCAAAATGCTGAATTCAAAATCGCAAGTTCTGCATTCACATAAATCCTCTCATTATAACAAACAAAATGGAGACACAATGTAAATAAAATAATCATTGAGCAGTTTTGACAGATTCATTGATTAAAATGGGAGTTTCTGCTAACTGACTGACAGCTTCAGTGATTATAAAGGAAGTGCTCTTTACTCCGTCTAAATTAATTTTCACAAAAAAATAAATGTTTTTGTTTTTCATTAGACTTTTCCTACATACAGTACTGTGCAAAAGTCTTAGGCATGTTGGTATTTTCACACGAAAAATGTTTTTAAGCCAGTTATTTATACCTTTTATTTATATCTTTCACTGTAGTGTGTCAGTAGGAAATATCAGTTTACATTTCCAAACATTAATTTTGCAATTAATTGTAATAATCCAGAAGAAGTCTGCCAGCAGCCGGTATGATCTGATCTCACCATCATTGAGTCTGTCTGTGATTACATGAAGAAACAGAAAAAACTGAGACAGACTAAATCCAGAAAAACTAAGGCAACGTCTCCCAGACACTCGAGGAAACCTTCCTGCAAAACTACAGGACTGTGAAAAGTTTAGGCACTTGTCAGAATGCTTTAAAGTGAGAATGCTGTCAATATAATAACATAAATAGCTTTTATTTATAAATTAACTTCTATTAACTAAATCAAATCGATATTTGGGGTGACCACCCTTTGCTTTTGTCACCTCATCTATTCCTACACCTGTTCATGTAGTTCTGTAGGAAGGTTTCCTCAAGTGTCTGGGAGACGTTGCCACAGTTCTTCTGGATTTAGTCTGCCTCAGTTTTTTCTGTTTCTTCATGTGATCACAGACAGACTCAATGAAGATGAGATCAGATCTCCACGTGGAGCATAGAGACTATTGTCAGATTACAATCTCACTGGATTATTAAAATTAATGGCAATTAATTTATAAATGTAAACTGATATTTCCTACTGACACACTACAGCAAAAGATATAAATAACTGGCTTAAACCCAGCCTAAGACTTTTGCACAGTACTATACTTCAGTACAAAAAAAATACAATAGATTTTTAAATGTTATAATAGTGATTGCTTTATATATATAATGTCTTAAAAAAAAAAAAAAAAAAAAAAATTTTGTTAAGTGTTCGTTTTCCTACATTGCAAATCTTTTAGTTTTACAAGTGAGGACAATCTTTGTCTGACAAAAACTTTTTGGTCACCACATTAAAATGAACATGTAAATTGGATAATATTCAGACTTTTGAGCTTTGAAGTGCTGGAAGTGACTGTCATGTCGAGGGAGTAAGATTGGATGACGTCATCAGAGTCTGCCATACCTTGGCTTTTGGTGAATTGACGCCACTGGATGGACACTTTACTATCCCACAAGGCCACACCCGGAAAGGATTTGTGAATGGCAGTGAAGCGACGCAACTGACACATCAGCACAGCATCTTTAAATTCAAATTTAATTCCATTCAATTTGACCAAAACCGAAATCAAACATCATTGTTGAGAGACACACACACAAAATAGGACAGAAGATACTTTGTTTATAGTTGATGTTTCAGTATCAAGTCTGTCTTTTTGTTGTTTGATAGCTTGAATAAAGCTTTGACTACATATAGAATAGTTTGTTTTCATACACCTAGCTGCAAACTAAGGATTGCATGATTTATTGACCGATACTGATAAGCAGATAATTATTTTAATGCTAAAACTGATAACTGACAAATAAAAGATATTTATTTTAAATTGAATTGTAGTTATTTAAAAAAATACAACTCAATTTTAAATGCTACAAAAATTTAGCCATTCCTTTAGGCAATTAGTAATAATTAAAAGTATAACTGAAAGACAGATTCGTTTAGAGATCTGATTAAAAATATATATTTAACAGTATTATAACATTAAAAGTATAACTGAATGCTAGATAATGCAAGGGCTATAAAAATATACAGAAATCAGCATGCACAATCTCAAGCCTGGTGCACGGCCCTCTTTTAACAGATCTGTGACTATTTCACTCATAACGGCAGCTGAAAGCTTTCTCAAATAAACCCTAATATTTAATAAACAAAAATACAAGTTGAAGAACTTGAATAAAAGACTTTCAAATTCTGTAGAAAGCTGAGGGATAATTCTGTGGGCGCAGATTCTGTGCTGGGCTACACATCAGTTTAATTACATCCTATTCTAAGCACTTTCATATCTGTAAAACAAGTCAAACGTAACACGTCAGCACATAACACAAGAACAACAGATGAAAGACTGAATTTGCAGTGGATAAGTGGGTCAGTTTATTGTCAATACCTGTAGGTCAGCCATTTTGGCTCTTCAGCTGACTGTCAGTGCCAGAGGGTGAAGTATTTTGGCTCTACAGCTCGTCGTGAATTGCAGGGCCGTCAGTGTGGTCCAGAGCACCTATCATGAGCAATGCACCAGTGCTGTTGTCCTTGACTAGTATAATGAAGGAATGATCCGCATAGAAGATTTTTGGCTTCTCCACGTCCTCATCCTCATGCATACCGTCGATGCTGCCAGACTCAGGGGCTAGTTCAAGGGATGTCCAGTGCAGCATGGCTCCCAAGTGGAGCTTTCCCCGTCCCATGCTTGATGCATTGGAGAAATCAGCTGACGTCTCGTTCCACGCGTCTACTAGACCCAATGTGGTCAGCTGCTTCTGAGTGAGAGTAAGGAGGGAACAAGAGAGAAGGAGGGGGTAAAAAAAGAGTGCAAGAAAACAGAGAATTTAATGTATTTCTATACTAAATGATCACAGATTCAGAAGGCTCCAAATGACTAAGATTGTGTGAATCAATTATGCAGACTACATAAAATAAGAGCACAAATATGAGCCAATAGAGACCTTGAAAATTTTAAAATTCATGGTCCTTTACAACTCCCAATAGTGAAAAAAAAAGGAGATAAAAACACGGCGGTCCTCTTCAGGCAGGTAGAAAGGACAAATGAAAGCAAAGCATAAAGAGTGTCATTGTAAATCAATAATGTTTAAAAATCTGGTTGTTTCCCCTCTTCATTGCCTCCCCTTTATTTTAAAGGCATGACAGATGCCCTTGTTGGCAGTGCGGGCGGTACAAAGCATGCGACAGGAGCTGAAGACGGTGGCCGAGGGAGAGCTGCTTATGAATAATTTAAAAAAGATCTCTCTGACCTCGGCCCGCTTTTGTTTTCCTTTCAGATATGAATTTGGCAGAAAGATGCTCGCTGACAGGTAGTTTATATTCCCCCTGGATGAGATCCTGGATAAACGACAGTTACCCACATAGGGAGGGAGAGAGAGACTGCAAGAGAGATGGTGGAATGAGGAAGAGGAGATAATAAGTGAACTGCATTGGGAAGATTGAGAGACACCCAACTTGTTTGTGAAAGCTGAGACCGAATGGCAAGTGCTTTAACTGAATGATTAAGCACTCTCGCCTAAATGACTATTGTAATTAAAGCAGAGCGCATGCACACTCTATCTTGTAGCAAAAATGATGTGAGCTCACTGGAAATGGCACACTGAGTTGGTGTGCTAGTTAGGTTTGCACTAAATTCAGAATTCAAGAATTGGCTCCAAATCAATGAATGAATTGGAATTCTAACTGAACAGTCCTCATCTGACAGGAAGCTGAATCAGAATGACAGAAAGGCAATTCAAATAAAATCAACACATTTGTACATTCTGGGAAGAGAAGTGTTCTTCCACCCTGGTTTGCAAAAGGTAATTTATTAAATATGATGATATAGTCTATATACTTCAGCAGATCTATTTATAGGCCTTAAAAGCATAAAATAATTCAAACAAGGATTTGTCAACTTTACTTTTCTAGATAAAAATTACAATTTCTTAGGGTGCATTCACACTTGTCACGTTGGGTTCGATTAAAACGAACCCTGGTGCGATTGCTCGGTCAGTGCGGTTCATTTGAACATGTGTGAATGCTGCCATCCGAACCCTGGTGCACACCAAACAAGCAGACCGAGACCACTAAAAAGATGGGTCTCGGTCCGCTTCCAAACGAACTCTGGTGCAGTTCGATTAATATATGAACGTAACACGGACCAAAGACATGCAAACAAACCAAAAACAGGACGTGATGTCACAAGATGTGATGCTACAAGTCAGCTGATTTGACGACACGGAAAGATCGGTGTATCCAAAATGAGTAGACAGCCGGCAGCTCCTCCCCATCAGGGTGGACGGCAGCAGGCTCTGGCCTCAGGCAAATGGCGGCGACTCCGCTCCCTCTAAGACAGCAGCCGTCCCTCCAATCCAGGTGGACAGAAGCGAGTTTGTCTGTCCCCTCTGCAAGTTACTCCAGTCCACCGTCTCGAGTGTCCATTATGGCAGACTCAGCTCAGCTCGATGGCAGCATGGATTTCCCACAGCGGTGAGGGCTCTATGACAGCGCGTCCCTCCTTCCTCCTGGGTTTCAGCACCAATGTAGCAAAGTTAAGGCTCAGGGAAGGGGTCGGGAACCGGTGAATGATCAATGTTTAATCCAAAAAATAAAAATAAACCCCTCACAGACGACTGCCGCCTAAACATATATAAAACACAAAGTAAAGTCCAGGCCTAGTCCTCTCTAGTCTTGCTTGTCGTTCCTCCTTTTATCCCCCTGGAGCTCACAAGCACTCACACCACTGGCCTTGCTTTGTTCCCACGACTCTTGGCCTCGCCTGCTTGCCACACTTATATTTTACTTCCTTACATTCAATCTTGTATATATTCAATCATATATATATATATATATATATATATATATATATATATATATATATATATATATATATATATATATATATATATATATAAGATTGAATGTGTGTATTGAATATATGTATATATGTGAATATATATGTATATAGCATAAAGGGGCCTTTAACATACAACGTGTTTTTGTCAAGCGGCAACCTCCCCCAGTTTCTCTTGAAGCCAATACAGATGACTTAAACTGCAATTCATCGACTGGCCGCTAGGGACTAGGGACAGGCTCCAGAAGAGAGCAGAATCTCATTGAGTCCCATGTTGAAATGCCCAACTTTACAGCAGAAAAAAACATGTTTACAGCCTAGTACAAATTGTGGTTTTGGTCTATACAGCTAATTTTGCCCTTCATGACAACTGTGAGGGGGGTGAATTTTTTTATAATTCATCCTTTACATTATATAAAGCCTTAAAGATCTGCATAATTAAGGACGTGGCCACTTGAGTGACAGGTGGATTGCCACTATGATCGAGCTAGGCGGGTGTGGTTTCAGCAACCAGGTACCTCAGGTCCACCCACGTCCAGCCTCTTTGCCCATGTTCAGTTATCTGGTAGTGACGCGCGATGACACACTGCCAAGAAGGCAACAACCGACTTTGAGGCTTCAAAATCTCTCTTCAGCACTCAAGTCTTGAGTCTTTAAAAAAAAAAAAAAAAAAAAAAAAAAACTCTTGAGACAATTCTTTATTCTATTTGAGCTACATTTATGGGACAGTTTGTGTCAAGGTTTTGTCACTTATATGAAATATGTTATTTAAATGTGAGTTTGGCACAAGTTTTGAGATTTTGCTATTTTCCCATTCAAGTACTGTAGATAGGAGTTGGTCTTACATGCCTGAAATAGCTGCCCGGAGGCGTTGCATATATATCCACCGAATGAACTGACTTTTCTCCAAAAGGGTATTTTTGCATCCTGTTCGCTACTTCAAATTCAGCAATTAAAAGGCATTCTCAATTCAATTCTGCATGAGCACACAGCCCTGGTGCTGGAACAGAGGCTGTTAAAGGGGAAAAAAGGTGGAAAACGAGAGAAAGATGGACGGAGAGGTTGATAATGAGGGAGAGAGGTGGGGGAGGCTGTCACCTCACTAACACTGTTCGACCCTCTGCGGTTCTCTCTCTCTCTCTCTCTCTCAACAGTCTCTGCACACACCTGCACTAATGCACTTCTATTGTCCTCATCCATTATTCTCCTTCTCCTACCCCTTTCCTCCATCACTTCATCACTGCCTCATCCTGTCGGCCGCTCAGCCACCTCTGTGGCATCCTCATTCCTCATCTGACCATCCGCCGCTTGTTTAATTCCTCTCTTGCCTGCTCTCGTGCGCTCCCTGTCTTTTTCCCGCTCTGATCCGAATGTCCACGCTTGTATCTAAGCATTTATTTATGTTCCAGAGAGTGACGGTGTTTCCTCTCTGTCTCCCGAGGCTTTCTCACCCTCTCTCACAGCTGTATGTCCTTGCCATACAGGCTGACACTGCATCGGGTGCATTTACTTCCCCTTAATTAATTCTCTGTGTGTCTCAAAGGGTTTTTCCTAAGCACCTTTCCAGCATTCCCGTTGTAACTTTTGATGTTTTCCGGCACTATAGATGCAGATCCGCTTCTGGGCCATATAGCCTTGACCTGAAGCAGCTTGTTGCCACAGCGGTGACATGGCACTGCGTGTTACTACGACAACGCTGTCTCTGGCAATTATAGTCACATGCAACATTTGCAGACATCTCCCAGCCTGCATTGTGACAGGCTCTATAAATAGCATGCCTCTTTCTTTGTCTCGCTTGGTCTCGCACTTTCTCCTTGGGATGGCGGCACCTCTCGGGATGTGCGGATATGCTGAGGTCATTTCATTTTTAAAAACAATCAGCGTTTAAATATTCAGCGTGGGCCGTCGCTGTGCGAGGGGTTCAACCGAGAAGCCCCCGGGGTCTGACGGTTGAAAAATGCTCATTTTGCATATTCACTTATTCCAGATCTCCAAGATGACATACAGCTTAGCTTGGAGTCATTTGAAGCTAGTGAAGCTTGGCCTCACTCCTACAAAATCCAACGCAACTCAAAGTACACCCCAGAGGATGAACAGGTAAACCCTCCCTAGGTGCAGCGAGCCCCCAAATGAATTAATGACACGTTTACGGAGAGGAGATGTGCCCAGCAGGCAGCGGGATTGAGTGATGGCTCTGCAGATGAGTACAGTAGTTTCTGCACTGGAAACAGATGAAAGGAGGCTAATAAATATCATGTAGTAATGTGGCACACAGACTCCCAACTAATGCAGTAAATGTGATGGGCAGATGGAGGAAAAAAGAGAGCGCAAGAGAGATGGAGCGAGGAGGAGGGCTGTGTAAACATGGTTCAGCTCTAATGCTGCTCATTGGGTGGAAATGGAGCGTCTCTATTTTCTTCTCTTCTCACTCTCTCTTCCTGTCTGTTTCTTTCTCAAGCCAAAGTTTTCCAAATCCTTACTCTCCATCTTTTTTTTTTTAGCAAACTGCAGCATTATGCTGTAGCATAATTCAAGCGCCTACATCAATAAACACAACTACAAAAACATACAGCTCATGAATAACACACAAGCAGCAGCACTACAGTCAGCTCCATCTTGTATCTTCTATACAACATGATGGTGTATGGGAACTTACAGGGGTGGAGATGGCCTTTACCAGTGGCACGCAGAGCCTTCAGCTACTCCAAGCAACTGTTTTATTCAACCTGCAGCTTCACAACAGTCCATTCAGCTTTCAGAATATGTCTTGGGCATTATTCAGTGGCAGAGTTCTTTATCACATGCTTATGTCTAATTTACATTCTCTCTCTATCTCTCTCTCCTCTTCACTTTCTTCCCCTACACGCTCAATATTCTTCTTTTTGTTTATCCTTTATATCACATTCTACCACAAAGAACTTCACACCGTTTATCAGCTTCCTGGGAAAATCACAAGCAATTTGTGAGAAATACTAACCTGCTGATTTAAAACAGTGTATTTAATATGTGTTAACAGTGTTAACACATATTACATGCATATATTAAATTACAAATGGTTAGGAAAACAAGGACAGATTGGTTAAAAAAAATGTATAATTTGGAGCGACTGATTTTCAAAACGTTACTAAACACATTTAATACATCAATATTTTCTGCACTACTACTCAGGGGAACCAATGAGCCTCAACTAAAATCAACAGTGCCGTGCAAGCCAATTTCCAAATGAGCAGGTTGTATAATGAATCAAAAACACTTATGAATCAGTCGAAGCAGTCCCCTACAGGGAGCCTCCCACTTTAGATAAAAGAAGCATATTGCCTGGGTGACACACAGAGACTAGTGGCCATCAGGAGTGGGGTTGGATATTTAGTTTTTTAAAAAGACACTGCCACTACCAGCAGGTGGCGCTATGACTATAACTGAATATTGTGAATATTTTGCAGATGTGTTCAGGTCAGGACTCTTCTCAAACGCGAAGTTTGGGGAAGATTGGACATTGTATGCCTGAAACAACTTCCTGTTTCGTGGCGTAATTTTGCATACATTTTGGTACTTCATGGCATATTTAAATGCATTTTTAGGGGAGTGAATTGCAGTGTAAAGCATGCCATTTCCTGTTGCCAGCAGGTGGCGCTATTACTAATGGAATATTGGCATGTAGATGTCTTCAGGCCAGGACTCTAATAAAACGTGAAGTTTGGGGCAGATCGGACATTGTATGCCTGAGTTACAACAACTTCCTGTTTTATGGCGAAACAACAAATTATAATTAAAAGGATTGTTATTGCCGCTCCCATATAACCTGGCTCCTACCTCCTATCTACTTCCGCTCAATTTTCATTTTCCTTCAGTAAACTCCGTCTGGGTTTGCCGTATATTCGTTGGTTTTCTTCGGTCCAATTTTAACCGGTCCAATCACCGAACAGAGGGAGTGGCTGAGAATGATGACGTTGATGTCTTGCGCTAGTTTGAGATGACATACGTCACGACCAAACATTAGCGATTGGTTATGGCAGATCCAGAGTGGCTCTGGGCAGATCCGAGAGTTTTAAATTTCAACAGAGTACCCTTCTTCAAGGAAGGTAACGCTTGTCAATGGAGAGTGGCCAGACTCTCTGTACAAATAAAATGTATGAGAGTCTGGTAGGACCAGGCTAGCTCACATAGACATCAGCGTGTATCTAATGAAGTATAAAAGTTTTGCTAGTACTTGTGTATTTAAATAACTGAAACCTAAAATAAGCATTATGTGGTTGAAAACACTGAATAGTTGTGATATGTGACAAGCACTGAGCGTGAAAGCACAACTGAATTTAAGTGGCACCGAAATGAGTCACCGAAATCTGATTCGGTCCGGTTACATACCAGTTATATAGGTACCGTTGCCACACCACATAAGAGCAGTTTCACCAGATTTTTTGCATTATAATCCTTCGAGTGCACACACTAGAAGATTCGTCCGGACCGCGAGACCACACACCTGTCGATTGTATCATTTTCACAGTGAGATGAGATCTCACAGAGACTCGCAAGATCAAATGTGACTTGAGAAGAAAAACAAATGGAGGGTGATTGACATCGTCAGCTGGTTCTCCAGTTTTTTTTTACGGTAATGGGGGTGGGGGGGGGTCTTCTTTCTCAATACTCCACATTTGTGGTATGTTTGTGCCTGCCAAGTTTCAGCTATAGAAGCTCGCTCTTATTGGCTATTGCGGGTATCACGTCAGAGGCAGCCCGATCAAGACTTGGAAATTTAAAAAATGTTCGAGATTTATGATTTGGGATCAAGCAACTGAGTATTTTTTGGACAAAAAGTTGGTTGCGAGAAGCCTCGAATTGGGCCACACCCCCAGATCATTGGGGGCATAAACTATTCAAGTGTGTGGCTAGCCTAACATAAACAGCTTTAATAAGAGGAAACACTATTTATTTTTGTGGTATTCTGCAAACAGCAACTTAAACAGGGACTCCTGAGAGATGTTTACTTTGATGTGCTCCATGTATGTGCCTTGTGTGTGAATAAAAGTCTAAATCAAATCTGTTCATCATCTGAAAAAGCTATCATGTATCATCAGAAGACTTGGATTAAACCACTAGATTCATATGGATATCTTTATTAACTTTTTGAAGCATTTTGGTGTAATGGACTTTCAATTGAGGTTTCATTAAAAATATCATTTGTGTTTCAAAGATGAACAGTTTTAATGGGTTTGGAATGACAGGATGATGAGTAATTGATGACAGAATTTTGGGGTGAATTATAAATGAATGGTTCAATGACATCGGGGGTCATTTTATAAAAATGATTAATTCAATTAAATGAATTCACAGTGTGAACACTTTAGTTTAGAGTCCAGTTCTCACTAATAACTAGTTGCTTATTAGAATGCATATTACAAGGATACTGGCTGTTTATTAGTACTTATAAAGCACATATTAATGCCTTATTCTGCATGAACATATTCTACATCCCTTAATCCAGGGGTGTCCAGTCCTGCTCCTGCAGGGCCACTGTCCTGCAGAGTTTAGCTCCACCCCCAATGAAACACACCTGAACCAGCTATTCAAGGTGTTACTAGCACACTAGACACTTCCAGGCAAGAATGTTGAGTGAAGTTGGAGCTAAACTTTCCTGTAGCTCAAACAATAAGAGTGTGGCGCTAGCAACGCCAAGGTCATGGGTTCGATTCCCAGGGAAAACAAGAACTGACAAAATGTAAAAAATGTGCATCTTGAATGCAATGTAAGTCGCTTTGGATAAAAGCGTCTGCCAAATGCATAAATGTAAATGTAAACTCTGCAGGGCAGTGGCCCTCCAGGACCGAGTTTGGACACACCTGCCATAATCCTACCAATTCCTAAACTTAACCTTACTAACTACCTTACCTACTATTAATAAGCAGTAATTAGGAGTTTATTGAGGCAAAAGTCATAGTTAATAGTTAGTTAATAGCGAGAACTGGACCCTAATCTAAAGTGTGACTGAATATTTTTTATTTAATATAGGCCAATAGTTAGGGCAAAGTCCCTTTAAGACAAGTCCTTTCACTCGGCAGTCATCTTTGAAATGCCTCTCGAGCATGCAAGTGCATCTCTTTGAATGGGGAAACATCAAATTCTCCAAAACTGTTCGCCAAAATTACGGTAACATTTCATATTCGAAATCACCAATCAATGAAATCTGACAACAACCGTCTAATAGATTTTGTTTCTAAATGCTCGAATCAAGACAAAAAACTTCATTTTTCAGCTTGGACCAGCTAATGTGCATTCGCTAACCTAAACGCGTGTCTCAGAACAGTGCCTGTTTCTATAGCAACCAGAGCTTCTAACGGCATCTGCAGTGACGCGATGACTTTACTAATCAGCGATTGGCTCTTTCATTTAGAAGGCTGGGCTTATTCACCATATTGGGCGTTGCACTTTCTCCCATTCATAAGTAATCGGAGTGCACTCTCTTCCTATATATAAAGTCTTTGGTTAGGGCCAATTATTAGACTGCATTTACACCACTTTTGTGCCTCATTACAAAGTCTTTTAAAATAATTTATTTTTTTGTTTGTGACAATAATCTCATTATTTGGCAACAGACTCATTAGGATCGTATAAAAAGAACTGCATACTAAAAGAAACACTAAAAGAATCATTAATGGAATTAATATAATGCATTTTCATTGCTGGCAAGAATTATTTATGATAAATAATAATAATATAAATTCTATTGGCAAGCGTGACTAAAGGTTTTTACAACAAGGCCACACAACTTCAATATATTATATTGTTTAATAAATAATAAACAGGATATGTCAACAAATAAAACGCTTGTCTAAACACAACAGGCTTTTCCCAAGTCCTGGCATACACACCACATCCACTTCATGACCTCATCAATGAGTGTGTGTATGTTAGCTTGACTCCCTCTGTCTCTCTGGCACACACACAGAACTGTGCAATCCAATTACAGCCACACTGGCATCCACCGGCCTTGGCACAGTACGTGTGTGTGTGAGTGTTTTCTGTGTATCCCTGCGTCAGACTCTTAAGGTCAGTGTGTCTGGCTGTGTGTGTTTGCCAGGCATCAGGCAGACGGTGACCCCTCGACCCCTCGTGCTCGTTATGGAGTCCAGACTCAATCTCTTGTTAGCCACTATTGCCTGGCACTAACCGCTCCTGAGCTCTGGCCTCACTGCCTCACCACCAGAGCGGATATTTTTATCCGGCCCATCCACTCTCCTGCCCTTTCCCCCAGTCTCTTTCTTTCTCTCCAGCACTCAACCCCATTCCACCTCCCTCACAACCACTCACCTCTCCAGCTGCACGTCAGTCCAATTTGGGTCATCCTGCCCCGAGCCGGGACCCCGTAGCCACGCAGCACGGCTACATTAGTGCATACGCAAGTGCAGGGATTGGAAATCAGGATAATGGCAGCTCCTCCTGAGACCGAAGACAGACGGCCTAGAGCGACTTGAGAGTGACAGAGCGTCTGGCGGCCATGTTGGAGGCTGAGGCTCTGAGACAAGATGATAGATAAAAAGTGGAAACGCTATTAACGCCTCGAGATGGAGGCTGTGTTTGCTCACTTCAACCCGATCGGAGAGGGAGCGGGAAGCAACACTCAGCGCGCCTCTTCTGTCACTGCCCATATAAAAGTAGAAGAATCAAGTGTCTCTGACCTACGGTGATATTTCTTCAGATACTACAAGAGAGAGTGTGCGTGTGTGTGGCAGAATAAAGAAAAAGCCAGACAAGAGCATGAAAGAGCAGAGAAAGACAGAGAGCAGAACGATGTGGAGAGTGAGGGAGCAGCAGGAGAGCTTGTCAGAGAAGTAATACAGCTCTATTCATGTCATGCAGCCGATGCAGGACTTTTCAGCCTCTTTACGCACGCTGGGGCATCACTTATGTGAACACAGCAAGTCCAAAAAAGGGAGTCATGTCTGGCCTGTCGGTGGGCTTCTTTTAAAGCAAGCTTCTAGGTCTCTCTTGGGCATCCTTACCGCTCATGTTAATGTCAAAATCTTGTTCTTCCAAGCAGCGCTGCGTGCACGGACATGGCATGTGGCCGCTTATATTTCTCACCCGGCATTACAAGACTTTAACAAAATGCTGTCCCTCACTACAGCGACTGTTCACTTCTCTGTGCACCCTGTGAACAGTTGTGCCCTGTTTGACCTGTCTAGTTCAACAACTGTCACTTTTGTTGTATGTTTTTTCTACTCTCTCTGTCTCTTTTAACCTCTACTTTTCTAAATTCCTACCCTTTTCCTGCCACTGGACTCCTCTTGACACATTTGTCTTGACATCTGCTGTCTACCATGAGGATGAAGCCAACCTTGTGGTTTAGACAGTTTGTCATGTGCCTGCAGCATTACCCTGGGACAGTGACCCTACAGCAGGGGTTTTCAAGTGGGCTCTGGGGACCCTTAAGGGCCACAAGGAAGTGCAAGGTGGTCAGCAAAGAATTTGAGATTTTATAAAATGTAATTTTAAGGCTGAAATATGTTTAACTTGAAGGGTTAGTTCACCCAAAAATGAAAAATCTGTCATTAATTCCTCACTCTCGTGTCGTTCCAAACCTGTAAGACCTTCGTTCATCTTCGGAAACACAAATTAAGATTTCTGATGAAATGTGAGAGCTCTCTGATCCCTCCATAGACAGCATTTTAATTAACATTTTCAGGGCCCAGAAAGGTAGTTTAGACATTGTTAAAATAGTCCATGTGACTACAGAGTTTTAACTTTAATTTTATGAAGCGACGAGAACACTTTTTGTGCGCAAAATCAAACAAAAATAATGACTTTATTCAACAATTTCATTCCAGTCCGAGTCAGTCTCCTACGCAGTTCCACTGTAAATAGTGCAGCGCTCACGAAATCTACGGCAGCCGATGCTGTTCACGTGAGCACCACAACGCATGCGTGTGAGGATGATGCAGGAGCTGCACTGTTTTTACAACGTGACACAGTCTGGATGAACTATTCATTTAATTACTTTATTTGATAGGAATACGTGTTTCATTCTGCTTTCTAAAGACTGGACAGACTAATATGTGACCGGTGCTGGCAAAATGAGTCTGAATGCGCACAAGTTCATTTCAAGCTACAGCCAAAATAAGTGAAAGATTTCAATTTGAGGTTTTCGCAAAAATTTGTTCATTAAGCCCTCGTCTAGCGATCCCAGTGCTCCAACAAGCAAATAAACATCTAAAAGTATCGTTATTTGTACGTTTTTCTCTGCTCGCTTCTCAGCGACTGGTGCTTCCCCTCAGCACAAGCACAACTTTGTGAATATTCATAGTCAATTCTCGATGGCATGAGTCTGAATCAATGAAATGTGATTTTCAGACTCATGCTGATGTAAACAAACGATCTCACGCTGACTGACACATCCCTGGCATGCGCAAAAAGACGTATACTTATATACACATACTGTACACAGAATTACAGTATTTCAAAATATCCGTCTTGGCGAGTATTCATGCAAACATCATCTGTTTTGTCTTAAATGAATGTATGGTTAACTGTTGTGGAAAAACATCTGATGTGTAACATATTAGATCCGTGCGGTACAGTAGGTCTTAAGCTGTCTGTTTTATTAATGTTAATCAAACAATTGTGGTATCATGGAAACAAAGTTGAATAAGTATTTTTCCTATAGATATTTAGGTTTGACTTTAGGTGTGTGCCAAATTTGGTGCTATTATCAAGGATTTTAAGGTATGGTTGCTAAGAGAGTTTGTTCTTCAAAAATTTTTGATTTTTCTCAAAACTGATTTTCCTGGCTATACCGACTTCAAACAAGTGTATCTCAGTCATTTTTTTGTCTGTTCAAATCATACATAATTTAAAATTGTTTTAATAGAGAATGTGAAAATAATAACTATTAACATTTTTGAAAATGTTCTCATTGCAAATCATTTTGCCAGCATGGGTCATATACATACATATATATACACACACACACACATATATGAAAGATATATATTTTTGGTAACACTATTTTAAGATGACAGTTACAGGTTACTACATGTGTACTTACTATAGTAATAACAGTAAATGATGCATAATTACAACTCTATAGTAAGTACGTATAGTTAATTAATATTACTCAGTACTTAAATGTATAATTACAGTGTAACAAAGACACCTTAAAATAAAGTGTATTCCTTTATATTAAGGTGACGTAGTTACATTGTACTTGCATAAGTACTGAGTAATATTAATTAACTATACGTACTTACTATAGAGTTGTAATTATGCATCATTTACTGTTATTACTATAGTAAGTACATGTAGTAACCTCTAACTATGTCACCTTAAAATAGTGTTACCAAAATTTGAAATTCTATCAATCTTATTATGAAATTCACAAAAAAACACAATGATTACCCAAAAAGACAACACACACACACACACACACACACACACACACACACACACACACACACACACACACACACACACACACACACACACACACACACACAGATATATAACATTCACAGTGAGTTGCTGGAATTTCAGTGCATCCCTAAAAAATAAAGAGAGATAGAAAGAGTAGTTTTTGACCATGAGGGTCAAAGGGTCACAGTTTAGTCCAATCCACTAAGTTAAGAACAAAGAGTGAAATATTTCACAGACATGAGAGGACAGAAAAAGTGAAAGATATAAAGACTGCTGAAAGAGGTGCAGGAGAATATGAAGGAGGTAAAGAGAGAGGAAAACGTGAGAGAGAAGAAAAGGGCCGAGACAGAAGATGAGTTGTAGGGGTAGTGGCCAGCTAGAAATGAGAGAGAATGAGAGGGCAGACACAAAGATTGAGGTGGTGGATGAAGTGATGAATAAAGAAAGGGAGACGAAAGATGAGTGGGAGGAACCAGTGGACTCCGGGCAAGAGATAGATGTGCTTGAGGTCAGACGCTGAGAGAGGGAGGACGCTGGAGAGAGAAAAAAAGAGACAGGGAGACAGGAAAGAGACGAGGTAGGAGAGAAGACTGAGGCAAGGGAGGAGAGAAGAGGAGAGCCAGCAGATGTCACAAAATCATTCATCAAGCTCCAAAACACTTCACCTCCACGATCCACAAGAAAAGCACTATGAAGGCGTACTTGACAAATCCACCCACCACAAGAAACCAAATGTGCTTACCACACGAGCCAATCATACCAGACACGGATTCATCTACTGAACTCAACAGCCCAAACAAGCCCGCCACAGTCACTGTCACTCTCTGTCATCCAAATCCAGATCTGTTCAGCAGTGCAGGCAGAACCATCTGTGCTTTTCTACAACTCTGTCACTCTCTGCTGTCTGAGTCCGGCTGCTTCCTGTGGCCGAGCTGCTGGAGAGACTCGTGCTGAGCTTCTAACCCAGCATGGCATCTCTCTGAGGGGCTCTGAGCCGCTACTCTGTGCCTTTGCCCGGGCCTTGATGGAGCGTGAATTTTTTGCATGCCAGAAGAGTCATTAGTCTGTATGGATAGCACTTAAGAGGGATCACAGACACACAATGGACTCTTTTCACAGACTGTGATAATGCGTTTTAATGGTCATCAGCATCGTAAATCCTGCAAAGTTTTTTTTATATTTTAATTTATTTTTTAAATGTATGCATGTTTAAAACACTATACTTTGTATTATATTATCTTTGCTTTAAATTACAAGAAACTAGTTACCGTTGCTGTGAGTGTGTTTCTAATACTGGAGAGATGGTAAAATTGACATCTTTCTCTCTTCTGACTGCCTGTCACGGAACAGAAGAGGAGACACAAGTCGGAAGTTTCAGCTGTTTTATTAACTGAAGAAAGGCAAGCGGTACCAGGCCGAGTAGGAGGGTACTGAGGGAATGCTGGAGGATGCGGTGACCACAGAAGAAGGACAAGATACTATCAGGCTTGACGGCGGAAGAGTTCGTTGAGAAGAGTGAAGGAGTCGGGTAAGTCGTCTGCATTCACTGACGAGACCGGACACAGAGTAGAGTGAACACGGCAGATATATAGAGTCCTTAATAGCAGGTACAGGTGTGTGTGATTAGAACTCGGGAGATCGGGATCGTGTGGGCGGAGAGTTGTGATCTGGTGTTGCGGTTTCTGGTGGTTCTGTGACAGTACCCCCTCCCCCAGGGGCTGCTCCTGAAGACCTCCGAAGACGGCGACGTGGACGACCTCTGCCTCTGGGAGCTGGGCGATTAGGGTTGGTTTGATGGAATTCCGTGAGCAATGTGGGGTCAAGGATGTCCTTCCGAGGTACCCATGAACGCTCCTCAGGTCCATACCCCTCCCAATCAACCAAATACTCGAGATAGCCCGCTCGCCTACGGGAGTCCAAGATAGCCTTCACCTTGTAGATGGAGCCTTCTTCGGATTCCAAGGGAGGAGGTACGTCAGCAACACCAGATCCTGTGGAAGGAGAGACCAGAGGGTTAGAATAGGGTTTGAGTAATGACACATGAAAAGTGGGTGAAATACGGTACTGGGCAGGCAGATTGAGGCGGTAAGTGACTTCATTTATTTGTCGTTGGATGGTGAAGGGCCCAATATAACGGGGGCTTAGCTTACGGCAAGGGAGTCGGAGACGCATGTCCTTGGTGGACAACCAGACCCTTTGTCCAGGAAGGTAAGAAGGATTGGCTGATCTTTTGGTGTCAGCCTGGCTTTTATGTTGCCTAATGGCTCTCTGAAGGTGTGTGTGCGCTGAGTCCCAAACCTCTTCGCTCACCTCAAACCAATGGTTAACTGCTGGTACTTCTGAAGGTTCCCCGGACCAAGGAAACAAGGGTGGTTGGAAACCCAGCACGCACTGGAAAGGTGTTAACCCTGTGGTCGGTTGTCGAAGGGAATTCTGGGCGTATTCTGCCCATGGAAGAAATTGGGACCAGTTGTGTTGTTGATTGTGACAGTATGATCGTAGGTAGCGGCTGATCTCTTGAATCTTTCTTTCCGTTTGACCATTGGTCTGGGGATGATAACCCAAGAGAGGCTGACAGAGACTCCTAATAACTTAAAGAATGCCTTCCAGACCCGAGAGACAAATTGAGGACCACGATCGGTGACTATATCTTCAGGAAGTCCAAAGTTTCGAATACATGATGAAATAGAGCTTGTGCCGTTTCCATGGCGCGTCGGGAGATTCTTAAGAGGTATTAGGCGGCAGGCCTTGGAGAATCTATCTACTGCGATTAGAATACAGGTTTGCTGGTCGGACGGTGGGAGGTCAGTCACGAAATCAACTCCAATGTGTGACCAAGGTCGTCTAGGAATCGGTAATGGGACTAATTTACCCTCAGGTAAGCGACGAGGGTTCTTGGCCATAGCGCAGGTGGAGCAACCCTTGATGAACTGAGTAACATCCCTGGACATACCTGGCCACCAGTATTTTTGACGGAGGAGTGATAGGGTTTGATGGTTACCCGGGTGACCAGTGCCTGGAGACGAGTGGGTTGCATTCAAGAGGGGAATGCGTAGGCTTCTAGGAACATAGGACCTCCCTGCAGGGACATCTGGTGGAGCTGGGTCAGACTGCAGCGCAACACCTATTTGTTCATCTAGAGACCACTGAATAGGATTGACAAAAACTGTCGGGGGAAGTATAGGTTCTGGAGAAGTTGAATAAGTGTCAGGTAAGTGTTGACGTGAAAGAGCATCCGCCTTACCATTACGAGAACCCGGTCGATATGTAACCGTGAAGTTAAATCTCGTGAAGAACAGAGCCCATCTGGCTTGACGGGGATTGAGCCGACGAGCTTCCCGGATGTATTCCAAATTTCGATGATCAGTAATGATCACAAAAGAATGTTCAGCCCCCTCCAACCAGTGTCTCCACTCTTCAAGGGCCAGTTTCATGGCCAGCAGTTCCCGGTTACCTATATCATAATTTTGCTCTGCTGGTGATAATTTTCTTGAGAAGAAGGCACACGGGTGAAGTGTGGCTGGGCTTCCCTGGCGTTGGGATAGCACAGCTCCAACCCCTGTTGACGATGCATCGACCTCCACAACGAAAGGTAGTTTGGGATCAGGATGGACTAGGATTGGGGCCGTACAGAATGCATCCTTGAGGTGTTGGAAGGCGTCACTGGCAGAGGCGTTCCAGGATAAAGCCTTAGGTCGATTCTTGAGAAGGGAGGTGAGTGGAGCGGAGATCTTGCTATAATTAGCGATGAAGCGGCGATAGAAATTAGCAAAACCAAGGAAGCGTTGTAGTGCCTTTATGGTGGATGGAACTGGCCAGCTTTGGATGGCCCTTACCTTCCCTTTGGTCCATTTCAATTCCGAGGTTACTAATTACATATCCCAGGAAAGAGATGGAAGTCTTGTGAAACTCACATTTCTCTAACTTGAGATACAAGTGATGGTCACGGAGTTTCTGGAGAACTTGGATAACATGTTGGCGATGAGTGACGATGTCCTGGGAGTAAATAAGGATGTCATCAATGTAGATGATGACAAAGCGGTTGAGATACTCGCGGAGAACCTCATTCATAAAGTCCTGAAATACTGCTGGGGCATTTGACAAACCGAAGGGCATGACCAGGTATTCATAGTGTCCCGCAGGGGTAATGAAAGCCGTTTTCCACTCATCTCCCCTACGTATGCGGATTAAATTATAGGCACTACAAAGATCTAACTTGGAGAAAATGTGAGCCCCTCGCAGTTGTTCAAGAGCTGACGGGACTAAGGGGAGCGGATAACGGTTCTTCACTGTTTGAGAGTTGAGGGCTCGATAGTCTATGCATGGTCTCAAACCTCCATCCTTCTTTGCCACAAAAAAGAAACTAGAGGCCGCAGAAGTTGAGGGTCGAATAAAACCTTGGGCAAGAGCTTCATTGATATATTCAACCATGGCCTTATTCTCAGGAATTGACAGGGGGTAAATCCTTCCCTTCGGTAACACGGCCCCTGGTTGTAGATCTATGGCACAATCCCAAGGTCTGTGTGGGGGGAGTTTAGTGGCTAGGGTCTTACTGAAGACATCCTTGAATGCCGAGTACTCACTGGGAAGCTCTGCCTCCCTGTGGGTTTGAGGACTTTCGATGGAAGTAGCGTGAAGACTGATGGACGATGGAGTCTGAGTAGAACAGTTGAATGGCGCCCCCTTAGGTAGACAGGTTTGAAAACACCCTTTACTCCATTTAGTAATCTCTCCGTTGGCCCAAGTGATCATGGGTTGATGTTTTGCTAGCCATGGGCGCCCTAAGATGATATCAGTAGTAGAGCCCTCCAGCACCATGAAAGAAGTATCCTCCTTATGGAGGCAACCAACAGTTAGTGTGATGGAGGGTGTGCGATGGGTAATATTACCTAGAGGTTTTCCCAGGATGGTGTTGATACTTAGGGGTTGTGTGTAGGGGATCGTCTGGATGTGGAGGCGTTGGAGGCAGGTGTCTGAAATGAAGTTCCCCGAGGAGCCTGAGTCGATGAGGGCCTTCGCTGAAACGGAGTATAGAGGAGTACTTAGAGTAATCGGAGTAAGGTTCAGGTGTGCAATGGCAGGCGATATAGTAACTTTACTCACAGCTGGGCGAGGCGGTCTTACAGGGCACCCCGACAGCAGATGATTGTTAGCTCCACAATAGAGGCAGAGATGGTGAGTAATGCGCCGACTACGTTCTGAGTCGGTGAGATGGTATGCATCGATTTGCATTGGTTCAGGTGAGGGTGCTAAGGGGCTGGTTGTAGCGATAGGTATTTGAGGATGTATGGGGACCGGGATCTGATCAATCGCAGAAAGGTGTTGGGCGATCGAAATTGACTTGGTGATGAAGGTCTCCAACCCAGTGCTGTTATCATAAATGACCATCTGCGAGCGGATAGCTGGTGACAAACCCTGGCGGTAGGCGGTGAGTAAGGCAGCCTCGTTCCAGCCGCTGGCTGCTGCGAGTGTACGGAAACGAACCGCATAGTCCGCTACGGTGGACTGCCCCTGGCGCAGGTGGTAAAGTTGATCATGTACTGACAGCACATCACTGGATAGACAAAACACCTCTTTAAAGTGAGACGTGAAGGCTCCAATGGAGAGCATCGCTGGGGAGTTGGATTCATACAATGATCTCGCCCATTGTAGGGCCTGCCCTGATAACAAGGACATAATATAAGCAATCTTGGATTTGTCTGTAGGAAATCGCCGTGGTTGCATGTCAAAAACCAGGGAACACTGCATTAAAAAGCCGTTGCAATCCCCCGCCTTGCCAGAGAACGGCGCTGGTTGGGCTACGGGACTCGCCGCGCCATCCTGTGAGGAAGTCAGCGCCGAGGTAAGCGTGACTAATGTCTGCTGGAAACTATGGATAAGTTCAGAGATCAGATCACGAGATGGATTAGCAGCGGCATCGGCAGCGGCATCAGCAGCGGCAGCGGTAGCGGCATCGTCCTCCATAAATTACCTCTTCTTTGGGGTCCGGTCTTCAGTCACGGAACAGAAGAGGAGACACAAGTCGGAAGTTTCAGCTGTTTTATTAACTGAAGAAAGGCAAGCGGTACCAGGCCGAGTAGGAGGGTACTGAGGGAATGCTGGAGGATGCGGTGACCACAGAAGAAGGACAAGATACTATCAGGCTTGACGGCGGAAGAGTTCGTTGAGAAGAGTGAAGGAGTCGGGTAAGTCGTCTGCATTCACTGACGAGACCGGACACAGAGTAGAGTGAACACGGCAGATATATAGAGTCCTTAATAGCAGGTACAGGTGTGTGTGATTAGAACTCGGGAGATCGGGATCGTGTGGGCGGAGAGTTGTGATCTGGTGTTGCGGTTTCTGGTGGTTCTGTGACACTGCCATTAGCAATCACTCTCTATTTTTTCCCTCTTTTTAAAAGTTTTTCCCTCTATTATAGAGTTTTCCTTGTGCTATTTGAGCAAATAGGAACACAAAAATATATTAAATGTAGTCTCTCATTCTCCACTATAGAAGTTTACCCAACTATGACGACTTCCTCTTCCGAGAAACCCAGAGATACAAAAAGGGTCAATTTTACACTGTAAACGCTAACCTAACACTCAAAATAATTAATTGGTTTGAGTAGAGCCAACTCAAATAAACAAATTAGTTCAAACAAATTAACTTTTATGAGTATTTAGAGCTTTCTTTTTCATTGTTTCATGAACTTGTTTTTTTAATTAAGACTAACTTAAATTTAGTTGAAACTGGGCTGGGATTTCAATTTCCCAGCATGCTTTGCCATGACACTCAAAAGGGAGAGTAAATGCCAAAATTAAGTGTTATATTATGTTTTTTTCTTTCTTTTTTTTTGAGCAAGATTAACTTTGAGTGGGAGACTTAGTAGTGTTTAATGTTTTGTTATGCTAGTTTAGAAGAGTTTCTGTTATTTTTGTTGTTGTAGGGTTTCCATCATGGTGACGAGTGGAGCATGAGCTTAATTTGAGAACAGATAAATGTTAAATGTATTATCGAAAGCATACATTTACATACATTACATATACATACATCAAAGCATTGCGTTACCAATTAGAAAGGTGACATTTATTGAATTAGCTAGTTAAATATTATGAAATACTGAATATAACTGTTTTCTACTGAAATATATTTTAAAATGTAATTTATTCCTGTGATACAAAGCTGAATTTTCAGACTCACATGGCAGAGCACACATCACATTAAATGAGCTACCTATATAGGGACCAGAATACCATAGACACAAGGGGCTTTCGCAGTGGGTAATTATAAGAACTTAGTTATAGGAACTAGCCACCAGGGCATCTCCCAAGAACTAAATGTTCCCCTAGGGCCATTTTCCTGGTTGCATTCGCACCTCCAGTGGGAACTCTGAAGTGTTGTAAGCCGGCTGACAGCGACATCCTTAAAGCGCAGCATTCAACTAAATAAAAACTGAAGGGTGGCGAACACCGTGATCGGTTGAGAAGCGCCTAAACTTTGGTGTCCGTCCATCTATCACTGCTTTCCATGTTTGTGGAGTAAGTATGAGTAAACTGTTTGCACAGCTTTTTTAAAATAGCGGGTACCGGTGTTTCGTATGGCATGCGTTTGGCCAATCAACATACATTTACATCACTGATAATTCCTACTGTGCTGGTTAGACCCTACTCTGAACCCCTACCCCCGGGTGTTCCCAGTGATTCCCATTCATTGATTAGACTGTGGCAGGCTGCCGTGATCCGGAGTTTTCCGCGTCTCAGAACAGTTCAGTTCACAGTGAATTTAGAGTTTAGCAAGCATTTGTGAACATAGCGGGCACCAGTTACGCAATATTGTTTGCATAATTTCATTGTGGGGCATTGTGGGAAGATGATTACAACATTTCACTAGATTTGTAATGAGACGGGTTTGTTAACCCTTTTCACAGAAACGCTAGTTTTCCATCAAAATAAAAGCTTTTGCAAATAGAAATTAGGACAAAAGTATTGTAATTTCCCTACTGTAGCGTAAATTAAAATGATATACTTATGAAATATTCATGTTCATTTATTTTACAGCACATTTGTTTTATAATATATGGCTATTACCTCTCATAAGAATAATAATAATACAAAATATTAACTAAAATAAATTAATTAATTAAAATAAACTAATATTTTTATATTGTAATAATTTCACAGTTACTCTCAAAATTAATGTAGAAACCACTTAAATACAGTATTTTTTAAAATATTTGTTGTAATGGCATCTTTTTATGAATGAAGGCCAGTATCACTGATGCTAATACTGCTACTGATGTCTCTATGAAATAAACATTAAATCATAAACATTCAACATTACAGTGTAATTGAAAGCTTTATCAATTTCAACATTTACAGATACTGCGCACGTCTTTCTGTCGGCCGTGTGTGTGTCAGGACATTCACAGACAGCGCTTTCTCTTTTGTCTTGTCATGCTTGAATGGTTTAAAAGCATTCGCATGAATAAGAGCGTGATCAAATAATGTAACGCTAGCCAAAGGATGACGGAAAAAACAGATGCTGCGTTAATTACATAAAATTTTTCTAACACATTAAAATGAAACAATTAATCGCATGCATTAACACAATAATTTTGACAGCATTAATAAATATTATTATATTCTAAATGTTTGGCTTTCTAAAACATCAGTGTGAATGTAATGTAGAATGAGACACTATATCACAACTAAAAGGGCGTTGAGTGTACACCCCTTTAATGTACAAAGTACAAGTCAATTCACCAACTTTGTTCAATTTGCACACTGAACATGTGTTGGAACCCTTAATATTTGAACTCTCAAAGTGCACCAGACTGATTAATTTAACTTTAAAATGTACAACATTTTCTTATGGGGGGAGGGTGCATTCCCCGAACCCCCCACCCCCCCAGAGGAACCAATGTCCACCCACCATAGCCTATCAAAATCCTGTGGGAAACTGCGTTCTTATAATTAAAATCGTTCTCAGCTCCTGCAGTGCAAACACACCAAAAAGTGTGTACTTCCACCAATAGTTATCAGAACTATGAAAACGTTCCCCCGTTCCTTCACTTAGTACCAAAAAGAAAGAAAGAACTAGATATTTTCATCAAAAGACAAAATGTTGTCCTTCTTAACAATAAAAACTCTGTAAAAATGAACACCCGAACCCCTGAGTAATCTGCACCCTGATCACAGGGCAACAAGCCCAACCTGATGGTTTGCAGAAAGAGAGCAGCACAAAAAGGCAATGGAAACGCTTAAATGCACAGCTGAGGAATGTTTTAAAGAATAAAAACCATACCTCAGTGTCCTAAGACACATAAAACTGCATTCTGACTGCAATTTCAGTGCAAACACAATTTCCATTAAAAGGAAAATAGCTTTCCCTCTGAATGAGAATAATCTATGACCTATGGTTGGTTCTCATTATGCTAATGTCATATCTGGATATCTTCCATTAGCTTTCTAAATGAGTCTTATCTACATTGTATGTTAAGAATATTTAGCTATGTTTTGAAATTGCATTTCACACTCTCATAACGACCGTGTAGGAAGTGATACGTACAATATTTCAGCTATTACCTGTAGATTGACCGTGCTTCTCATCTTGGCTCTCGGGAGGGATAATGCCATACTTGTGGGGTTTAGTTTCCCCAACCACTTCTCCATCCGTTCCAGGGTCAGCAGACGGTCCAGCCGAGCCAAACTCTCCACATGGAAGGGCAAAAGCAGCACCATGCTGGCCTTCCCTTCCCACAGGCCCAGTTCCAACACCTGAACCATGTTCTCCATGTCCTCATAGTGACGATATACACCTGGGAAAACAGACATTTGGTGGTTTGGGTGTCTTTGATGTGTATGCCGATGATAAATGACTGTTGGGACTTACCTGATCTGTGCATCATGGGAACTTTAGTGTATTTGGTCCCCAGGAAGCTGCGCAAATCTTGGCTTTCATGGTAAAAGCCTCGATCCCAAAATCCTAAAAACAGAAAAATCTAGTCAAAACATATGTGGATAGTGGATAAATGAACATGACTTGGACGTCATGACCAGAACACGTATTCTAGCGTCCTGACACAAACTATTAGAGAACATCAAGTACCATCATCATCTTACATTACTCATCTTACAGCCAAACTCATCTTTGTATCAGACATACATTGAGGCCTTGATGAGTCGAATCATACAAAAGAACATCACAGACACCATGCCAGAAAAAGAACGAAAGATAAAAGAAAGAAAAGGCAATAGGAGGGGTGCAGGGGAGGCAGAGGCATAGGACGTATTATTACAGCCCATTACACCCATTAAATTCACTGACAAAGATGAGATTCGATAAAGAGACTATTAGCAGTATTACAGTCACATGTTCTTTTGCACAGTCTTTTCACCTTATTGGATTAGTCAAGGGAAAGATAAAGAATGAGAGAAAAAGAAAGAGCGAAAAAAAAAAGTATTGAGTCAAATCAAATACTAAGGATGATTGCAAGGCAATATGGGGTTAAGCCAGGCCGTGTTATTGTATTCCGCTGCACCAGAAGCACTATATTGCTCTTCAAGAGGAGAGAAGAGAGAAAAACATAAGACAGTCGGTGGCCTCTGCAACTCAATTTGAACCTTGCCACGCGTTGTTTAGACCTTAAGCCACACTTAAAATGTCTAAATATCAGTGTCAGATAACACAAATGTCAAACTGTCATCGGGAAAAATATGCTGAAGCTTTTTTTTTTTAAAAACAACTTGTCTCAAGGACAATCTTAGTGAATGTTTTTAAGTCACACAGGTGTCCTAGCAGAGTTACCATCATTGTAGCTGTTCACATTAAAGGGGTCATGACATTTTCATTATTTTATGTTCATTGAGTTCACTTATAGTGTTAATAAAGTTTTTTGCACATGTGGAAAAATCATCATTTACAGACAAAGCATTATGAAATCATTTATTTACAGTTTGTAAATAAAGTTGTAAAGTAAAGTTTGTAAGCTGCTGTCAGATTCAATACAGTAGCAGCTTCATCTTTCAACAAAAGTTTCATTACAAACTTTCATTACACTGTGTCTCATTTACAAAACAAAATGCTCCGAACAAACATATAATCCTCAGATGTGATCCGGGACGCCATTAAAATAAACCCTCTGTTTGTTTCTGACGCTGGGATCCTTCTGAAGTCTGTACAGAGACACAGACGAGCCGTTTAAACGGGACGAATCAAAGAGAACGTTCTTTCACTCTTTGTCCAGCTGTCGACAGACTCGAGTGTGTGGAATATGTCAGAAACTGAACGGCATCTGTATACTTTATCCAGTGTAGACAGCATCACTGATTATAATGGGTTCTCTTTGCTTTTGACACAACACTCACATCCAGTGTAGGCAAACGCCAGCAGTTAAGCGACTGAACGGCAGTGGGCGGAGCCTATGATGTGATGATGTATTGATTGATGTCTTGCTCTGGAGGCAAATGCAAATATGCAAATTTGTTTGCCTGTGCGATGTCACAGATCTCATATTATCAAAACGAGATGTTTCCAAAGAGAAGGACGTTTTAAGCTATGAAACTTGCAGGATGTTTTAATGGTACAAAGACCTCTTATATGTCAAAAGATCAAGGCGAATTTGATTTCTACTTTAAACATAGAAACTAAATCTAACTTCAGAGTATGTACTTGGATAGACTGAAGAACTTTTCTGATCGATGATGAAGTGCTCTAATGTTCAAAAGTTTGAGGTCAGTAAGATTTTTTGGGAGGAAAAGAAATTAATGCTTTTATTCAGCATGCATGCATGCATTACACAGATATAGTGATAGCAAAGACATTTATAATGTTTTTTTGAAAATCATAGATTTTCCAAAAAAGCACATCCATCCATCATAAAAGTATTATGTCTCCAGTGTGTTAATAAAGGCCTTCTGAAGCGAAGTGATGCCTTTTTGTAAGTGAAATATTCATATTTATAACCTTATAAACTATAATTACTGGCTTCTGGTAACAGCTGTACACAAGTCTAGTTCCGGCGAAGAGGGACCGCTGACCCGACACATGATGCATTGATGAACGCAGAGGTGCAGAGGATAGAGCAAAACCAAACACCAGACACAAAAAGTCTAAAACAAGAATTGTTAAAGAGAAATGTTGGAGGAGCTTGAGTTTGTTGCCCAGCCCTATTTGTTTGAACTGTCTACTCTCACCTAAGCTTACGCTACGTCATGCATCAGGTCAGAGGTCACTTTTTGGGCTGGAACTCAATCAGTGAATGGTTTATAAAATTATAAATATGTATTTTTTTCTTACAAAAACGCACCGCTTCGCTTCAGAAGGCCTTTATTAACCCCTGGAAGCCATGTGTATTACTTTTATGATGGATGGATGCACTTTTTTGGAAAAAATGGTACCATTCACTCTCATTATAAAGCATAAATATTTTTTAGCTGAAAGAAGAATGTCATATACACCTAGGATAGCATGAGGGTGAGTAAATTATGGGTGAACTAACCCTTTATCTCATGTCATGACATGTCTTTGGTTGCTGTAATATTAATTTGGTTAAAAATAACGGATACCAAACATGCAAGACACCAGGAACTTTGCTTTGCCATCAATCAATTTAAGGAGTGAGTCGTGTTCCGTCCACACACAGAATGATAATTTAGGGGATTCACTCCTGTACAGGCTATAATCTTCTGGTGCATGTACAATTCATAATTCCAGGTACCCTGAAACAAATAGCCAGACACCATGAAGAACTGGATTGGAGCTCATAGCAGGGGACAAATGGAGAGCCACAGGTGTGGAGTGAAAAGAAAGACAGGGGTGAGAGATAAGAGATTTTTGGTGAAATTGTCAATGGCTTTAAAGAGAAAGAAAGAGAGAAAGAGGGAACTACAGGCCCATTTGTGGGGTGTTGTGGTGGCAGACACAACACTAGCTCATTACCTCAGTCTTTGTGCTCTGTACAGCAAACCCCAAAACAAGCACATACACTTCACCTCCGAAAAGCAGCCCTGCTCTGAGCACCAAAGGATCTGGCGAGAGAAGATGAAAGTGCTTTAATTCAGAGCGTTTTAGCTTTATTGTTTGTGGCTCAGTTATTACTGAAAATGGGCATGAGAGGTTTCAAGATGCAAAGCCACACAATAGCCGCATTGTCTTTACGCTCTGTAATTAATGAAGAAAGTATGAGTGTCTCTCTCTTGTGAATGTTCGTCGGGTCATTTTTTTTCTCTCTTTCAGTCACAGAATCTCCCAGGATGTTTTCTTTCTTTTGATTGCCAGCCAAGACCGCAGTGACAAGAATCCTTGTGTGGCATTTCAGAAACTCGCATGGCAGAATTCCCCTTTTAATGCTTGCAGTTCCAAGAGCTTTGCCACCCCGTAATAACTGACAGATACCATGCCATGTGTTTTGAACTTTAGGCTGATCAAATTTCATCCCCCTGTATAATTATTGAAATCCAACTGCTCTGGCTCTTGGCTTGTGTTCACAAGCTCAAAGGGAACTGCTAGCATACCATTGAGGCGCATGCAAAACTTGGCACGGGGCCGAATGGAGAGGTTTGCTTTCCTTACACAGGATCAGGTGTTTCTCATAATAAATGACAGTTGAACGTCTCGTCTCGGGTTTATAAAATGGGACTCTTTTCTTTAAAGAGGAATTCTAACCAAGTTTCTGTCTCTTTGTTTTGTTTATTTTCTGGTTTTGTTAATGGTATTCCTAATTATATGTAAGGAATATGTTTTGAATTCCTCCGGTTGAGAATGTTTCATCCTGAAAGCAGTGGTTTTGGGACCAGGAGTGTTTAAAGGTGATTATGGAAATTTCATCTTGGGTGGCACATTCCATTTTAAGCCACAACAAAACAGAGGACTGGATAAACTGAAGCTATAAATACAGAAGAGCAATCAGGTGACTTTGATGGGAAAGTGAAAAACTAGCACCAAATTACAAAGGGGCTAGAGATCCTTCTATATTACTGGCAAAAAAATAATATACGTCCTGTAAGTCCTGTAAGTTGTGAGGTGGGGCCTCCATGGATCGGACTTGTTTGTTCAGCACATCCCACAGATACTCGATTGGATTGAGCTATCTGGGGAATTTGGAGGCCAAGTCAACAACTCAAACTCGTTGCTGTGCTCCTCAAACCATTCCTGAAACATTTTTGCTTTGTGGCAGGAGCATTATCCTGCTGAAAGAGCCACAGCCACCAGGGAATACCGTTCCCATGAAAGGGTGTACATGGTCTGCAACAATGCTTAGGTAGGTGGTACGTGTCAAAGTAACATCCACATGGATGGCAGGACCCAAGGTTTCCCAGCAGAACATGGCCTCACACAGCCTCCGCTGGCTTGCCTTCTTCCCATAGTGCATCCTGGTGCCATGTGTTCCCCAGGTAAGCAACGCAGACGCAACCGGCCATCCACGTGATGTAAAAGACCAGATCAGACCAGGCCTGGCTATGCAGCCGCATACTCAACAAACTGCGATGCACTGTGTATTCTGACACCTTTCTATCAGAACCAGCATTAACTTCTTGAGCAATTTGAGCTCCAGTAGCTTGTCTGTTTGATCAGACCACACGGGCCAGCCTTCGCTCCCCACGTGCATCAATGAGCTTTGGCCGCCCATGACCCTGTCGCCGGTTCTCCACTGTTCCTTCTTTGGAGCACTTTTGATAGATACTGACCACTGCAGACCGGGAACACCCCACAAGAGCTGCAGTTTTGGAGATGCTCTGACCCAGTCGTCTAGCCAACACAATTTGGCCCTTGTCAAACTCGCTCAAATCCTTACGCTTGTCCATTTTTCCTGCTTCTAACACATCAACTTTGAGGACAAAATGTTCACTTGCTGCCTAATATATCCCACCCACTAACAGGTGCCGTGATGAAGAGATAATCCGTGTTATTCACTTCACCTGTCAGTGGTCATAATGCCCATAATGTATACAAACGACCCCAAAAAAATATATTTTGAACATGTAAGCCACATTTATGAATGTCATTGCATCAGACATACAAGTGTCATATTAACTGTACATTCATGCATTTTATTTAAAAGTGCCATAGAATGCATTGATACAATATTTTAAATTGTTCTCTGATATCTACATAGAAGGTATGTGGCTTATTTAAGGGCAAAAATTGTCCAGATACAGTTTTACAGGTCCATTTACAACCCTAGGATTTGTCCCTACAATGAAATGGTCTGTTTTTGCCTTATTTGGAAGAGCCATGAATAATAATGTTGAGCTCTGCTCTGATTGGCTCATTTCAGTAGCTCACACAAGAGCAGTTATTCAGCAAACACAATGACAAACAGCACAAGCGGCTCGTGAGTCATGACAGAACACAGACCGACTGAATGACACTTTAAGCAGAAAATCCCAAATGGAGATTGCTGAAATACAGCAATTGTTTATTGGTGTTTTCAGATCATCCACACATGTGAGAGAGAGCTCGCGTGAACATGGTTGCCAGATTGCACGTTTAAGTAAAACACCGGATAGAATACGTGTTCTTCCATTTGGGAACATTCTGTATCCAGAGCCCCCATGTCGTGTTGTGTCAAGTGTCCTCGAGACATTCACACACACTGCATGTACTGTGCCAGACACAATGACTCTTTGAAACTATTTTCATATTACTTTGTAATTGTGTTTTATATTTTTATGCTGAAAGTTGTGTACCATGGATTCATGTTTAATTATGTTTACTTAAGTTCTGTCTGGCCAAAATAAATGTTAAGCTTGATTTATCTTGTATTATTCTGAAATTGTTATTCTAGTATGGATCAGTGCAGAGTCCTTTATTACTGCAAATCTTTGGACAAGGATAGGTCAAACCGAGGACTCAATGTTTGGAGCATGGAGCACAACATTTTGAGATAATCTGATTTCTGACTATCTCTGTATTAGCAAGTTGCAGCTTTTCTTGACTATTACTAAAATTACACTTTTTGTTGAGTAAGCAGATGCGACCACTTAAAGGTAAAATATTCACTCTGCAATCCTCTGACTAATATCAGAACTGGACAGTTTGAGATCGTGAGCACTCTTGAACAACAGACAGCGTCAGAAGCGTCTCGCCTGGGCTAAAGACAAAAAGGACTGGACTGCTGCTGAGTGCTCCAAAGTTATGTTCTCTGATGAAAGTCAATCAGGGTCCCAGAGTCTGGAGGAAGAGAGGAGAGGCACACAATCCGCGTTGCCTGAGGTCCAGTGTAAAGTTTCCACAGTCAGTGATGGTTTGGGGTGCCATGTCATCTGCTGGTGTTGGTCCACTGTGTTTTCTGAGGTCCAAGGTCAACGCAGCCGTATACCAGGAAGTTTGAGAGCACTTCATGCTTCCTGCTTGACCAACTTTATGGAGATGCAGATTTCCTTTTCCAACAGGACTTGGCACCTGCACACAGTGCCAAAGCAACCAGTACCTGGTTTAAGGACCATGGTATCCCTGTTCTTAATTGACCAGCAAACTCACCTGACCTTAATCCCACAGAAAATCAATGGGGTATTGTGAAGAGGAAGAATGGAATTAGTGAAATAAATCAACTTTTTGATGATATTCTAATTATATGACCAGCACCTGTACATATGAAGGAGGAAACAGTGGTGTTTGAGGCTCATGGTATGTTAGTTCCATGTACAGAACTCTTATTATTCAACTATGCCAAGGGAAATACAGTTTTCCATTCTAGGGCACCTTCAAAGAAAAATAGCACAAATCCACGTGTCAAGCAAAGTGCTTTATGAAAATAATGTTTTTGGGTGAACTAACCCTTTAATAAAGTAGGCAGGTGTGGGTCGCAATATTTTGGCCTTGTTTTCAATATTAAGTTTATTATGGGCTTGTTCACTGTTTTTTTTCTAGGAAGATCTGGCAACACAAATGAGTCAAGGCTTATACCTCTTCCCCTGTGTTTTCCTACACCGCACACATACAGAAGAGAGACACATATGCGATGCGCTTTAAATACGTCATTAACAACTAGACCTTCAGCTCGGTTCTGTACACACGGCACAGAATTTGTAATTGCGGTTGTCACTACCTGCATTGTTCTGGAGTTAATTCAGTTACAGAATGCAGTCGTCAATCCCGTAAATGACTGTGTGTGTAAAGAATGGGAATAAGCACTAAAAGGTGAACTGGGAACCAAATTTAACTGCAGTGTGTATGTGGCTAATAAAACATTTGTAACTTACTCCTTATAAAAGCTAACTATTAATTCAAATCCACTTGGCTCAGAAATCTGAAGCGGCACATGCATGATTGAACGGGCATACATTTCTGATTCCAGGAGAACAGAGAAAACTGCTCTCAGATTAACACCGAGAGTAGAAGTCCACAAACGCCCCATCAGAGAGGCAATGAAAAAGCTTCGGACAAAGTTAATATTGCACAGGCCACTAAATGAATTACTATAGAACCCTGAAGCGGTGCGACTACTGACTGCTTTTAAATTATAAATCCAAACTATGAATTCAATTTTCATAATCTCATTCACAGGGCCCAATCTATTGTCTGATCTAATTTGTATATTTCATCGGCTGAATTAATGAACTTCCACCGACTCCCGCTTCTTGCTTGAGAATGGAAAAAAAACATGTAATTAAGTCAAAACATAAAACAAAAGAAATTAATTAGATTGCTTATCAACCTAAAATCAATCCAAACTTTATTTCCTGTTGCATTTGGTAGTAGAGAGAAGCTCTCCTCCCACCGCTCCGTTCCCATCGCTCTGTGTTTAAAATAGGATCAAAGCACCTGCCAGTATTACTCAGACAAAGAAATCGATGAGTAGAACAAGACTCCAGCATGTGGGTGAGACAATGCACAAAAAGAGAGAGAGACAGAACTCCGGTGAAGTAGAACAGCATATAGCACCGGCATGTTAAAAACTCATTTTAAGCCCTTCAAGCATATTTAACGTCTCTTCTTTGAACTGACAAGAAACTTAAGTATTGTTGAAATGTCTCTGATTTAACTAAACACAGCACTGCATGTACCGCACAGCTTTTGTGTGAACACAATATTACTGCTATTACAGCTCAATAATAATAAGACAAGAAAACTACCATCTCTAGAGAGTGTCAAAATTTTTCCTTTTAGTATAAAATGTCTGAACTGATTATTTATTTATTTTTTTTAAATCAGAACCTTGGCTTGGTGGTTAACATCAAAAACTTTGGTAACACTTTACAATAAGGTCTCATTTGGTAACATTAGTTAATGTATTAACTAACATGAACTAACCATGAGCAATACATTTGTTACAGTATTTATTCATCTTTGTTAATGTTAGTTAATAAAAATACAGTTGTTCATTGTTTGTTCATGTTAGTTCACAGTGCTGTAACTAATGTTAACAAATACAACTTTTGATTTTACTAATGTATTAGTAAATGTTGAAATTAACATTAACAAAGATTAATAAACACTGCAGAAGTATTGTTCATTATTAGTTCGTGTTAACTAATGAAACCTTATTGTAAGGTTTGTGTGTTTTCCTGATTGCATGGATTTGAATAACCATATTTATTTCAGATATGACAAACACAATGCCATTCACATAATTAAACATGCAATGTGATGGTCATGTGACAGGTCATGTAACAGTAATGCAGTATACAACAAATTGTTGCATAATGTATACAGGTCCATATTTGTTTTAATAGTAGTCAGTATACATTATATACTGCACTGTGTGCAGCTAGCAGAAGGCTAGTGTTGTCTTAAAGGGATAGTTACCCAAAAATGAAAATTTGCTGTTAATTTACTCACCCTCAGACCATCCAAGATGTAGGTGTCTTTTTTTCTTCAGTAGAAGAAGATTTTTGGTATTTGGTCATTCGTATAATGCAAGTCAACGACTACCGTCATTTTGGGAGTCAAAAAAACAAAACTAAATTAATACCGATGATACATTGAGGTCTTATGAAGTAAAACAACACTATTTACAACATTATTACCTGTAATCCACAGCCTCGGCAAATGGTCCTAAGTTTACGGAGTCTGCAGCGCGAGCTTTCGCAGTATGACGTGTGCGCAGGAGCTCAAATGTTGAGAATCTGTGAAAAGTCATCTTTTCCCGACTGAGATCGCATAAGCGAATGTAATCTTAATTTTTAACCCTCATCCTTCTCTCGGGTCATTTTGACCCAAAACTAATTTTTTTAATTATTTTTAAAATGGTCCAAGACTCTAGGACTTTTGTCGCACTTGAACCACACACACACTTTTTGAGGAGTTTTGTGCTTGAAATTTAAAAAAGTAAAAAAATCCTTCCCTCGTGGGTCAATTTGACCCTCTTAGGAATTCATGGATGTGAGGAATGCTTCAGTACACATAGAAAAACCTGTTTTAGTAAAAATGTTACTGTACTATACATAAAAATGTTTTAGTTTACCAAAAAACTTTTTTATAATGTCTACATGTGTATCTGAATGCATACTAAAGATATCAACTCGAGAACTGACTTCAGCACCCAGTGGAAGAGTGCATTTGCTCCATATACAGCTGTAAGGCCATCTAGTGGCAAGAATCATGAAATATCATGTTATATTATTCTTTTTCCACAAGAGGCCGGCAAAGACACTCAATGTAAGATATTTTGAGCTGATTTAAAAGGGTTATGTATGAAATTGCATAAAGTTGAAAGGTAAACTTTTTTTTGTTTTGTTTAAATATCAAAATTAAATTAAATGGGCTTTCTGTTTTTTTGATTCTTAAAGTGACGGTAACCATTGAGTTGAATTATACGAATCACCAAGCTTCACGGTTTCAGCTAAAAATCTTTACTTTTCTCCTGAGAAAAAAAGTCACCTACATCTTGGATTGCCTGAGGGTGAATTAAATTAACAGCAAATTTTCATTTTTGGGTGAACTATCCCTTTAAGACAATAGCCAATCACTGAAAGGCAGAAGAAGCAGACGATCATTACTACATTATTTAAGATGACACACCACCTCTCCTGGGAAGATTCATAGGCTCTTCCTGATATACTGGAGATGGTGTGTCATAAACCCTGAACATGTGAATTACTGCCCCATTTGTGAGAGAATCATTCTTTTGAACCAATGCTTGGTTGATTTGTTTAGACCGATTCGCAAAGCATTTGTAAACCACTTGATTGTAGTTTGGGAACTGTAATAAACTGCAGTAAAAAAAAAAAGAGAAAAAAAAAGAAAAGTAATGAACCATTTATTCCAACCAACTTGCTGGAAGTTCAACAAAATGAATCAGACTTCCCAGTGTGAACACAAACAGATATACAGTAAACAAATACATTCAAAAGTTCACAGGTGCATCTGCTACACCAACATAAATCACTATAATCACACACACGTATGTTTTGCACACCCCCTAAAGTGTGATTCCTTATCCTCTGAGCAAATTTTCACCTTCAGCATCAGTCGTGCAACTGCTTATACTCCATTTATCAAGCAGCAGCACAATCTGTACTAGCTAATTCTCCAGCACGCAAGAGAGCGGACGCCCAGCGGTGCTACAACCACTCTGTCTGATCATGTTTGGATCAAATATCAGTTCTTGCCTTTTTCTTTTTTTTTTTTTTTTTTTTTTTTTTTAAGAAATGAGGTGATATCTGCGAGTGTTAAAGCTCACCAATGACCCTGGAATTGGTAGAGAACTGGAACTGCTCGAAAATGTTACCTGTTTTCACGTTCTTTTCGCGTTGCAACTCATAGTAATGAGAATTTTGATTAATTCCAATGACTATTTTTTTAATCAGCTGGACCAAAAAGATTTGTTCACTGATTTATTTTTGCCGGTTGCATCATTATGCAAATGGTTGGTGAGCATCTTTTGTGTGTTAAGAGTCATAAATATTTAAGAAACATAGCAACAGCTCTTTTATTCCAAATATTAGTAATATTAGACATGAGCCATGCTTATATTCAGACCAACAGCACAATTATAAGTGTAATGTTGTTTAAGTACTTATTTATTATAATAAAAAACTTTTTGGGGTGTCTTTGTAATCTTTTATACAACAGTTCAAAAAATGAAGAATAAATCAGTGTTAAATACCCACTGAAATGCCTTGAAACGCACAGCATTATTCAATATGTTGATGTAATTTCCACTGAAACAGGAAGACAGGGCGTGACATAGCCCCTCCGTCTTTTTCAAAATAGCCAATAGCGTTTAGTTTATATCACAGCTTAGCCAGAGCCGCTGAGCTCAGTAAAGCCGCAGTTTCCTCCTAATCTTCTTCATATCGCTTTAGCGTTCTGTGCAGAATTCAAATGGGTCTGATATGTTTTCTGGTCCGTGCTGACTCACGCATATGATCCGCTCTGTGCTCTCGTGTCTCTGGACCGGAGCAGACTCACTATTACGTGAAACTAGACTTTATTCACCCCAACAGAAAGCATATTTACACTGTCTGAATCGTTCCCTATTCCCTATATAGTACACTATGTGCCATTCACCATGTAGAAAGTAGAAAATAGCAAATGAACAAGTGACCGATTTCAGCTCTTCAGCGTCTGTTTATAATGTAGGGGCTTCGGATTCTAGAGAGCATTTGATTGGACAGAAAATCTGATGAGAAGCTGAAGTGCAGAGTGAGGTCATCAAAATCATTGTTACAAAAATTGCGGAAGTGAGAGACTGTAAGTTTTGAAAGCTTATCTTCTAAATCTTTGGAGCAGACTAGCTTTTAGATCACAGTAAGGCTAACATATTCATACTAAAAGCCAAAAAACTTCAATGATTCACTTATAAAGACAGTGGCTGCGTCCGAAATCACATACTCTCTTGAGTAGGTACTTATTTTGAATAAGTATTTACTTTGCAACTGCTAAAAAGTATGTTCTATAATTGTATGAATGTAACTATGAATGTGACGTACTACATTCGCCAAGTTGTCATTATCATGTGACCTAAGGCGTCAGTTTTCAGCATTCACAATTCCTCATGGGATGGTAAAGTGTCCATCATATGCACACTTCAGAATCTCGCCGGAAGAAGTAGATCATCCAGGTACTTTTTGTCTACTCTTTTATGAGCACTGTGAATTCGGACACACTTCTTTTGTCACATACTGTTTTTTGCCTACTATATAGTAGGGAAATATGCAATTTCAGATGCAGCCAGTCACTTGTTTTGTTTGCTGAAATGAATCAGTGTTGAATCAATGATTCAAATCCCACATGAATTAATGATTCAAGTCCCAGTGCTGTTAGAATGTACATCAGCTCTCTTGGAAAGCCACTCTGCCAATCAGATTACAGATTACTATAAATAAACTATTATTCATTTATATTTAAAATATGCATGTCTACAAATCTTTCATGTCTACAATTAATTCAAAAACACTGATTAGTTCACAAACAAAGAATCACCAAGAACAAGAAAAATATAGTATTCACTTCCCACAGGCCATTTAAGTAAAGTCTGGTTTTACAGTGATCAGGCAAGATGTCATGAATTTTGCAATGCAGTTTGGCCACTGTCCAAACACATAATGGACCATAAAGCTTTAAGATTAGACACAACTATCCTGATCCTTTAAGTACAGTAGACAAGCCACACCTTCAGTAAAACTCTGTCTAATGCCTGTTCCTAAAGCATGCTATTCACAGAAGCTTTTTAGTCTTTTTTCATGATGTGCCATGTCCTGTGATATGGTTTTGCATTCAGTGATGAGAATAACTTTCCTTAACCTCTTTGACTTAATATCACACTAGAATAGAACTATTAAGCCAGCTAAACTAGTTTCCAACTTGTTCTTTCTTCTCACCTTTAAAGTGCAGTGCATTGGCTAGAATCATGGCTCCAGGTCTGGTTTCCAGTGTCTGTTCCAGAGCTGCTGTCTCTTTCCCATTCATCCCATTTTTAGCCCAGGACTGGAGCTTCTCCATGTCAGTCTGTTTCTGTGCATCCTCCAGGGCCACATGCTGCAACCCAAAGTGGGTCTGGAGCTTCTCCAGAAAGCTCTTCTCCAGTTCAGGGGCTTGTTTGGAAAACACTGCGGAGGAACTGTGCAATGTGTAGCTGGTTCCATTAGCTTCACGCACAGATTTCAGTGCCCTGGTCAAAGCTTCTCCAACCGCTTTTTCATTTTTGGTGATACTCAGGAAATCATGAAACTGGCCTACTGTGGATCCATTAGCTCCACCTCCCACAGCCAGCAGAGAGTTGGCCAACAGAAGCGGGGAGATGACGGTGTTGGTCTTGGAACCATCGATGCGGAGCGACCTGTACAGCTGCAGTCCCAGGCTCCAGGTGGGGTGATGTAAGCTGGAGATTTCTGGCTGAGGCGAGCCTTGAACTTTGGGTTCCTGTGGAGTAGATGACCGGACACTCTGTAGAGCCAACAGTAGTAGAGACAGGAGAGGAACAGGAGACATGGGCAGCATTGCAGGTCTGGAGAGAAAGGGAAAGAGAAGAAAATATTAAAATATTATTCTACAAATGTTAAGTATATTACAGTTCACACACAACGCATTTTTCCATTCCACTGTGCTACTTATCCATTGTTTTTCAGATGTCTTGCATCTCGCATTCTACTGCACGTGTTTTGCATTAAAAAAAAAAGCAAAAAACACATTCTGTGTGAACTGCCCCTTAAGGCCAGCGTATACTTCACTTTTTACGCGTACGCGAGGGTCAGTGTACAGCGAGCGTGACGCGCATTTTGTCATCAGAAGAGTACCCCACCACCCCACCCCCCAAAAAACCTTAATTCTGGTAAAACGCCCACTTTTCAGTCTAATCAGTTTTCGATGGACAATATCAAGTCCTGTCCAAGTTTCTCTCGCTCTCTCTCTTTCGCTCTCTCATTTCACAAATGCTAATTTATATTAAAGTCCTGAATCCCAAGGATGGATTGTGGTCCTGTGAGGCCCCAGGGCATCAGCTTCTTGGACACCACCCAAAATTAATTGATTTTAATTATATTATGGGCAAACATTCAAACACTGTTCGCCTATCTATCACTGTTCGCTTTCCTGTAGCTCAAACAATAAGAGTGTGGCACTAGCAACGCCAAGGTCATGGGTTCGATTCCCAGGAAAAGCAAGAACTGACAAAAATGTGTACCTTGAATGTAATGTAAGTTGCTTTGGATAAAAGTGTTTGCCAAATGCATAAATGTAATGTAATCTATCTATCTATCTCAATTTAACATTTGCAGTGCCTTGTTTCTGATGCTTTAGAAACCTCAGCTCAAGGGCCCGGGGCCCAGGCCATAATCCATCCACAGAACAACAATATTCTCAGCTGCCATAAAAATACTGTGGTAACCAGAGTTACCACAGTACAATAAAAAGAAATTAATATGACAGATATGCTAAATAAATGAGATTCCATTTAAATGCATTATAGATTTTATTTTGTTTGTTTTACAGCAGTAACAGCCACAGTATTTTATTTTGGAGGAAAACGTGGTTGCAGTAGTAATTTTATACAAGCGTCTATACTGACACTCTAATCCCGACGTCAAATTCGTTTTCCAGACTGTTGCACGGCTGACAGGGCATTAAATAGTGACCGGGCAATTCCTCGCAGCCTATGCATCTCTAAAATCAACGTTAAAATCCTCTTAAATCTAAACCATGAACCGAACAGAGTCCTCCAGAGTTTTCGCTTTATATCCGAGAGATCACAGAAAAGACCGAATAAACAAACCCCTTAAATAACAGCAGCCGTCGGAGGATATTATACAGGCGGAACAGTAGATGTTGATTTTTGCGCTTGCTGAGCGAGCGCAGCTGTTCCGTCTGCTCGGAGAACTGAGGGGCAAAAAACAAAGTGAAAAAGTTCCTTGTTTGCTTGTACCGTTAATTAATTAAAGCTTCCTTCTTTCCTGCGGCTTCCTCAGCGGGTTTGAGCTGAAAGGAACTGACAGGGCAGGTTCAGACGTGACAGAGGAGGGTCTTGTCACAGTTTGCTCACTTTTCCACCAGTCGAATGCAATGCATTCTCCATGGACTCAATCCGGGCATTTTTCCTCTTTCCAGAAATCGGACATTCCATAAACCTCCTTTTCAATGCACTCTTGTATAACGAGTACATTTTTGTATATCAGTGCTATACACCATAAAAGTGTCAGAATGCATTTTTATTCAGTGTTTTGACAAAGAGCTATCTTTGTTGTTGTTGTTGTTGTTGTTGTTTCTTCACGCAACTGGTTGGTTCCGTCAGCTGTACCTCGAGGAAAGCACACGGTTACAATTACGACCGAAAGGGGGCGCGCGCGTTCTACACTGCCCCGGCCCAACAACATAAGGTCGACTTGTCCTATAATAGCGTGTCATGTATCCACCCGCGAAAGCATTGAACACACTCCTCTTCCTTCTGATTTACATTTTGAGCTCCCAGTTTTGGATTTCAGCTGTGACTTTTTCCAAAACCCTTAGAGAAAGCTTAATTAAAACAACAACAACAACAACAACAGTTAAAGTCCCCATGAAATCAAAATGGAAGTTTTTTGGCTTTTAGTATGAATATGTTAGCCTTACTGTGATCTAAAAGCTAGTCTGCTCCAAAACAATGACAAAATTCACATTTAGAAGATAAGCTTTCAAAACTTAGTCTTTCACTCCTGCCAATATGGATCAATGATTTTGATGACATCACTCTGCACTTCAGCTTCTCTGCCCAATCAAATGCTCTCTAGAATCTAAAGCTCCGCCCCTTACATTATAAATAAATTATTTAAATCTGTTTAAAAATAGGAAGATATATTTTTATTATATTAATAAACACATTATAGTTAAAATGGTTTTCTGTTTTTGTATTATTTGAGCGGTGATGAAATATATTTATCTTGTAAATACTTGCCAGTATTTCAGTAATAAAAGTCTAGATCTTTAAAATGCATCCAAATTACAGCGAAACGCAACCGTACGGTGCTCTGCAGTGGTCAAAAAGGATATAAACAGTGAATTTTGAAGCGATATATTCTTGAAAACTCAGAGATGTGGATACGGACAGCAATTAAATCACCACACGACCTTGGTGTTTGTCAAATTACGGTAGGTAATTCAGCCGGGGATTTTTACGCAGGTGGTGGGAGAAAAGCACTGACATTCTGGATTTGGACGGAAATAACTAGCCCCTGTAAATGATGAAAATACCTTATGACCCCACGAGAAACAATTACCGTCCGAATAGGGCTATTGACTACTTTCTTAATGGTGAATGCCCATAGTGCACTCTATAGGGGATAGGGAACGATTCAGTGTAAAGATGCTTTCCATTGGGGCGAATCAAGTCTGGTTTCATGTTAGTGTAAAGTGAACCGCCGCAGCTCACACACGGCCTGCTCCGGGCCAGAGACACGAGAGCACAGAGCGGATCACATGTGTGAGTCGCCACAGACCACAAAACATATCAGATTAATTTGAATACTGCACGGAATGCTGTATTTTAAAGCGATATGGAGGCGATTAGGAAGAGAAAAGGCATCAATGCTTCTCCTTTACTTTGAATGGGTGACGTCATGCATTGCCGAATTGAATTGTGGGTTCCGTTGCATTGCGTCACTGGAGTTGCTCGCAGCAGAAGCTGAAAAGATAAACAATTTTCAAGTGTCAGCCAATCAGATTGCCTATGCAAATACCCTAGCACAGACGCTAGCCAATTGCAACACCGGAAAAGTAATATGATTGGCTGTTGTCACTATGATGGTTGTATCAGCACCAAGCTTTAGACAAGCGTTGACGCAAACGCCCATGTGAATGCAGCATTAGAGATTAGGAGGAAACTGCGGCTTTACCGAGCTCAATGGCTCTGGCCGAGCTGTGATATAAACTAAACGCTATTGGCTATTTTAAAAAGGGGGAGGGTGTTGCTTGATTTGTCGATTTTGTCTTCCTGTTTCAGTGGAAATTGCGTCAATTAATAATGCTGCGCATTTCAATGCACTTCAGTGGGCATTTAAGGTAAAGTTCAAGATTAGTCAAGTTGAACTGCAAATTGATCAATGAGCAGATAACATGAGCAGACAGAATCAATTGATGTTTAGATACTCAGAGGCGGTGGAAATGGAGGATCAGGCCTGAGGACAGACTCTCAGAACGCGCCAAAAACACGCCGCAATACTAAACAGCCTGCTGGGACATGACAGTACATAGACTATGCCAATTACTCCTCTAATCCACATCACACTCTCAGATAGTCGTCTACAAAGCACACGCTGGAGAATACACAAGCGCACTCACAATGCCTCTGTGTGCCTGTCACACACACACACACACACACACACACACACACTGTAACTTGCACTCATATGTTGTGATGGCTAATTAGACATACATGGTGTACATATGCTTTGTGAATCTAAAGCTGTCAGAGGCCTCACGCATCACATCTAGTGCATTCACCCCCAACGTGCACATACTGCCAGCATGCTGACTGGAAATACGCCCCTCCTTCACACACACGTGCACTCGCGGTAATGATGACTAATGTGTGCTGGTCATGGCTGCTTGCTTTATGTGGAGGATAGGTGTAACTGGATATGTCTTAACCATCTCTGTGGGAGCTGCTGCCTTAAGGACACTCGCAGAACATCACAGTCATCGGAGCCTGTAATTAGTTGCCCTTTCATACTGGTCTCCATTCACCCCCCTCCCTGTTTTCAAATCAAAACCTTCGCCGTTATAAGAGCCACTGTTAAACCGATCAGGTTATCACAGTCAGACGAGCCTATAATGAGCCGGTTTCACAGATACAGCGGCCCAGGTGATCCATCTACCCGCGGCTGCTTCGCACCTAAACGAGTCCCCAGGGAAACCTCACAGATCCATGGATGCCCTGTGGGAGATTTGCATCTTCCAGGGGTCTCACCTTTCACCAGTGCAACACCTTTGCCACTCCTTTGACCTCCTAGACGCACCTTTACACCCTAAATGTTAATTTCACCCCTATAGTTGTGGCAATGCATGACCCCCTGTCGATGTATCAAATGCCATCGCAGGATCTTATTTCCACTTAGCAGGTCATCCACGTACACAGATTTACTACATTAGCCTCAGAGTAGGTTTGTGGGTTAAATGTTTGGCCTCGGGGCATGACTACACTGGATTAGAACATCTAAAAGGGAATGTATAGCTTGTTTATGATGATTTGTTTATGAAAATGCTATGAACTAATATTCTGAGGCATGATACAGAAATGAAAACATTCACTAAAGGAGTGACCTGAACATCACAGAAAGTTTTGACTTGAACAGTAAAACAAGGGATGCACCAATAAGATGATTTTGTCAAATACAATAAACCAAGAATTATTCTCCCGTCTCTGCAGGACGTCTACACCAAACGCTGCAAAGGTAGAGCTACTAAGATCATCAAGGACTCTAATCACCCTGCAAACCCTCATTTCACGCTGCTGCCATCTGGTAAGTGCTTCCGAAGCCTGATGGCCAAAACTGGGAAACTCAGGAGGAGCTTCTTCCCCCAGGCCATCAGACTCCTGAACTCAGTCACTTAACATCACGTGAACATCGACATACTGACATTGCACTGCACTTTCTGTTCTCGTTGTTACTGTGTAACAACCTGTTATAAACCTGTTTGCACATTATACTAATTTTGTACATTTGTTAACCACATATTTATAAGTCTACAGTTTGCTCACTGCACAGTTTACTTCAATTATTTTATTTTATTACACTTCTTTATTTATTTATTTTTTCTACTTGATTTATTTATAATTATATATATATATATATATATATATATATATATATATATATATATATATATATATATATATATATATATATATATAGTACTTTTTTATTCTATTTCTATTATAATTTCCTCTTGTGTTTTTAACTGTGAATTTGCACTGTCCATGGAGCGGACCTGTTTACATTTCACTGCCGGTTGTATATTCTGTATATAACTGTGTATGTGACAAATAAAACTCTTGAATAAAACTCTTGAATCATGTTATGGTCAATAACCAAAAAATGGTTGTCTGATAGTATGGAACTGTAATATTTTATCTAAATGTAAAAAATAAATAATTACAAATTAAAATCAAAGGGACAATTTAATTTAGGGATCAAAACATTGTAATCTACAGTAAGAAGAATCAATGTTCATTTAGAGATTTGCATTAAAGGCACAATATGTAATTTTCACCACTAGAGGTCGCTTATTCAAAACAAAGATGCCTTGATTTTGCGGAAATCTGAGTTGTTGTCTTCATCTCTACAGCCGGTGGAAAAGACTGGTGAATGGTGTTTGTGGTCACAGTTTCATTCGCGGATCCTATGTTGGATATGATTGACCAATAGCCTACATCTTGGATAAGATTCCTAAAAGTTTCTCACCTACACACATTACAGACACGCATAATAGCATAAAGATAAGCGATTAGCCTGATTCACTGTTCATTCGATAATCTTTGAGTCTGATGTGCTAATTGGGTCTCCTTTTAATAGGTATATTCTTTAGCGCCTGATTACAATTCCTACAAAATCATGTTATGACTAAAGTTCAATTCAGTTCAATTAATGAACCAACTTGACCGGTTACTTTCTATGAACGGCCCAAAAAGAACGAATCATTCAAGAGCCGAACATCACAAGTGTCCACTTCTTCTGGTCATGCATATGTGGGGTAACGCAGCGCTGTTTTATCATATTAGATATTATTGATATTAGGCATGATAAAACACTGTACTCGGAGTAAATCAAGAAAACGAGATTTAAACACTAAGACTAACTGTGTTGCGCTATAACAATGATTAGCTTTCTGTCGATGAATGTCTCCAAACAGTTGCTCACCTGTCTAATAAAACACATGATATATTAAAGAGTCTTTGGTATTTTCATGGTTTCTACAAAATATAACCGAAACTCGAGGGTAACGAGGGTATGATGTCATTGATACGCGACACAGACACTGTCCATGTCCTGGTAAAAATAGCTTATTTCACTGGATTTAAACATTCTTGGAAACATTTGGATGTAAGTACACAAGTCAACAAAATATATAACATTGCTCTAGTGGTTTTTGGATTTTAATCCCAAAATCTTACACCCTTAAATTTAACAGTGTTACCCCTTTAGGTCATGAATTTGAATGAGGCCTTTGATATATAAAAGTTCATTGTGATATAAGAATATTCTGTAAGTTTCAGAGCTGAAAACTTCCTTGTTAATCAAAAGCTTTTATTGACACCAGGCCCAGCAAACGCTCAACCTCAGAATGTGCCCGGCTGTGATGTCCGAGTGTGATGAAACACCACCTCTGCAGAAGAAGATCAACGCCTGATTCTGTAGCCCTGCCCACCGATTATTGGCCTACATGGAGCTAAACCGGATCGAACTTCCAAGCAATAAACATGCTGCGTAAGCTTCATTTCGGATTCCAATATTATGAATGCATGGATGAACTTTATTTTTAATGAATATCCAGCTCATGTGGGGAAGACATTGCGCGTTTGTTCCTTCATTTCACCCCGGATTCGTTTGTAAACAAGAGACTGGATTTGCAGACAGGATGAGATTACATGAATGAATGAAGCAACACACTGATGTGAGTAAAAAATGTTTTTTATATGTGATAGTATTGCATTGTTACATATCGTTTGACATCTATTGATTATGTGTACGTGTCTAACCGAACATACCTTAGCACGCTGTCAAAGGCTGGAGAATCCTTTATTTGTGGTGTTGTTGGTTCATTGTGTGATCAGACTTGGACATTTATGGGCCAGGGCTCGCAAAGCCCAACATCCCAGGGCTATGTGTTTTCCAGACGGGCTACCAAAACGTAAGCCCGGCCTGCTGACGGGCTATCTTAAATAGTGAAATAACATTCCTTTCTTGATGTGCATTGTTCACTCTCTTGACTTGATATTTGAAGGAAATATACAATCACTTTGTCTGTGTGTGTGTGTTAGTGATGCACGGTTTGCGGTTATATCCACCGATCGGGCGGGCCAAGTAATAAAAAAATAACATTACAATTAATTGTGGATGGATGAGATAAATCATTGTATTTGTTTGATAAACAAATTTTTATCAAAAATAAAAAAAAATATATATATATTTTTTTTTTTTTGATGGGCACTCATAACAGTGGGCGTTTACTTCCAAGTCTTCAGTGCAGCACGCCCATAAAAACCTAGCGTAGCAGGAGAAAGCCTCAAAACCAGGGTCTTTTACTTATTCATTATGATGTTTCTGAATGTAAAAACTACGCAAATGTCATGTTGACCTCAGACAACAGTATAAAAAAAAAAAAAGCCAGTTCATGACCCCTTTAAATTAGTAGGGTTTTTATGATTCATTTTTGATGGCAAAGGTAATCTAAATGTAAAACGTGGAAATGGAAATGAGCATGCACAAATATAAAATACTGGCTAATATTTTCTAATATTATAAGAATTTAAAAAACAAATTTTGCAGATGATTGATATGGTACTGAATGGAACTGAATTGATATGGTAAAAAAACACTCAGAATACCTTAGCAACTGCATATCAACGACCTGGTAACCAATCACCCTAGCATTGCGGCAGTGAGTTCTCCAAGACAAGCACCGCTCACATTTTCTTCAGAATGTGTAAAAATCTAGTTTACTCTGCTATTTACCTTATTATATGCCTCCCCAAAGGGCATACATTTGCTTTGAATATGTTGGACATCTTTATAGTGCCAGAGACAATATACAGAAATAACTGACATTTACCATTCAGCTTAATTGATTTTCCTTATGGATGCTGTCTTGTAAAACACATAGAGACCAAAATTCACAGTTCATCTTCTCTTCCAGCATCTTCTGGACACCTTTAAGTCAGAGTATTGGTGTCCATCCAGTCTCATAACCCACAAAACGCTCTGCCAGCGACAGGAGACGAGAGGCAGGGCGAATGACATTTACTGTACAATAGGCCTCTGATTTACTTTCCGTACGAGCCTGTAGACAGCAAAGCTCTCACGCACACACACACACACACACACACCTTTACTGCAGGGTCTTTTATATGCTGGAGCCATTTCAGGACAAACAGTGGGGTTCGCTCCGTCAGTTCATCATCATCCCTGACCCGTGGGCCGTTTCATGCTCAGTCTCCCATATATGCTGGCTCCAGAGCAGTCGCTCTCATCTGCATTCAAATTTCCATCATAATAAGAGATTCTGGAATACTGCTCTGAGATCAGCGTTAAAAGAGAAGATCATTCAACACTCCGTTGTACTCGTTTGGATCCGAGAGCGTTGAGTGACGGACCTGTGGCGCGTTTCCCAGTGCTTTTAATCCATGATGACTCCATGGGTCTGACCCGCAGCGGCAAGTAGGCCTGAAAAGAATATAAACACATACATTTCCTCTGTCTCTCCCTTTCTTTCTCACTCTCTCATTCATACAAATACACACCCAAGGGTGTATAGTCTACAGGAGCGGAGGTCTGGATAGCTAAAAGAGCAAAAACACACACAGACACAGTTGGGGGGAAAACATGTTCACAATTGTCAGAAATCACAGCACCATCTGTTCTCTGTCTCAGATGTTTCCAGGCAGAGGCTCGAGGATTTTCCTGCGAGACGAAGCAAACCGGGCGGCTGACCCTCAGGGCGATCCCAAGTCAAGAACAAGGGTGTCGGGTGAAGGGAGCAGATGACAGAGGTGGCGTTTTTCTGTAACACCGTCTGGTTAAAGCACACACAGGCAGAGAAATATACATAACCCATGCCTGACATATGAAATTAAATGTTTTTTAATATTTAAAAAAAAGCTGAAATGGTCAAATGTTTAGACAAAATAGGTATAAAAAGGTGCATATATTTTTATCATATTTGATGCACACATTTTCAACCTGTTTTTTCCATAATGTTATGCAAGCACAAGTTAAAAAATCTAAATCCACCATAGAATAAAAAATAAAATCTTTTTATCTCACAGGTCCAGTGTTGGGTAGGTTACTTTGGAAATGTGTTACAGATTACAAGTTACCCTATTTAAAATAAATAATAATAAAGTACTGTACTGTATTTTAATTACTTTATTAAAGTGTCTTAATAAAGTTTAATAAATACTGTATCAAATGTTTTAAAGCACCTTACAGTCGTACTCAACACTGATTACTGGCAGACCTTCAAAATCCTTCATCATTAAGATTATAATAATTTAATTTTAAAGCACAGCCACCTCAAAATCTGACTTTAGCACCTCTTTTTACTTTGAGATCATTCTGAGGTTAAATATAGATTTGAAATCATAACAAGTAATAGTTTAATAGCTATGATACTGTTTTTGAAAGGAAACACGGGCATCTAACAATGCCTTGGAAAAACAGTTAATCTTACAAAATAAAGCATATGTGTAACGGTGGCCAGCTAGTAGTCGCTGTGCAAGTAAACCTCACTCCCCTGATCTCAAGAGACGCTCTAGCGACTGACGCTAGAGGTTGTGCCTTTAGCCTCATTGTTAGCGTGTCTGACTCTCATGCCGTTGGACCCCGGTTTGAGTCCTGCTTGGAGTGGGTGGTTCAAACAGGAGGGGTTACATATACATAAACCCAAATAGAAAATAAAGCAGTTATCGAATAAGCATGTGTCCCATTCTGTGTCCTAAACTCCTGAAACATCGGTGTCTCATATTTTAGAGCAGTCAGTGCAATTTGGGAAAGAAATTAATGAAATCTTTATTTGTGTTTTATCTCTGTGTGTGTGTATTAATATTATTCAGCATGTCTTAGCTTTTTACAGAATATATTCAGATGTAACCCTCTCTGAAATCGGTAAGATTTTCATAAGTAACAGTAATTTAATTACACATCTTTTCAGTAACTGTAACAGATTAGTTACATTCATTTTGTAATAAAGTTACATGTAACTAGTTACTCCCTAACACTGCACAATTTGGATTTTTTTTTCCTCAGAATTGCGAGTTTATATCTCGTAATTGTGACTATTTCTCGCAATTGTGCATTTATGTCTCGTAATTTTGACTTTATTTCTCGCATTTCTGACTTCATTTTTCACAATGGCGAGTTTATATCTCGTAATTGTGACTATTTCTCGCAATTGTGCATTTATGTCTCGTAATTTTGACTTTATTTCTCGCATTTCTGACTTCATTTTTCACAATGGCGAGTTTATATCTCGTAATTTTGACTATTTCTCACAATTGTGTGTTTATATCTGGGTAATTGTGACTATTTCTTGAAATTCTGACTTTATAACTCACAATTCTGACTTAATTTCTCATAATTGTACATTTATATCTCGTATTTGTGACTATATCTCGCAAATGCAAGTTTATATCTCGTAATTGTGACTTTATTTCTCGTAATTGTGACTTAATTTCTCACAATTGTGTATTTATATCTGGTAATTGTGACTATTTCTTGCAATTCTGACTTCATTTCTCACAATTCTGACTTAACTCACAATTGTGCTTTTATATCTGTAATTGTGACTTTATTTCTCGTAATTGTGACTTTATTTTTGTAATTGTGACTTTATTTCTCGTAATTGTGACTTTATTTTTGTAATTGTGACTTTATTTTTGTAATTGTGACTATTTCTCGTAATTGTGACTTTATTTCTCGTAATTGTGACTTTATTTCTCGTAATTGTGTGTTTATATCTGGTAATTGTGACTATTTCTTGCAATTCTGACTTCATTTCTCACAATTCTGACTTAACTCACAATTGTGCGTTTATATCTGTAATTGTGACTTTATTTCTTGTAATTGTGACTCTATAACTCAATTCTGACTTCATAACTCACAATTGTGCGTTTATATCTGTAATTGTGACTTTATTTCTTGTAATTGTGACTCTATAACTCAATTCTGACTTCATAACTCACAATTGTGCGTTTATATCTCGTAATTGTGACTTTATTTCTCGTAATTGTGACTTTATTTCTCACAATTCTGACTTCATAACTCACAATTGTGCGTTTATATCTGCAATTGTGACTTTATTTCTCGTAATTGTGACTTAATTTCTCACAATTGTGTGTTTATATCTGGTAATTGTGACTATTTCTTGCAATTCTGACTTCATTTCTCACAATTCTGACTTAACTCACAATTGTGCTTTTATATCTGTAATTGTGACTTTATTTCTCGTAATTGTGACTTTATTTTTTGTAATTGTGACTTTATTTCTTGTAATTGTGACTTTATTTCTGTAATTGTGACTTTATTTCTCGTAATTGTGACTATTTTTTGTAATTGTGACTTTATTTCTCGTAATTGTGACTTTATTTTTTGTAATTGTGACTTTATTTCTTGTAATTGTGACTTTATTTCTCGTAATTTCTCGTAATTGTGACTTTATTTCTCGTAATTGTGACTTTATTTTTTGTAATTGTGACTTTATTTCTTGTAATTGTGACTTTATTTCTTGTAATTTCTCGTAATTGTGACTTTATTTCTCGTAATTGTGACTTTATTTCTCGTAATTGTGACTTTATTTCTTGTAATTGTGACTTTATTTTTGTAATTGTGACTTTATTTCTCGTAATTGTGACTTTATTTCTTGTCATTTTGACTATTTCTCACAATTGTGCTTTTATATCTGTAATTGTGACTATATCTTGCAATTCTGACTTTATAGCAATTCTGAGAAAAATGTCAGAATTGCGAGATATAAACTCGTAATTGTGAGACAAAAAGTCACAATTACCTTTTAAATTGTTTTATTCTGCATCAACAAAGTGACATGAAATCATTCATTTTTAATAAGAGATGGGAAAGGTTGTTATGCAAATGACTCGCGATGTGATGCAGCCAATGGGAGTGAAGACGGTAGGAAAATGTAACAAAAAAAAAAGTTAATAAAATGAAAAAGACCTTCTCAAACATTAGTCATGCAGATGTTTAGGTGTGCTGAATTAATACATTCCTGGACAAATTACATCAGCCCTATTAGCACTGACCTTTGACCTTTACTCTGACCAGCGCATAATGAGATAGCAAAACATGCATTAGGTGCACACTTACGAATCTTGGCAGATGCAGTACGCCATCCATCAAGAGTTTCATTAATACTACTCATTTCACATACTGCTTTTTCATAGAGAAGCAGAGAAACAAGCGGCGAAGTCTCTGAACAGTCTGAGCTAACTCAAACATGATCACATACACATGCTGGTTTAAAGCTCGCATGCTGGTTTAAACAGGCACACCTTCCCAGACAGATGGACAGCCACGCACACAGACTTTCTTCAGTTCTCACACTTTCTTGAACACACATGGTGATTTGCTCAAACAGATACACTCAGATACTGTTTCCCCCCCTCTCTCTCTCTCTCTCTCTCTCTCTCACTCTATCAACAGAAGCGAGGTTAACTGGAGCAGTTAATTGCTCAGAGTGAGTCAGCGATGAGTGGAGTGTTTGGAAGTGGCACACACTCCTGTGCTGACAGCTGTCTTTATATAAACTGAACACTGCTCAACCCAGAGCGGCTTTCCGTCCCAAAAAATCCGACCGGCACGGTTCTGCAACACGTCTTAGATCAGCGGGGAACGGAACAGACGCCGGAGCGCAGCAAACCGCGCCTCCCACCGCCTCCCCCTCGCTCTTTCTCTCCTTCCCCCCTGCATCCTTTCTTCACATTGTCCTGCTGTGTTTCCATCTCTCTTTCTCTCTTGGATTCTCTCTCTTTCTCCTCCTCCCTGCTCGGCTGCTGCCAGGAGCCCAGCTGGCACTGTCATGTCTGATAGCCTGGAACAGACTGGGCGTGCAGAGGGAGGGAGGAAGGGGGGATTTGACGACGCTGAAACGGCTACAGCACAATGCATTATGCATTACAGGAGTGTGTGTGCGTGTTTCCTTGATGCGATAGGAGCATGTTCGTTTTTGGCTCAAAGAGGTGAATAAGTACAACCAATATGGTCGTTGTGAAAAGAGCTGATTTGGTGCTCAAGAAACATTTCTTATCATTATCAGTGTTGAAAACAGTTGTGCTGCTTAATATTTTTTTGTGGAAACCATGACACCCTATTCAAAAGTTTAGATCTTTTTAAAAAAAAAAGAAATTAATACTTTTATTCAGCAAGGACACAATAAATTGATCACAAAGTTTTTTATATAATGTTACAAAATATTTATATTTCAAATAAAAGCTGTTCATTGAATTTTGTATTCATCAAAAATCCTGAAAATAATGCATTTCCACAAAAATATTAAGCAGCAAAAACTTTGAGAATAACAAGAGCCATTATTGATAATTGAGCACCAATAATAATTGATAATAATTGAGCATCACGGGGGTGAAAATGTCTCCACAAGGATGGCAATATCTGAAATCCTTGTCCAATCCTTGTCCATGGGACATTTTTGGTCCCCATGAGGAAAACAGCTTATAAATCAATCTAAGTGATGTTTTTTTTTGAAAATGTAAAAATGCAGAAAGCTTTCTGTGATGGGTAGGTTTAGGGTTAGGAGATGAAATATACAGTTTGTACAGTATAAAAATCATTATGTCTATGGAAAGTCCCCATAAAACATGAAAATACAATGGGCACCATTCATACACCCATACACAAAGTGTTTTTGGAAGTTTCAGCCTGACGGAGTTATCATTTTCACGTCCAGCACAACATTGTTTAAATAACAAATGCACTCGCGCCCATCTGTTCGCCTGTGGTCTGAAAACCAGATGTGTTCAGGCGCATTGTTGGTGTGTTGCTATTTTGAAGAACTGAAATCGACTGCGCCACTGACCAACAAAAACCTGGTCTACCACAGTAGTTTTTGTGTTATTTAAAGGGCGTGTTAGTAATATGCACCTATAGGCGGGTGCACAACATGCATACACTCTGCTTATTACACACACAGGGACACGCAGCAGCACACAAACATGTCAAATATTAAAAATAAAAGGATTCCTCTCTGGAGAAGCGTTCAGTCTTTCCGCACGCAAACTCCGGCATGTAAATAGCGACTCGGCCATGGTGCAAGCACAACTGGCTTTTAAAGGAAATGGGAGATGAGGCTCTGATTGGTTTATTGCACGTTTAGCCCAAAACACACCAAGAGTTTTTTTTTCGTGGTTAAACTAGCAAAAGTGGATTCGGACAACACCCTAAGTGCATCTGTGCCGTGAGCTTCAGAACATGTGTCTGTGTGTGTGTGTGTTTGTGAATAAGTACAACCAACATGGTCGTTTTGAAAAGCGAGGGTGAAAAAGTGAAAGATGCATAATGTGCCATTTAGCCCAGTGGTGTTTTGCGAGCGGCACAAAGGAAGTGCTCTTAATTTTCAGCATAATGGAGCCTGCATACACAACTACACAACAGTCACACACGTACACGCCTCTGGGGGCTGCATGTGTGCTCTGTAGGCAGGTTGGCGAGGAATTGTGCTGTTTTAGTCTGTAGTGAGGTGACTGATGGCTCATGCCCGCAGGCGCGGAGAGACAGTCATTTCTGGGCCTCGCACATTTCAGCCATCACTCAGGGATTAAAATGGAGAGATGAGAGAAAAAGTGCTCGATGCTTTCACCCCTTCACACGGCCCTAAAAATACCAGGCCTGCGGCTTGGGAAAGGAGAAGCGTACGAAAGACAAAAGAAAGGAGCAGAAGAAGAGATATGAGCCTTCGAGGGTCTGGAGAAAATCAACAGGTGATGTCATTTATCCAAATAATGACTTCAGCTACCGTGGAGATGAGACTGTAAGTGCGTTTTGGGGGCATTAGGCAGAAACTCATAAAACAAGAGCGAGAAGAGAGAGAGCGAGGAAAACAAGGCTGCTTTTCCATCATGCCCCCTTCCAGCTGTGCCGAGTAATCAGCCACGGCTAATGCTGTGGAGTTCATTACGTTTCTTGTTCCACATCCACCACAACTAAACCCCGACATTAAACCATTAACAGTGGCAAAGGTCATCCACTGTGTACATTAGCCCCAGTCACACGGGAGTTCGATTTTTCACTGGATACAGGCGGATTTAAGGGACGACTTGTGGTTTGGATTCATGTGAAAGATGGTGTGGAAGCAGAGGTTAGTCATATAAAGTTTTAGCCTGGGGGCAGGTTAGCTATGGAGACTCAGTCTGTGTAGCCTAATTAGTAAAGGAAGCTGACAGGGCTGAGTGTGGTGAGGTAATATAAGAATGTAACGCATTCAACAGCTCATCTTCCCAATTTCCCCTTAGGGATCAGTAAAGTACATTCATTCATCCATCCATTTTTGTTTAGGCCTCCATGAATTTTGATGTGGTTCGAATGATTGTTAGTGCTAGTCTATTTATAATATATACAGTATATATACTAGTGCTGTCA